>JAENPR010000227.1:600000-830385 GCA_018135685.1 Themeda triandra
CATCGACAACAGCGGCTTTGTCAACCAGGTCCCCGTCATCGGCTAGCTGTAGCTAGCGCCGCCGCCGCGGCCAGATGCTGCCGGTTTTGTTTGGAGAGTCGTCTTGTGTGTGGTCCTCTTCGTTGCTGCTCGTCAGTCATCACACGGTGGCGCGATCGGCCTGTGTGTGTGGTGTGAAGTAGAATAAATACCAGCTGCTGTTGCCTGTTGTATGTCCTCGTGCTTTCGGCTGGGGACATGCATGTATGGCAAATCATCAATACTGGGCTATTCATTCCTACGTGTGAGGGAATTGAAACGAACTACCGGTGTTCTGTTACCGTTATTTAACACATCTCCAGCTATATTTATACACTACTGCAGAATTTTAAGGATGGTCACCATAGTGACACAGCCGCTTATGCGAGAACTGACGACGATACATTTCATCGCCGGTACATAAGCTGATGGGATGCAGAATGGTGACTCACCGGCAGTGGTGAATATATCGGCTGCCAAAATCTAAATATGTAGAACTCATCGGTGGGGAAACCATCTGCACTATGTCTCGGTTCAACTACCGCAACGGGTATTTTTCTGTTTCCTGCAGCCGGAGAAGCTGTGTCCACTGCGGCTGCCACGCCAAAAAAATAAAAGAAAGAAAGAAAAACCCTAGATGGGCCCGCGGAGCCCACCCAGGGCTGCGCTGCCGGGAGCTCCTCCGCGTCGCCAGATCCTGCGGTGTCCCGAGCGCCGCTGCCGGCCCGCCGCTGCTCCATGCGCTGCCACTGCTCCATGTGTCGCGTCCCGTGCACCGCTTCTCGCCGGATATGAGAGAGAGAGAGAGAGGAAGGGAGTGAGGATGATTCAACTCTGGATCTGAGAGAGGAGATAGAGGCCGACGAACATACCTATTGCACCACCATGGATGAGGAGGTAACACTGGATCCGCCGCCGGAGAGGGCTGCTGACCTCAAACTGCCATGGCCCGGACAGGATCCGCCGCCGAAGAGACGACACGAGCTGGACCCACCGTGACCCGGCTTGGATCTGCTGCCAGAGACAAGGCACGAGCTGGATCCGCCGCCGTGTGCAGAGACTGATGGTGGGCGGGAGGTTGGCAAGCTTTGCGTAGCTGATGCCCCTGTGGGATGGCGAGGTTGGTGATGGTGACGCCGGCGAGGAGGGCCGACACGAAGTACTTGAGCGCGCCCCACGCGCGAGCAGCGCCCGGGCGCGACCCGAAGCCCCTGAACCCGTCGCCCCACGCGCCTATGCCTTCATGCCTCGTGCCGCCACCGCGCCGAGTGGTACCACCGTGCCGAGCGCCGCTGCAGCCACCATGGAGGGGAGGAGAGGGAACACTGCCATGGAGGGGAGATGGTGGGCCGCCAAGGAGAGAGCACGAGCACGAGCACGAGCGGCGGGCGGGATGGGGAGTGATGAGAGAGGAGTGCGTGATGAGAAGAGAGCATGGGCAGAGTGTGGGATGAGGCAGGTGGGAGAGAGGCGGTGAGAAAGTGAGGAGTAAGGAGTGAGAACGACTTCTGATGGGTGAGGCCAAACCCTAGTTCTGTATATATATATATATATATATATGAAGATGATTACCGGGCCTCGCCCTAGGGATGTTGGGCCTAGGCATTTTCAGCAGCGGGCTTTATAGTAAGCCCGCAGCGGGCATCTTAAGGTGTCCCTGCGGTAAACATTCCACAAACCTATTGTTTGATAGATTAAGTTTTCTCGCACAGTTCATTTTCAATGGAGTGGAGGCCCTTGTTTTGAACCGTAGTCTAATGTTCAGTCAGTAAAATTTATAGTTCGTTTCGCAAAAAAGTAAAATTTATAGCTTGAAGCTCACAATATATAGTAGGTCTAAGTGTGGTCTAAAGTTTAACTAACCTCATACAAACTTTAAACCACGCAAGAGAGCTAAAACAATCTAAAGTTCTACTCTTAATTTAGTTAGCTATAAACTTGATTGTAGGAGATAGGATTGTGAGCATGTCCAAGGCAGCAGAGCATTTGCTCTCCATGTCCATAAGAGGCATGGGCAGAGTCCACTCGCAGCCGTATGGGCCCATCGGCCTCTCCGAATGATAAATGCACGTAGCCGGCCCATGATCCTATCTATCTTTGTCCCTGTCAAGGTGTTCACGGCGCAATGGCAAAGGCTATTGGTTGGGGGGCTCCCACCCAGGGTTCAAATCCTGGGTGCGACACATTATTCTGGATTTATTTCAGAATTTTCCTGCGACAACGAGACGTCTGTGGTGATTTCGTGAACTTCATTATTTGCCGGCTCAGTCCTTCGAAGGTGCTCATAGGGGTAGAGTTTGCGTACGTGTATTCATAGGGGTGAGTGTGTGCGTGCGTGTTGAGCGTTGTACTATGTAATTAAAAAAAATCTATCTTTGTCCCTGTGTCAAACATGACACAGTCGTTTTCACTGTCTATGTAACGTCATGAACTACGAAGCAAATTCGAAATAAAAAAAACACAACACAGGACGAGTGATATATGAACACTACACTCCGACATTCACACACTGTACATCGTTCTCTTGTTTCACACTCCGACAAAAGATTTTGATCCTTGATAGATATAATCGTTTGGATCGCATTTGCAGGAGATAGAGTCAAAAAGTTCCTGATGAAACGAGGCATACGTATTCGTATCATTAGCTAGCCATGACCGGGCGCTGTATATATAAATTTATATTAGCAGCTCTAACTCTTTTTAGTTGAACCTTCAAATTATCGTCAGTGAAGGCGTGGCGCTCTCGTGCTAGTATATAAATATACACACATGTGTCTTCGTAAAGGTAGGGTAGTATCTGAGTATATCTACTATAAGCTGATCCCTTAGCTAGTGGGCTGGGCAAGATGAGTGTGCCGATCCCCGGGAAGTCGTCGTGGCCGGAGCTGGTGGGCGTCAATGCGACGCTGGCGGCGACGGCGATTGCCCACGACAGGCCCGACGTGTCCGTCGAGGTGGTCCCGCTGGGGGCGCCGATCATCTCGCCGCAAGACCCGAACTACAACTCCAAACGCGTCCGCCTCTTCATCGACATCAATCTTATTGTCAGCCAGGTCCCCGTCATCGGCTAGCTAGCGCCGTCGCCGGTCCGTTTTGTTTGGAGTCGTCATGCGTGTGTCGTCATCGTCCTCTCGTCGTCTGCTGCTTGTCGTGAGTCATCAAACGGTGGCGCGATCGACCTCTGTGTGTGGTGTATAATGGAATAAATACCTGCTGCTGTGTTGCCTTTGCCTGTTGCATGTCCTCGCTTTCGGCTGGGAGATGCACGTACGTATAATGATTGCCTATACAAGTCATTGTGCAACTCCTACTTGTGGGAATTGAAGAATGAACTACCCGAGTTTTGTTACCATTAAGTACTAAGTTTCTAGCTACATATACTACTAACGGATACCGCAGGAATTTTCGCCACTTGAGAACTGGCCGGGGGATATATTTAACTACCGTTCATAGGCTGACGGGATGCAGAAGGGTACTTAGCGACGGTGGATAAATGTTTTCACTACTGGCTTGACGATGATCTGGTGGTGAAAATAGTACAAGTTTTCACAGCCATATCACTGAACCTGCGGTGAAAACGTTTAGCACCACCTGTTGGTCGCCTAATGCACAAACCAGCGCTGCTATGAAAATTTGTCGCCGGTTTTGAAGATGGAAGGCTGCGGTGCCCGTTAGAGCCGGTGGTAGAAAATCACAGGCTACATTTGTTTTGGGTAGCATCATCATATATATCATATATGCTTGGGTGATGGGAATACCCAATCTTATGTTCGTTGTAGGCGATTCTTGGTTTGGTGGGGATTTCATACTCATGATCTGGCTTCCTATCACAAAGACTTGAACCGCACAATTGCATCACCACATCTCTTCTAGATATCAACCATGCATTGCCTGGTTGACCTTATCGTGAAGGCTAATCACTGCATGTGAATCATAAGCAAAACAGTAAAGAGACAACTTAAATAGCAGAAAATGATTAAACAAGTTGACGTTTTGCAAACCCATATACGGTGATGATAGATTATTTATCGAGTTAACAATAGTGATGAGTTCGTTAATTAGATATTGTTTTAAAGGCTAAACATACAAGAGCAATGTTTCGGTATATGCCAGAGCAATGTTCAGGTATATGCTGGACTTGTCTGGTCTCCTTTCAGTTCTTTGTCTGGCCTATCCAGAGTTGAAACATTGGAATTTACAGCGTATGTATTGTTCTGAAATTGATTATTGAATTGGGCATAACGATTGTACTCTGCTGGCGATCTCGGTGTCAGTGTTGAGCAAAGCTATGTTCATCTGAACTATTGGCTTCGTTTGAGGAAAGACACTAGCTACTGATGTTAGGAACGACGTATAGATATGAAATCAATCACAGCAGAGACACACGATTTAACGTGGAAAACCCCTTCAATGTGAAGGGGAAAAACCATGGGCACCAGCCAGGCAACAATCTCACTATCTCAAGAGTTTTGGGTTATATGCGGTTGGCGGCTTACAAGAGAATCAAGTCTCCACGAAACCCTAGCAAGGGCTTAAATAGCATACCCTAGCAAGTCTCCGGCGACGGGCCTCCGCTCCGCTCGTCAGAAGCCCGGCCATTATCTTGAAGTGAATTTGGAACAACTCCAACAAACTCCACCTTGAGACAAATTCTGCTTGTATCATCAATCAACCAATCATTTTGATCAACAAAGATAGAAAACCGCTGGTGCCAACAATAGTCTCTTGGACTATTCAATTAAATCAACTAAGCTTGAGCACAGCTCAAACTTAGCAACAGGAATAGGCTTTGTCATCATATCAGCAGGATTATCATGAGTACTATTCTTGCATACCTTCAGCTTACCTTCTTCAATCACATCACGCACAAAATGATACTTGATATCTATGTGCTTAGTTCTCTCATGGAACATCTGATGCTTAGTGAGGTAAATTGCACTTTGACTATCACAATGCAAACTTATGCAAGATTCAACTCCACTGAGCTCAGCATACAAATCTTTTAGCCAAATCAGCTCTTTGCACGCTTCACAAATAGCCATATATTCTGCCTCAGTAGTAGACAAAGAAACAACGTATATCGATCATCCCGTAAGTACGTAGGTGTCACATGCGTCATGCATTTCAGAACAGTGTTTTGAGCCATCGATTTCCCATACAGACAGATACACGTCGTCGTGCAATCCCGATGAGGCCGCCGCGCCATGGGTGAAACCGATGCTCCAACGCCCCATGGCTAACCCTATAAATAATGGCCACGCCTGACCTGCTGCTTCATCATCCATTATCACGCAAAAGCGCAGGTGTAGTAGCTAGATCGACCGAAAACACTACGGGAAGGGGCTTGGTGACGGTGGTGAGCAGCACCGTCATCGAGGACGATGACCAGAAGGCGTCGTGGCCGGAGATGGTCGGGAAGCACTTCTTAGAGGCGGCCTTCGTCATTAAGGCGGAGAGGCAGGACGTCATCATTGAGTTCCACACCGCCGACGACGCCCAGCCGCCGGACTTCGACGCCCACCGCGTCTGCGTCTTCGCCGACACCAACTTGATCGTCGTCAGGACGCCCGTCGTCGGCTAAGCTAGGCCGACGTGGCGACGTCCGTACGGCGACGTTTCCTCCAGTTTATGGTACACGTGTGACGTTGCGATGGCTGTACGGTAGATCGTGTGATCGATCGAGAAATAAGTATTTATTACTGTAGGGTTGAGTGTGCAAAATAATGGTGTACCTGTGCGACTGTGTGTACCCGAATGTTCTTCGCAAAAAAAAAGTGTGTACCCGAATGTTGTGTTGATTCAGTCGTCATCGCTATATACATACATGGATGATGCCTGCCCAATTTGTGCTTACTCTACTTGCCACGCTTTAGCTACTCATTTCTGTTTTGTTAAGCTAAATTTTTGTTAAACCGAAGGCAAACCTCCATTTCCATTACCGAAATAACGAAAATACAAAGTTTTTTGAGGACATTACAAAAGGAGCAAAGCAAGAAAAGAAAAATAAAAGCTGCTACCCATCATCCTATCCTGAAGACGATCTAGACAGCACCCAGGACTGCTCACCACACCGATTTCTAAACCAATCAACAACTACTCAGCAAGACCAACCTAGCCAAAGATAGCAAGCGTAAGAGTTATTACATAACCAACATCGCATCGCCCAAAAGAAGGACCAAATCGCACCGCACAAAGGAGTTTTAAGACATGTTACAAAACAGTCTCCCTGAGCAGAGCTCCCAGAATGTCAGTCACCGCGCCACCATCTTGCTGTTTGAGTTTTCCTCCAGCACTTTGTTGACGGTAGTTAACGTAAATTTTTAACCGTCAACATAACTTCTATAACTGCAAAAAGTTGATCACCAGCATAGGTCTAGAGGTTTGAACTAATAAATTCCACGAGTTTTGGTGCATCTGTGTTTTGCAGGAGTTATACAGGGAATGAGCTAAAATAGACAAAGTCATTGAATAAAAGTATCTCAAAGGATGAATTGGACTATACCTTTGCGAAGGGCTCGTCGAGACGATCGAAATGGATATATTATTCACTATATTTGGCCTCCGGAATGAAAAGATATTAAAGGAGAAAGAATCACATGAAATGATGAAGTCAACAGCGCAAAAAGACAAAAGACACGAACTGACGCACGGGCCCCACGACGCAGCAGCTGTCGGCCGGCAGGGGCTGACACGCGGGCCCCATAGGCGCAGGCGGTGTCCCCCCTGGCGTCGGCACGCGCAGGCCGCGGCCACTCAGGCGGCGACACGTGGCGGCGGTGCCTCCCCACGTGCGGGCGAGCGCGCGCTGGCGCTGGAGCGCGGGCGGGCGCGGGCGACCGGTCCCCTGGGCCACGTGGCGAGCGCTGACAGGAGGAGGATGGCGGTTCCCCGGTTCAGGCGGCTGGCGGGCGGCTGGACCGGCCGAACCGGCGGTTCAGCTGGCCAGGAACCCGCCAGAAGCTTCCAGAAAGCTTCCAGCAGGCATTCCAGGCCGGTTCGGGTCCGGTTCAGGCCCTTAGGGGCCGGTTCTTGACCGGTTTTCTGCGGGGATCGACCAGGGAATATTCCAAGATTATGCTGATGATCTCCACCGCCCATATAGGTCGGTTTGATCCAATGGTGAAGAGTAAACGTGACGCGGATCGATGACATGGCGCTTCACGCGGATCGATGACGTGGCGACTCCATCCAGGGCTATATAAGGAGGCGCCCCCCTAGGGTTTTGCATCATTATTCTTCTACAGATCAAAAGCTAGGGTTTCATCCTCCATCCTAGTAGAAGAGGGTCCCTCTAGTTCATCTAGTTCTAGTCTAGTTCATCTAGTTCTAGTTCTAGTTCATCTAGTTGTATCTAGAAAATAGAGAGAGATAAGAGGAGAGAGCGGAGGAGGAGCCGGATCTGTCGGATCTTCCTCAACATTGTACTTTTGCAGCATCTAGTTCGTCTTCCAGCTACTCTCCGGGTTCATCAATTCTTAATTCCCGAGTTCTTTATTTACTTTCAGCATTTACTTTCAAGTTATTTATTGGATTCCCGCTTGCATCAAGTGCTCTAGTCTTTGCAACGCTAGAGTAGTAATTAATAGGTTAGGCGTGGTGCCTAGTCGGCAATTACCGGAATTGCACCCATTCCCGCGGATTGTTGTGGTAGCCCTAGGGTAGTGACAGCCCTAACGGCCGACGTATTCCACCTCGTTCGGATTGGTGTACGTAGGACCGTAGTCGAGCTTCCTAGCCCCCATCTCATCCCTTTTCGTGGTTAGTGTTCGATGTCCCAAAATAAGTAATCTTGAAGTAACCTTGATTCATAGATCAATTAGAGAACTCATAGGAAAACACTTTCTATCTCTCCACAAAAACATATAGTTATCCTTGGGCGATCTTGAACCTTAATTAGTACACTTCACGTTCCCCGTGGAAAATCGATACCTTGGAATACTCCCGGGTGAAAGCTACATCGGTATCCGTGCGCTTGCGGATTATTCTGTGTGCGTTTAAAATACCCAACAAGCTTTCTGGCGCCGTTGCCGGGGAACGGTAGCTGTGCTAGTTTCGAACCAAGTCGTCCGTGTATCCTTTTTACTTTCCTTTTACCACCTTTCTCACCTCACCACAAACATCTACCAAATGGATTTCACTCCTATCTATAAATTCTTTGCTCCAAAGGGCGACTTGTTGGAGCCTCCACCATCATCAGACCCCATTCTTACGGATGCCTATGAGCTTCGCCCCGCTTTCATAGACATGTTTCGGGAGTTATCCTTCTCGGGTTAGTAGACGAAGATCCATACACCCACCTTAGGGAATTTGAGCAATTGTGTTCTTGTCGGACTATTGCCGGCATGACACAAGAGACTCTTAAATGGAAATTGTTTCCATTCTCGCTTTCGGGAAGAGCGAAAAAATGGCATGCTCATTCTCGTAAGAGGCGTAAATGGAAATTGGGAGGAACTTCGAGAAAAGTTTTCTCTTGCTTTCTTCCCCTTTATAAAGTCGCCGACCTTAGAATAGAAGTTCTTAAATTCCAACAAAAAGAGAAGGAGACATTAGGAGCAGCTTGGGCTAGATTCTCTAGCCTCACCAATTTTGGTCCAAACCTTGCCTTGCCTGACCATGTCTTGCACTATCACTTTTATCGTGGTCTTAACAAGGAAGCTGCTCTACATCTCGACCTTGCTTCGGGAGGTTCATTCTCGCATAAACTCATTAGTGAAGGGAAAGCCATCCTAGAGAGAATACTTGAAAACACCCCTTACACCGGCATTTTTGATGAGTTTCCGAAGAAGAAAAAGAAGTCGAGCCTAGCCCCAAACCAAAAGAGGAGGAAATCACAACCGAATTAGCAATTCCAATTGCCTCTTCTAATGATGTGGTTGTTGAGAAACCTCCCATTAAGGGAAAGCAAGCTCAACTAGAGGATGATGAACCATCTCCTTTAGAGCTTCCCTTTGAATTCGAGGAAGATCTCTTTGAAGATTATGGGAATGCCTCGAATTTTCCAATCCAAGTGAGACCTCGAGCAAAGACCACTCCATCTAATCCACAGAAAGAATTGATGGCCATAGAACATATTCAAAGCCTTTCGGCTATCATGAGTTATGAGTGGCTAAGTGAGGCGAGTTATCTCCGAGGTAGCTCGAATCACTTTTCCATCCACCCTTCTTTTGTGCCAAGTTAGAGGGTCCGCTAGAAGAGTCCGCTACAATCCTTCGTCGGGATAAATATTATTTCAAAAGAGTTAGCTAGAACTCTTTATCCCGACACATCCTTAACCCCATCTCAAACACTTCTACAAGATCCATCGGGATTTATTTTAGAAAGTCATGGGGTATTGAGGACCGTTCCTATCGTAATCAAGAACTCGGGATATGTCTAGATTTTCACATCTTTGACATTCAGAGATTCCTCTCTTGATTGCGAGACCAATCATGAGACTACTACAGAACAACCATTACGAGGTCATTTAGACTTCAAGGTTGGGAATTCCACTATTGTTGTTCCTCTTGATCGATCAATTAACACGATAGTGGAACCCAAACCCGAACCCGACCCTATTGAGGAGGTCTTAATGGTGTCTCAAGAGGAGATGACTCAACCATTCTTCGATGTAGAACACTTTGTTCGGGAAGAAGATGAGTCAGCGCCCATTGAGCTAGACATAAATGAACAACCTCCACCTCCTTCGATAGAGCTAAAACCTCTTCCTCCCGGCCTTAAATATGTCTTTCTTCACAACAACCCAAACACTCCAAGTAATCATCAGTGACAAGCTTTCTCAATATGAAGAACAACAACTTGTCACTGTCCTTGAAAGACATAGATCAGCTTTTGGCTACTCACTCGAAGACCTCAGGGGCATTAGTCCCGCTCTTTGCACGCATCGTATCCCTACGGATCCCAATTGTACACCCTCAAGGGAGCCACAACGTAGACTTAACAATGCTATGCGAGAGGTTGTTAAGAAAGAGGTCCTTAAACTCCTACGTGCTGGGATTATTTATCCCGTTCCACATAGCGAGTGGGTTAGTCCTGTCCAAGTAGTGCCAAAGAAAGGAGGAATGACAGTTGTTGAGAATGAGAAGAATGAACTCATCCCTCAACGAATAGTCACTGGGTGGCGTATGTGCATTGATTATAGGAAACTCAACAAGGCTACAAAGAAAGATCACTTCCCGTTACCCTTCATTGATGAAATGCTGGAACGGCTTGCAAATCACTCTTTCTATTGTTTCCTTGATGGTTATTCTGGATATCACCAAATCCCGATCCACCCCGATGACCAAAATAAGACCACTTTCACATGCCCGTATGGAACTTTTGCATACCGACGAATGTCGTTCGGACTGTGCAATGCTCCAGCTTCTTTCCAACGGTGCATGATGTCTATTTTCTGTGACATGATCGAGAAAATCATGGAAGTGTTCATGGATGACTTTACCATCTATGGCAAAACCTTTGATCATTGTCTAGAGAATCTAGACAAAGTCTTACAGCGATGTGAAGAAAAGCACTTAGTCCTGAACTGGGAGAAATGCCATTTTATGGTTCGGAAGGAATAGTGCTAGGACATAAGGTGTCGGAACGTGGGATAGAAGTGGATAGAGCAAAGATTGAAGTTATTGAAAAACTTCCACCTCCCATAAACGTGAAAGGAATCCGTAGCTTTTTGGGACATGCGGGGTTCTATAGGCGATTTATAAAGAATTTCTCTCAAATTGCGAGACCCTTGACTAGTCTCCTAGCTAAGGATGCACCTTTCATCTTTGATGATGAGTGTCATGAATCTTTTCAAATCCTCAAAAGAGCACTCATCTCAGCTCCAATCATCCAACCACCTGATTGGGAGCTTCCTTTTGAGATCATGTGTGATGCTAGCGATTTTGCGGTTGGTGCCGTTTTAGGCCAAACCAAGGATAAGAAGCATTATGCCATATCCTACGCTAGCAAAACCTTGTCCGGACCACGCTCAATTATGCTACAACCGAAAAAGAGCTATTGGTCTGTTGTCTTTGCTATAGACAAGTTTAGATCTTACTTAGTGGGGGCAAAGGTAATTGTCTATTCGGATCATGCTTTGCTCTTAAGTACCTCCTCACTAAGAAAGATGCTAAGCCTCGGCTAATTCGATGGATTCTTCTACTCCAAGAGTTTGACTTAGAAATCCGAGATAGAAAAGGGGTAGAAAATTCTGTAGCCGATCACTTGTCTAGGCTTCGCATATAAGGAAACACATGAGCTTCCCATCAATGACTACCTAAGGGATGACACCCTACTCAAAATTCAAGACTCGATCCATGGTACGCGAGACATCGTAAACTTTATAGTGAAAGGCTATGTCCCACCCGGTGCAAACAAAAGAAAATTGGTACATGATAGCCGTTTTCACTATTGGGATGAGCCTTACCTTTTTCGAGAGTCTGCGCCGATGGATTGTTAAGGAGATGTGTCCCTATGGCGGAGGCTATTCAAATTATGGATAGATGCCATTCCTCGCCATATGGAGGACACTATGGAGCATTTCGGACACATGCCAAGATCTGGCAAAGTGGCTTTTTCTGGCCAACTATGTATGAAGATACAAAGGAGTTTGTCAGGAGATGCCACCGATGTCAAAAACATGGGAATATCAACTCACGAAATGCAATGCCTCTCACAAACAATCTCCAAGTTGAACTCTTCGATGTTTGGGGCATTGATTTCATGGGGCCATTCCCCATGTCCGGGAATTGTGAGTACATCTTAGTAGCTGTGGACTATGTGTCCAAATGGGTAGAAGCATTGCCCTGTCGTAAAGCTGATTCAAAACATGCCAAGAGAATGTTCCATGAAGTAATCTTTCCTCGCTTTGGTACACCCCGGATAGTCATAAGCGATGGAGGTTCCCACTTCATCGATAGACTCTTCCGGAAGTATCTAGCGGATCATGGAATTCGTCACAATGTCGCTACGGCATACCATCCTCAGACTAGCGGTCAAGCAGAAACATCCAATAAACAAATTAAGAATATTCTGCAAAAGACCGTAGATGAAATGGGTAAAGGATGGAAAGACAAACTCCCTGATGCACTTTGGGCTTACCGAACTGCATACAAGACACCCATAGGCATGTCACCTTATCAACTTGTATATGGGAAGACGTGCCATTTGCCCGTGGAATTAGAGTTCAAAGCTCACTTTGGACAATCAAGAAATGGAACATGGATCTCCACCTAGCTACCAAGAATCGTCGATGCAACTATCTCGAGCTAGAAGAGTGGAGAGAAAAGGCCTACCATAGTTCGAAGATCTATAAAGAGAGAACCAAAAGGTGGCACGATAAGAGAATCAAGCACAAGGAGTTTAAGCCTGGAGATAAGGTTCTACTATTTAATTCAAGGGTTAAGCTCTTTGGACATGGGAAGTTGCGAAGTAAGTGGGATGGCCCATACAAAGTCATTGACACTTCAACCCATGGGGCCATTACCATCCAAGACGATGTAGGAAACACTTCTAAAGTAAACGGCCAACGCTTGAAAGTGTATCTTGAGCCACAAATCAACACGGTTGAGGAAATCGATGTTATTGAGTTCATAGAATTCCCACATTAAAACTCAATCAACCGAAGCTCTAGACAACTAATGCTCGATTACCTGACCCTTAACATGCTCCACGAGTTTTGTTGTCTATTTTAGTTCTGCAGGATATGCGAAATTGAGAAGAGTAAGACCTACATCAACCCACAAGAGTGAATGACTATGCCAACATCCAGCTTGGGGGAGAGCACCCCATGTATATAGCTAAGTATTTCTTGTTACCTTCTTATATTTTTGCTTGCTATATTTAGTTTTGTATAATGTCTAAGTTTGTTAAATAAAAAGAAAGTGTACAAGTTTTTGCCTGCTAAAATAAATCCCTAGAATAAACTCTTGGAGATGATGAATAGTTGCTTCCGTAATTCCTTTCAAGTGCCTCGTTTTCAACCTAGAACTCTCCCAAGTTTTGGACACACTGTTTTGATCTAAGATTTGCTCCGAACCTAAAACTTGTGGGTAGCGAATGCTTGATCTAAGTCTAGGTGGTTGACGGGTATGATATGGGAAAGTTTTGAGAGTTGTCCATCTTGTTCCTAGAGATACTAGAGTTCGGAGAATTTATTTGAAAATATTAAATTCTTGCATGATGAGTTCCTTTATGATGAGAGTTCAAATTCCTACCGCAGCCATATATTCATGCTTACTAGATTAGGAACACCCATCTATTTATATAGATCATATTGTAGGTTTGAGTGTAGTCTTTATAGGCATTGAGTGTGGTTATTTTGTGGACCCATAAGGAATCGCCATCATGCGGTTAAAGTCAATACTATGTGCTCTCCATCCATTGATCTATGCTACTTACGTCCTCGAAGCATGCACCCATTTTATAAATGTTACATTCATTTTGTGTTACTTCGTCCCTAGAGGTACCACCCACATATAGATCCACATCCACCACATATTATGCTGCTTCTACCCTGGGAGTACGCATTTCCCCACATACTGTGCTGTCTCTACCCTGGAGATACGCACCTATGCTGCTCCTATCCTGGGAGTACGCATCCATCCATCCATCCATCCATCCATCCATCCACATATACATACGCCATTCATTTCACTTCATCCAGGAAAAAGTTACTCCTATCCTGGGAGTGAACATCTAGAAATATTCATCGCCATCCTATTTTTCCTACATAAAAGCTCCAGTCACTATCATTTCAAGTTATACATTCCCCATCGCTAAGTTTTGTTTTCAGAGGATTGGTTGCTCTAAAAAAAAAAGAAGAGAAAAAAAGAGAGAAGAAAAAAAAAAAAAAAAAAAGAAAAGAAAAAAAGAGAAGAGAAAGAGTAGCCAAGTCCTTCCTTTCAAGAAGTTTCAAAGTTTCTGAATTAAGAGAGTCATGTTTTCCCCAAAGGAGCAAGTGTAGAAGTAGATGTTCACCAAGTGATCACCCCTCATAATCATTTCCTTACCATCATCGTCCTATCATTCATCCCATTCCCTCATTCACATGCACATATGACTTTATTATTATTTTAGTTCCTTTGGATCCATGTCTTAACTATGCAATATATGCAAGTGAGTTTGAGTGTCTCCCCACCTATAGCTCCACATAAGCCGATTAGAGGTAGGGTGAGAGAGTGAAGGCACAATGTTACTCTGCCTTATGCCAAAAATACCACATATCTTGAGAGAAGAGAGAAGGCATATACTATTCATGCCGTGGAGAGGATCCAGAAATACCACATATGAGAGACCTGAAAGGTTCATACAAGGAACTCTGAGTTTTATTTCAAAACTTTGCAAAAACTCCGGAATAATAGTTGATCAAAGATCGAGAAACATGGCGCTTGACTTGACCGTTCTATCTTTCAACTACTCAAGACCCAAGTGACGGTTACAAGCCCCATGGTGGTAGGTAATACGGGTAAGTTTGAAGTCAGAATAGTCCACTCTAATCCGGAAGAGAGTTCCTGTTTGAACGCATGTGTACTTTTGAGGCGTAAAAGCATTGTAGCAACTCCTGATCCTTGGCTGAGTTTAGCTTTGCTCAGGGACGAGCAAAGGTTTAGCTTGGGGGAGTTTGTTGACGGTAGTTAACGTAAATTTTTAACCGTCAACATAACTTCTATAACTGCAAAAAGTTGATCACCAGCATAGGTCTAGAGGTTTGAACTAATAAATTCCACGAGTTTTGGTGCATCTGTGTTTTGCAGGAGTTATACAGGGAATGAGCTAAAATAGACAAAGTCATTGAATAAAAGTATCTCAAAGGATGAATTGGACTACACCATTGCGAAGGGCTCGTCGAGACGATCGAAATGGATATATTATTCACTATATTTGGCCTCCGGAATGAAAAGATATTAAAGGAGAAAGAATCACATGAAATGATGAAGTCAACGGCGCAAAAAGACAAAAGACACGAACCGACGCACGGGCCCCACGACGCAGCAGCTGTCGGCCGGCGAGGGGCGACACGCGGGCCCCATAGGCGCAGGCGGTGTCCCCCGGCGTCGGCACGCGCAGGCCGCGGCCACTCGGGCGGCGACACGTGGCGGCGGTGCCTCCCCACGCGGCGGGCGGCGCGCCGGCGCGGAGTGCGGGGCGGGCGCGGCGCCGGTCCCCGGGGCCACGTGGCGAGCGCCGGGGAGGAGGATGGCGGTTCCTCGGTTCAGGGGCGGGGCGGGCGGCTGGGCCGGCCGAACCGGCGGTTCAGGCCCGGCCGGGAACCCGCCGAAGCTTCCGAAAGCTTCCAGCGGGCATTCCGGGCCGGTTCGGGTCCGGTTCAGGCCCTTAGAGGCTGGTTCTTGACCGGTTTTCTGCGCAGCTCGACTGGGGAATATTCCAAGATTGTGCTGATGATCTCCACCGCCCATATAGGTCGGTTTGATCCAATGGTGAAGAATAAACGTGACGCGGATCGATGACATGGCGCTTCACGCGGATCGATGACGTGGCGACTCCATCCAGGGCTATATAAGGAGGCGCCCCCCTAGGGTTTTGCATCATTATTCTTCTACAGATCAAAAGCTAGGGTTTCATCCTCCATCCTAGTAGAAGAGGGTCCCTCTAGTTCATCTAGTTCTAGTCTAGTTCATCTAGTTCTAGTTCTAGTTCATCTAGTTGTATCTAGAAAATAGAGAGAGATAAGAGGAGAGAGCGGAGGAGGAGCCGGATCTGTCGGATCTTCCTCAACATTGTACTTTTGCAGCATCTAGTTCGTCTTCCAGCTACTCTCCAGGTTCATCAATTCTTAATTCCTGAGTTCTTTATTTACTTTCAGCATTTACTTTCAAGTTATTTATTGGATTCCCGCTTGCATCAAGTGCTCTAGTCTTTGCAACGCTAGAGTAGTAATTAATAGGTTAGGCGTGGTGCCTAGTCGACAATTACCCGGAATTGCACCCATTCGCGGATTGTTGTGGTAGCCCTAGGGTAGTGACAGCCCTAACGGCCGACGTATTCCACCTCGTTCGGATTGGTGTCTGTAGGACCGTAGTCAGAGCTTCCTAGCCCCCATCTCATCCCTTTCTGTGGTTAGTGTTCTGATGTCCCAAAATAAGTAATCTTGAAGTAACCTTGATTCATAGATCAATTAGAGAACTCATAGGAAAACACTTTCTATCTCTCCACAAAAACATATAGTTATCCTTGGGCGATCTTGAACCTTAATTAGTACACTTCACGTTCCCCGTGGAAAATCGATACCTTGGAATACTCCCGGGTGAAAGCTACATCGGTATCCGTGCGCTTGCGGATTATTCTGTGTGCGTTTAAAATACCCAACACACTTTCACTTGTCATTTGGATTATCCTCCAGCTGCTTGACACTCCCCTACTTCTTCTTCTTGGTCGCCAGGTCTGCAGCAATCTTCAGCATAACAGCAACCCCCTCATGCAGTTTCTCTTTGTCACCACCTGCATAGAGATCTGTCCAATACTCCATAAGCATACAACTGTATGTCACAATATAAGCTGGGTCATATATATCAAACCCCTCAAAACACACTCTATTGAGGCATTTCCAAATCGCCCAACACACCGCAGCTATCCCAAAAGTGTGAAATTGAACACCATTTGGCAGCCACTTTTCAAGCCACTGCCAACATTGAGATAAGGATTTGGGGATATCATCGGCACCAATACAATGTGCCACAATCGCACAGACAGATTTGGTAACAGAGCATTGAAAGAACAAATGAACAGCAGTCTCAGACTGATTACAAAAGTAACAACTAGGATCTCCTTTCCATTGCCTCCTAATCATATTGTCCTTAGTTAAAACAACATTATTCATTAAAAGCCATAAAAAAATTTTGATCTTATGAGGAATTCTCCCCTTCCAAATTTTTTTATGATATACTCCTGTATCAGATTTAGTTAAAGAGTCATAGACCGACTTGACAGAGAAACTTCCTTTTTTCCCACCTTTCCAACTGATTCTATCTTCTTCATCACTTAGAATCACCCTATTCACATCAGATAGCAAATTGTCCCAATTCTCAGCCCAAATACCATGAAACCATCTAGTGAACCTAACCAAAGCAGGATTCTCCATAAACTGAGCTACAGAAATGTCCTGAGCAAGACATAACTCAAATAAGTTTGGAAACACATCACATATAGGTTTATCATACAACCAAGAGTCTTTCCAGAAAATAGTATTTTTGCCATTTTTAACAATCATTCTCCTACCATTCAAGTAAACATCCTTAATTTTAAGAAGGTCAGACCAAATCTGTGAATCATCACACCTATGTTTTAGATTGCACACAGGAGTACCTTTAATATACTTAAATTTCACTATTTGCTGCCATAAACCCTGCTCATTTTCCACTTTCCACCACCATTTACTTAATAAGCTCATATTCATTAATCTGATATTTTTTATCCCTAAGCCCCCTCTTTTTTTGCTCTTACAAATTTTAACCCATTTGATCAAATGATATTTCCTTTTAGTACCACCACCTTGCCAAAAGAATCTTCTTCTAATCCTATCCAGCTTAGCAACAATAGTTTTTGGGGCAAGATAAATGGACATCTGGTATATAGGAGTGTTATTTAGACTACTACTGATCAAAGTGGACCTTCCAGCAATGGACATTGTACCTCCTTTCCACACATCTAGTTTTTTCTCTCTCTTCTCTAGTAATGGATTCCAATCCACCACATGCAGCCTGCTTGGGCTTACAGGTACCCCTAGATACTTAACGGGGAACAATCCCACCTGACAATTAAAAATTTCAGCATAGCATTCAGCCCATGTACCCTCATCATTGATTGTAACCACTTCACTTTTATGAAAATTTATCTTCAATCCTGCCATGAGCTCATACATATATAACAACATTTTCAAGTTCCTAGCCCCCTCTAGATTATGTTGCAGACAGATGATGGTATCATCTGCATATTGCAATACAGCCACCCCTTTATCTACAATGTGATCAATCAAACCATACACCAAATTGTTACTTTGTGCCTTAATAATCATCCTTGTTAAACCATCAGCTACAAAATTAAAAAGCAAAGGGGATAAGGGGTCCCCTTGTCTCACACCCTTATAGCTCTTGATATAAGGCCCAGTCATGTCATTCAACTTTACACTCACAGTCCCCCCTGACACCACTTGTCTAATCCATCCACACCATTTCTGATTCAATCCTCTAGCAGCTAAACATTCAAACAAGAAATTCCACTTGACCTTATCGTAAGCCTTCTCGAAATCTAACTTTAATATAACTCCTACTTGATTTTTTCTTTTGGTCTCATGTAATATTTCATGAAGAATCATGATCCCACTCATAATATTCCTACCTCTCATAAAGGCTGTTTGATTAGAGTGAATCAAATTTTCAGCAATATCTTCAAATCTCAACGTCAAGGTTTTAGTTATCAAATTATACAAACAGTTAAGCAAGCAAATAGGTCTAAACTGTTGAATCTTATTAGCCTCAGTCACTTTAGGTAACAGGGTAATAATTCCATAGTTTAGCCTACTGATATCAATATCAACTTTGTTTTCATGGAAGTCTTTGAATGTTAAGCTAAATGATACTGCGAAGTCCGATCCCACTGTCCAGAAACGACAAGCGTGTTTTCACTAGGGAAAAGTCAAACAAATAGATCTTACCCCCCCTTTTTTGTGTGAACAAAAATAGATCTTACCCTTAATTTCTCTTACACGAGCTAAAAAAGATCAGTGTCATCTTAGAGACGCACTGTGAACACAAATATTTTATTGACGCAAGCCCTAAACTTGCATGTAATTTGACTAATTGTTCAAACTTTACAAATCTTGACTTTTCCCTAATCAAACATGCTTATCATTTCTGAATGGAGTGTGTATTTGTTAAAAGCTAAGTGAAATTGTTCCATTGAGATCTTGTGTATTACTGCTACACAAAAGAGGGTGATATATATGTATGTAAGAGCTAAAAGCCTTGCAATAACAAGGACGTGGCACAAGATTGCTTACCCAGTTTTTGTTTAGCAAATGGGGATATGTAACCTAGACGTAACTCTCTGTATAAAAGAACCCTTGTCTCGTACAAAATTTTATTTTGTAACAGTCGGAGCGACTCGGGTGTGCAGTGGTGTCCGAGGAGAGTAAGCTTATTTAGTGGCGGCAGCGCAGCTCGATGTGATCTCTCAGGCGCATGTCGAAGAAAAGCTCATGCGCAGTGGCAACCAAAGCATCTATGGGCATGTGGTATATCTGTACATGGGGGAATATGGAGCAGATTAGGTCGGTGCTGAAAAAAAGAAGGTTATGTTGGACCCATCATGGAGCGATAAGAGTTGGATGAGCAGATCAGATTGGCTTGTCTCATTTAATCTTTTATGTCATATGGTAATGAGATGTCAAATACGAGATAGCTACTGAACAGTTGAAGCTTAGTGTGTAGTTTTGTGTGTATTTGTGCTAATTAAAGGTGTACATTACAGCTCACCAATTATACGCTTGAGCTACATATTGATACTTACTTTTAGGTTGAAATTTAAATTGCTATGTATATTTCAGTATGTATTTTTATGGGGCAAGGATCCCCAGAGGGGATTATTCCCCGCATTGGGACGGGGATGCGGGCAAAAAAGGAAAAAAAAGAAAATCCTTGCGAGTTTTGATAGGGACGGATACCAAATTTCCCCTGCAAGCTTTCAAGGGGATGTGGAGCCATTCACTGATGAGGAATTCTCAGCTATATTGCATCTCTGAACTTAGAGCTCCATGTTTCTTGGGAATCAAAATGATAAGTAGGAACCATTAATACTTTGCAAGCAAACCTCATTTCTATGGAAACTCATCACGCATTGGTATTATCAAAGGCATGAGTAGGGTTAAAAACCTGACTAGTTTAGGTGTAATTCTCATCGGTTTTGCTACGGATTTGTTGGTTTTACAGTTGAAAGCTAGCCTGTGATTAATTTAGGTATATATACTATATGGTTGCCACGCGATCGTACATACCCAAGTGGATCGATATGGGCCATCGAATATCCCTTATTATCGTTACTTCACAGTTAGGATTGTTTATTTGAATACGCGTTCATTGATTAAGCTTTGATGTCAAACACTAGCTCTAGGATCTTGACTGACCAAACGGCAAACAACAGAGAGCCGCTGATGATCTCATGCCTGCTTGTAGACGATGCAGATTTCAGAGGCAGACGAAAAACTATGATGCTGGCGTTCGGCATATACATAGGCCAAGAAAAAGGATTCAGATTAAGAGAAATTTCACTGTGCTTGAACTAATTGCAGCCATCCATTTAAATAGATCTAATGGTAATAAAATAAAAAGGACATTTTTTAGCTGAAAATAAAAAAGAACTAATTAATAGAAGAGGAACTTAAGTTGTGAGCCAGAACCTATGATATGTGGGCTACCCAGTTCTAAATTTATTTCCATGGGTAGGATAGAACAACCAGAGCTCCACGTCATCTCCCATATGAGCGTATGCTCTCTCTCTCCTTCGCTCGACGCTAGCTCCCTGCTACGAGCACCCGACGCAGCTGATGCAGCCTCCGACCTCCTTCCACAATGTCGGCATGGCCATGGCAACAACACAAAGACTTGGAACAGATACAGCCTGCGAATCAACATCTGAGCTGTTACGTCATTGAATGCCACCTCTGCCTTGAGCTGAACACTGAACAAGGTGTCCACACGGGAGAACTACCCGGCCTTGGCGAACAAATAACTTCAACGACGCGCCTGCGCCACCGCCGCCGGCTTGGAGAAACCAGGCTAGGTTTTCACCCAGTTATTGAACACCAGCGAGCGCAGCAGGGGACAGACTGACCAACGGCTTCAGCAACGCCTTCAACAAGGTGTGTGGCACAGACAGTTCCACCGCCGCCGGTCCGATGAAAGACGCCAGACAAGGTTTTCACCCAAACCGTCGTCACCACAATCGACACTGCGTCCGGCCAACGAGGAAGGCCGCCTTCACCGGAAGGACACCGTCAGCTTCGCTTGGAAGACGGGCAGCCCCGACGCTAACCGTGGTCAGATCCAGGCCCGGGGAGCCTAGATCAGACCCGTCGCCGCCGCCGCAAGACGAACGGCACGCCGACCGCCGTCAACGATACACCACCGTACGGAAAAGGGTACTGTCGGCAAAGGGACAGTCCCATCCTGGACCAAGAATGCCCGATCCAGGCCCGCAGGGCCTAGATCAGACCCCCGCTGCCCAACAACGGCGCACGAGGAGGGGACACCCGCCTGAAAGCTCCGGTTTGGTTTTGGTAATTAATGACACTCAATGTTGCTAATGCTTTGTCCTAAGTGTGATTAGACAAATAGCAACATGATGGTATAGATGGAGCATGGAGATCATGGTGATGGACATGGTGGATATGTTGCATGATCGAGCTCTGGTGATGAAGGGAAAGGCCCATGGAGACAAGGCAAAGATATACTTGATAGGGCTTTCCGATTTGGTGATCAAGACACTTAGAGAGTGTGATCACATTCAGGATAGACAACCGACTATCAAGAGGGGAATCCACGGTTGACTCGTGGTCCAAAATGCCTCTAGATTCGACTTTGCATGATGCATGGGAGACTAACTAGAGTGCTAACACTTGTCGATGTGATCATGAGATTATACGCTAACTCTGATGCTTGAGATGTGATCTACTCAGCGGGAGTTGGTACCCAAGGCAAGTGGTTTGGACTTGGATCGAAGACGGCGTGAAGTTTCGACGAAGAACGAGCTCTCTATGGGCGTCGGACGCGGCCTGGACAAGGTGCCGGACGCGGCCTTGCACCACCGAACGCGGCACAGAGGCGCTGCTGGAGGATCCTGTGGCGGACGCTGCGCCGGACATGCGGGCCGATGGGCCGGACGCGTCCGGCACATGGAGACTTGGCACGGGCGGCTGGCTAGGCGCTCGGCGGCGTCGGACGGGGGCCGAGCGCATCCGGCGTGCGCCGGACGCGACATAGAGCCGCTCTCCGGGCTCCAGACCGCTGGACGCGTCCGCTGGGAGCCGCCGGACGCACGTGCTGTGACCCCGTCGGACGCTGACATCATCGAAGACTTCAAACGCCAACGGTCAAATTTGCGCTGAGGAAGCAGGCGCCGGACGCGTCCGGTGTAGTGTATCTGCCCCCCCCCTCCCGAGTTGAGCAACGACTCTATTTCGGGGGGGGGGTTATGAATACAGGGTTGGCTGGTTTGGGGAGGTTCTCTTGGCCATTTCTTCATACCTGAGTATTCTTTGAGCTAGTAATACCTCTCCCACTCATCTCTTTGATTCTTGATCATCTTGTGAGAGATTTGAGTGAGGATTCAAGTGCATTGCATTGAGAGTTGCATCTAGAGACACTTGTACTTCTTCGAGTGGGCTGCGGATTCCCGTCACCGTAGACGGTTTGGAGCAGCGGGTAGTGGTGAGCTCGACTTGGTGATTGTTCGAGGCCACATCGGGCATTTGTGAGGGGTTCTTGGTCCTCCCCGTGGGAGATTCGCGAAAGGATACTCTAGTGGATTGCTCATGGCTTGTGGATCCTTGTCTTATGTGGAGATTGTGGTTCCCCGTCGAGGTCTTTGGCATCGAGCCAATTGAGCGGGCAACTCACCAAGTAAGTGGATCGCCACAACGACGACTAGCTTGCCGGGAAGCAAGTGAACCTTGGTAAAAATCATTGTGTTGATTTGTAAGACGAGGCTTCGACCTCCTTGTGCTTGTGCTTGAGTTTGCTTGTAGGTGATTGTTTCTACGCCGGTGATTGGCCATCTTCATCTCTACGCGGCAGTATAAACCTTCATCCCCTCTTGCGCTTACATTCCTAGACTTGCTTGTGTTTCACCGAGAGCCTTGATTGTGTAGCGCTATCTCGGCTTTACTTTTATGCAAAGTAGAATTGCTTGTGATTTGCCGAGAGCCTTAATTGTGTAGCGCTATCTCGAGCTTTACTTTCTTGCAAAGCAGAATTGCTTGTGGTCTCCCGTGAGCCTTAATTGTGTAGCGCTATCACGGTGGTTGTTGTGTGCTTGTTGATTAGCCTATCATCTTGTTTGGAAGGCTTGCATAGTATAGTCGAAGCTTTAGCTTTGCATTTGCCGCCTTGTTGTCTAACAAGTTTTGCTTAGTGTCATTGCTAGAAATTGTATTAGGCTATTCACCCCTCCCCCTAGCCGTTGTGACCTTTCACCGCTGCCGCTGCTTCGCCCTGTGGCTACCCGGGACTGGCCGGTGCCGCCGCGGTCGTGGAGAGGCATCCCTGCCGACCCCCACACGGCTCGGTCGAGATAACCCGCCCCCCGGTCAACTGAGCTCCTGCGCCGCCACTTGAAGCGGCCTCGCCGCCGCCATTATGGCCGGTCGCCCTGGCCTTGCTGGCGGCCTGCTCTGGCGGCGGCGCGGCAGGAAAGGAGGGGCAGGGAGGGAAGGCGGCGATGACTAGGGTTACCGCCCGAGCCGCCCGCGTGTAGGCGGAGGGGCGGTCTCGTACGAAACGAGAGGTCAGTGTATAATGGCACCTGACATATTACCTTATCGACTGTGCCTTCGAGAAATAAGGGCTGATCTTGGACAGTTAGGTAGATTTTTTCCTATGTTCATTACTCCCTCCGTTCCAAACTATAAGTTGTATTGACTTTTTTTGATTCATACATCTTACTATGTATACTAGACATATTATTATATCTAAATATATATTAAAATGGATGTACTAAAAAGTAAAGTGACTTATAATTTGAAACGGAGGGAGCAGAACACAAGGTACATTGGCCTGGCAAACCACTAATGCATGCATAGAGCAAACATAAAGTTCCTGACGAAACGAGGCATACACATTCGTACTATTACCTGGCTATGACCGGGCGCTAAATTTATATTAACAACTCTAAATTTTTTTAGCAGAACTTTTTATATTGTCGTCAGTGAAGCCGTGTCGCTCTCGTGCTAGTATATAAATACCCATAGGTGTATATTCGTAATAAAGGTAGGGTATCTGAGAGTATCTACTATCTCAAGCTAAGCTTATAGCGAGCTATTAGCTAGTTGGCGGGCAAGATGGTCGACGATGGTTGGAAGTTGAGGTGGCCGGAGCTGCTGGGCGTGCCGGCCACGCCAGCGGTGGCGGCGATCGCGTACAACCGGCCGGACGTGGCCATCGAGGTGTACCCGCCGGGCTCGACGGTCATCCTAGGCCACTACAACGCCGACCGCGTCCGCGTCTTCATTGACGACAACGGCATTGTCAACCAGATCCCCGAAGTCAGCTAGCTAGGAAGGTAGCAACGCCGCCGACCAACCGCTGCCGGTTTTGTTTGGAGTCGTCATGTGTGTTGTCGTCGTCGTCGTCGTCTGTGCTGCTCGTCAGTCATAACACCGAACAACACACTAGGACATGCATGTGGTGTGTAATAATGGTATAAATACATGCGGCTGTTGCCTCTTGTATGTCCTCGCTTTCGTCTGGGACATGCATGTGTATGTGTGATTGCCGGAAGTTCATCGATCCATCAATCTTTTTTCGAATACGCAAATGGTTTGCACATCTTTGTTGTTAAGATTGAGAAATAGTGAAGGTTACAATGACACATCACGAATAACACACTAGGGATACTGCTATAAAATTGGTTTCTCCCTCTCTAGCAGAAAGGGATGAAGTGCTATTACTCACTAGTAATCCTACTACCTAGTCATCACCGGTGATCAGACACGGGTGGCTTGCGCGGTTCCTCGACCTCTCTCCCAGCAGGTATGGGCAGTGCCGGCCCTGAGTTTTTAGAGGCCCGGGGCGAAACAAAAAAATGGGGCCCTCATATACACGTGAACAACAAAATTTTATGTATAAACACTTAGGACGGTGTGTTATACGTCATTTAAATGCAAATTGGTTGTAAAATACTTTGTTATTCATTGCTTCACTATAAATAGCAATTTTAGAAAAGGGAAATTATTTTTTTAAGTTGCATAGAAATGAAGTTTTGAACTTGTTGCTTTATCCTAATTGTGTATCAAATTTACCAAACTTTGAAGCTCTAGATCTCCCTAACCGTTGATAATTTGATCTCTGCCTTTGAACCAAACTGGTAGAGCTATATATGAAGAACAAATTTGATTAAAGTCAATTAAGATTTTTACATACAAAATTGAAAGCAATTTTGGAAAGAAACAAAGGTACTCCATCATTACACTTCAGTTCAGTTCAGCCCTGGATGCTTGTTTCAGCAGCTAACGAGTCACGGGGTCAAGTCACTAAAGGAAGGGTGCGAAGCGGGAGTGGGACCTGGCACAACTGACGAGTTCAACACCGGCTGCCTGCACAGCTCACGAATGCCAATCTCTAACTCTTCCCGACTACTCTACTCCGTACGTAGGCTGCCATGGGCCTTACCGAGCCAACCGATTCCTATACCTATACGTGTATATACCTGGGTGAGGCCCCACAGGATTGGAGGCCCAGGGCGGCCGCCCCGGTTGCCCGCCCTCAGGGCCGGCACTGGGTATGGGAAGAGCTCTCGCAATGCCTCATCATGGGAGGGGATGAGGTAATCAAAGAAGACGCTATCATAGGCGTCCTTGGCCGCTGTGGAAGGCATCCCATCCAGTAGAAGGAATCAAGTATAGCTCAGGATCAAATAGGTTATCCTAAAATTTGCTAGGATAAAAATGGAAGGCTTGATTTTAACATATCCAAAAATCCAAATAGGGATTTTTTTCTTGTTTTGAACAAATACTAAGAGAGTTACTCAGCCACAAATATATGATAATGCTAGCTTCAAGTAAATATCCAACATAACTTTTTATATATACTTTTACCATTGGAATCGCATAGCCGGTTTGTTTTTGGTTAAAGACGTCACTGGAGGGGTGTGAGCCACACTTGAATAATTTTTCATTGATTCCGGCAACCAGCGGTGTATATGAAAGATCCAGGACCCTAAAGTTCTAAAAAAAATTATAGGATAGAGGAAGGGGGAGAAAGGGATTACAACACCAGTAACAGCAACATTTGAACAAATTCAAAGATAAGCCTAGACCCAAGTCGAAAAACGCCAGCCGAACGTTGATTTACGCCGCTGCCGAACAACATACTAGTCTGTTTCGCATAGCCGGATTATGAGTTTACGGGATATGTTTCTTTCTGAGCTAGAGAGATCCCATGTCATGCATGGCACTTCTGTTAGTCGTTCCAAGACTTGAAATGGAGAAGAATACTAGCAAGTAGTTGTCTAATTCCCACACATGCATTCATGCATGTCCCAGCTGAGACGGAGCTACGACACGTAAACAGGCAATTACAGCACCATGTAATTTATTCCATTAACACGCCACACGCGCGTGCGCGCACACACACATCTCGATTGATCATGGCACACCATGATGAACAGACGACGGTGACGACGCCGCGACACACGACTCCAGACACAAACCAGCTGGGGCTTTGACTATCCGATGACGGGGACCTGGGAGACAAGGCCGTTGTCGTCGTAGTAGACGCAGACGTGCTTGGGTAGACCGGCGGCGACCCCGGCGGGAACACCTCCACGGTCACGTCCGGCCTCTCGTAGGCGATCACATGCGCTGCCGGTGTCACACCGGCTTGCCCACCAGCTCCGGCCAGTCCGACTTCGTCCCGTCCCGGGGAACGGAACACTCATCCTGCCCGCTCGATCTGGCTCTCTCGTCGTCAATCGACACTAGCTGGCTATCTCGATCAGTGTCCTGTGTGAGATTTGCTGGCAGGGTACGCAATCCGTGACGCCAATTTTGCCTCGATCGTTTCTTCAGGTAACCCTACATTACCGGCCGGCCGGTCGCCTAGGACGGGAGGACTTATATCCAATGAACATACATGGCACAGATCGATAATAATAGAGAAACAATAGTGGTCAGAAAATCTTATATTATGCATGATTGTGAGCAGCTAAGTACCTGAGGAAGTCAACTATGTTGCACAGTCACATGAACGGATTATTATATACTACTACTCCCTCCATTTACAATTATAAGTTATTTTAGCTTTTGTCACAAGAAGGCAAACCTTGTGCAATATTGATTGAATCTTCTTTCACATCCAGAAGAGAGACTGTAACACCCCAAATTTTACACTTTTGAAAATAGGGTTAAAGTGACTTATTTATGAATTTCTGTGCTCATGAAAACCTAGGAAAAATAATATTTTTCATTAAACTAAAATTTATCATAGGAAATAGAAACATGTTTGAGCATACATGCCTTTGCATTTGATATATATGGATGAGTGATTTTGATAAAAAATAAAAGGGTTTCAAATGATTTTTGAAAATGGTTTTGAAAAGGTTTTGAAATAAAAAAAACAAAAGAAAAAGGAATTCCTCTCCGCATCCTATATGCCTTGTGTCTCTTTTCTTGACTTGATTGTTTAATCCTTGAAGTAAGCGGCTATTCTTTATTTTCCATCTTAATAAGTGGTCATGGCTATTCTTCTAGCAGAACAAATCTTTTTCTTTTCCTCCTTGGATCATCGATGTCTCTAGTCTAGAAGCCCTTGCACGTCAAGGATCATCGATGTCGATCCCTGGTATACAAGCCTTGCACATAAAGGACTTTAGCACAGTCCATATACTTGTCAATAAATACCATGGCTGTTACATCGTATCTCCCCGTGACCTAGTTCGGCATCAACCGCCGCCGTCGCCTCGCTTTGCGGCGTCTGCACGATATCGGCAAAACCTTCTAGCCGAGCTCTTCATCGCCTGTTGCCTCTGCTCCGCACTGCCATCTTGATCCAATGGCCGCTGCTCTGCTCCTTGCTGCCGTTATCTTAGCCCTAGCTCTAGTCAAAGCGCCGCAGCAGCCTTTCGTCCTCCGTTAGGATCTCGCTGAGGAACTGCGTTTTCGGCTGTCGTCGTTGAAACCACCGTGGGAAGCTTTTCCGTGGTTGGGGACTCCTTGCCGAGCCTCATACACAGGTGACAAAACCCTAGGTTTCATCTCCTACCTCTCGCTCTCTACTTCGTTCTTAATCTCATCGCCACCGTACCGAACATCTGCAGGATTCCTACGTGAAGCACATCTTCCCCAAATCCAGAACCCGCTCCACCATGCAAGCTTTTTGGACGCCATGATACTTCATGTTTGAGTAGATGTAAGTCGTGGTCTCCCAGTACGTCCAGCATACAGGTGCTACTTCTTCCATCGTCGCTTTTGTTGACAACTTATGTTGCCGATCAGCTTGGCCGTCGACTACGTCGTCTCCTGCCTTGCCGACATTCGCTGTCCATCTCACCAAGCCACTGCTGGACATCCGGAGAACTCGCTTGCATGCCGAAGCCGTCGTCGTTTTCAGTTCATGCATGGCTCAAGTCAGCCCAAATCAAGACGAGCCACGCTGCCCACGCACCATCATCGTCGTGCCTTCATGGTCGTCGAGAAATCCCTAGGTGAGCTCCCTGTATGCTCGTCCATCTTCATGTTCCTGCCCCCAAGTCAAATCGAGGTGTATATGTTGTTATCATCAAACTCCAGTGAAGCTCTGTCGCCCGCCATGGCCTCCTTGTTAGCTTGCTTAGCTTGATGACATCATATGATGACATACTTATGTTTTCTTGCCATTTTTCTTTGGAAAAACAAATCTGAAAATACAATGCAAATACACATATACCAGCAAATCATCCTGAGCCATCCGATCTGAAATCTACGTCCCAGATTAGAAGATACCCTTTCAATGGCTGTTTTGTTAAAGAGTCCTTGAGAATCTTCATAATCCCGCCCTCAGTCCTACACAGATTCAAAATCTGATTTTTATTTATTTTATTTCGAAATTAAGTTTCTGTTATTTATAAAATTGTCACTCGTCTTGTTTCACTCATAAAATCTCCGTTTTAACTCCGTTTTGGTCCATTCAAAATGCGTTGGATTCATAATTTCGTAAGTTACACATTAGTGCTACTGTTAGTTCCGTTTGTAGCTTTCAGATTTCTAGCTCATATTTAATGCATTATTAGTCCATAGAAAAAACTTGGAAAATTCATATCGTCGCCGTTATAGCTCCGTTTTCGCTGAACTTGACGTCTATTTGATCGTAGAAACGATTAGAGTTATTTTATAAACTTTCCTTTCTATTTATTTATGATCGGTGTACTGTTCTAATTTAGTCCTATTGCTTGCTTCGTGTATGATTGCATAGATTGTTTGAGTGGTGTTCTACGACTGTGTCCTGTCGGTGAGCTTTATGTTGACAACCATGAAGAAGTTGGAGATCAAGAGACAGATTTACAAAGGTTTGGACTTGAAGAAGGATCTAAATTTAAGGCAAGTATAGTAGGACCATTCTTGTGTCCTATTCACCATCACACTAAATTTCATATGCATGTGTCCTTTGTTACCCTGTTTGGAATTACCTAGTTTTGATCACTTGTTACCTTGATAACCTGGGCTATTGCATATGGGTAGTGATGCTAGTGCTTCATAACATGATCTTGTAACTTGATTAATGGATTATGCAACAATCTTAAAAGATGACTTTTTAGCAACTTGGAATCAAGAGGGTTAAGGTGATTGGTTGTTTTCATTCACTTGATGTTCCCTCTCCCTAAGGACTTATCTGTACGTGATCATACGGGATTTCACGTGCCGCTGTGGGAGCTATATGGCTCTGGCTCTAGTGCATTCAAGAGACCTTTTCTAGCTTGTGAGAGGGAGGGCTGAATTGGGTATAGGGCGGCTCCTCCATGGTGTGTATAGCCGGGTAGGATGTGTGCCACTTTGGGAGGAGGGATTCCCTATATTCGACGACAAGGCGACCCTTGCTTGTTAGACGAACTTTTGGGTGGCTTTATAGTGAGACCCTGCTCATTCACCTTGGTAGTGTCATGGGAATTGCAAACCTGAGCAAATGGGAATCACGACTCACAGATAAAGGGTACACCTCTGCGCAGAGTTAAATCGATATGTCGTCCGTGCTCACGGATAGGGCGGCCCTGAGACATTGCAGCAAAGTTCATCATTGTTTATTAATGTTAATGTTGATCTTAATTATCATTCTTTAATCATGTTTACATGATCATGTGGTTATGGGAACACTACCTTGATGCTAAATGCTAAAACATGACATACACTAAAAGCTACTTGCAGTATAACCGTGTCTACCTTTTGAGCTTCATGAACCCCCTACTATGCTTGCGGAGTTCGACATGGACTCACTCTTGCTATTCCTACCACCTCAGGCATGGACTCACTCTTGTTGTCAACCAGTCAGTTTGGATCCAGTGGAGTGGAGTCAATACCCGAAGAACGGAGTTGTCTATCTGTTGTTTGTTTCCTAAGGTTATCTCTTTTACTAAGTACGCTTTTTTTAAGCATTATGAATTGATACTACCCCTTATTTGTAGCTATATGTGAGATTTGACTTCTAATACTCACATATGGTGCATATCTGGTTTTGTCCTTAAAATCAGGTATTACAGAGACTGTGGGCTATTGACGAGTCATTGATTAATAAGCAGGTCAAGTGGTCTTAGTAGGGGTCAAACCTACAATATCATCGTTATGAATGGTATGTTTCAACTAATTAAATTAAATTATAATCCCAATTGGATCTTTATATGGCAGGAAGAGCGAACACAAAGAGGAAACCCTTTGTTGTGCCTATAAAGCTGAGATTGTAGTGATTCAATCACAAACTTCTCTAAACCAGTAGGATAAAGTGGCGCCCATAGCTGACACAATCGCTGAGTATTTCTCGTAACGAGTCTTAAGAAGTTATGAAACATTGTAGTTGACAACGTTTTGATCTAAAATCATCTTGTCAAAGAAAACTACACTTGAATTTCTTAAATTTGAAACTTAAATTTTGTAAACGACCTCGAGATGGAGAAACAACCAAATTGAGAATTAATATAGATCCCAAAAAATTATGAAACTTTGTTATTGACAACCTTTTCATTTGAATGTGTTTAATTCCTCAAATATTCAATCTACACTAGGTTTAGAATAATATATGGGGAACCAAAATGAAATATGGACACAAGTGAGAAGAGGTGCAGTGGAAGAGGAGCCTATGCGCGAGGGTATGGTTGTGGGTTTGGACCCCACGACTGTGATTAAAATAAAATGTTTTCCTATTTTTGCTAAGGTCTGGAATCGTGATTTTGAAAATAAACTATAGGGGCAGCCCTAGAAATCGATTTGTAGGGCCTGCTAGAAAATTGTCCCTACAAACTATCCATTTCTAGGCATGGTGTTGTAGGGGCAGTAGGCAAAACTACCCATACAATCGCTTGTCACCGCACCTACAAAGCCTTTGTGTAGTAGTGTAACGTAAATGTATCGGCTGCCAAAATTTAAATAGTTATGCGAGAAGTGGGTATTCCCTTTGTCCTAATTAAAATACAATGCATTATGACTTCTAAAGTTTATGCTGAAATAAAATGTATTATATATATAGTGTCATGAATAAATTTTAATTTAGCATCCTGGCAAATAAATAAATAAATAAATTTTTAGCAACGTTTGTCTTTGAGGACAAACTTCTTAAACATGTATAATCTACATACATTTGTGCATTCACTTAAGTTATCGCAATTTTGTTGGAATACATTGTATTACGTGATGAAGGAAGCACTGATCCACGATTAGGGTTATGAGCTAGTCCAAGGAAGCAGAGCAGTTGCTCTCCTGGGTCGTAAGACCACCATCGCAGGCATATAGGAAACAGCCTGATGCAAAGTGGTTCATCCATGTAGGAGAGAGTGTATTGAACCAATGCTTTTCTTGACCATTTAGCATCAGAGTTTACATGGGCTGGTGAAACTACTAGACAACATGGATCGTTGGGGCTGCTCTAAGAGGCTTGGGCTGATCGACGAGAACAACAACGTGGAGCATTGGAGTTGCTCTAAGAGGCATGGGCTGATTAGGCCGCTTACAGCAGTATGGGCCCATTGGCTTCTGCTAATGATCTTCTCGTCTTTGCCCCTCAGTCACACAATGGCCCATTGGCTCCTACCACACTGACATTCACACTCTGTACATCGTTATCTTTTTTTTTTTTTGTGAATACTGTACATCGTTATCTTGTTGGTCTGTTATTTGTAATGATTGTGATCCTAGATAGAATCGTCTTTTAATTTGGTGACACTGACAATGTTATCATGATCAGCCCCTTTAATCTAAGAAATGTTGTATCAATACCATATAATCTAGAAATCCCTTTATATATTAATAAGTGAATAATGATTTAATGAAACTTCGAACGTAGGATCCTTTAATAAATTCATTAAAAAACGTAGGATCCTTTAATTAGTCAGAGACATGCACATTGATATAACGTAGGTAGGATGATATAGTCAGCAACACACTACGAGATTAACTCAGGATCGGGATAATATATATGTACAATTTAGGATACACGATGTGATTGTATTTTTTTTTGACAACACGATGTGATCTTTGCTATTTTAGTTTATTATAATACTCTCTCCATCCTAATAGAAAAATAAAAAACCTTTGTTCCTGAGTGGGCAAACAATTTTAAATTTAACCAAATATTTACAAAAATATTAATATTTATGAAACACGATAACTATATCACTAGATTAATCACGAAAAATAATTTTACAATTAGCTGTAATAAGTATAACTCCGGCCTAATCTCAAGGCAGAATAAATAGGCCAAATGACGGCCCGAAAGGTGAGCGACCCAACAAATAAGTGGGCTCCAATGGAAAATCCTAGTGACAATGGAAAATTCTAGGGAGGAGAGGGAGGGCGCGCGCCTGTGCCGTCGTCGCCGTCATCATCGTCGTCACGTCGGGACTATAAGACCACGACATCACAAAGATGAATTAGGAAAATAAGATTAAATAAAATAGAAATTGAGGATCCGCAGGATCTCTTCATTGCTTAGACCTCTCCTACTCTTGCCGCCGCCCCAGGCCCTCTCGCGCGAGCCGCTGCCCATGCCGCCGCCCCCGCCGCTCTTGCTCGAGCTGCCGCATGCCCCTCCGTACCTGGACCTCTTACATTAACCTACTTAAAGACACGAATGTCAGTATTTTATCTATAAATCTAGTAAACATAAAATTGAGGGATTTGCTATTTTTCAAGTGCCTAAAAAAAATGAAAAATGACATCTGTTCAGGCCCGTTGCCTAAACCACCAGATCAGAAAGATCTAGGGAATCTAAATTCACACAAAGAAAGGAAGGTCAAAGCACTAGCACGTCGCCTGAACAATAGGCAGATCTCAGGCACCTTGCGTTTTAGGAGAACTGTAACATCAATTGGCTCCTCATTATGTAATAAGACTTGTATTCTTTTTGGACAGAGAGAGTACTGTACATGTTTATCGGAACACAGGGAGATTCGTTGTGGTGACCGCCGGCGAGCTCTAACACATATATAGCAACAAAAAAAGTTCCTGATAAAACGAGGCACATACGCATTCATACTATTATTAGTACCTAGCTATGACCGGACACTTAAGCAGCTCCTAATTTGTTTTTAGCATAGTAACCTTTGTTATATACCGTCATGAATGATACCGTCGCAAATGACAGGGCGCTCTCGATCGTGTATATATATACACACAAGTGTGTCGTACAGGTATCTGAGTATCTACTACTACTACTAACACTGAGCTAAGCTATAGAACTAGCTACTAGCTTAGTGACGACACGGATTATCGTGTGGTATTAGTGCGCCTGGAAAGATGAGCGTCCCTGGGAAGTCGTCGTGGCCGGAGCTGGTGGGCGTGCTGGCGACAGCGGCGGCAACGACGATCGCCCGGGAGAGGCCGGACGTGTCCGTTGAGGTGCTCGTGCCGGGAGCGCCAATCATCCCGGATTTCAACCCCACGCGCGTCCGCGTCTTCATCGACAACAATAGCATTGTCAACCAGGTCCCTGTCATCGGCTAGCTAGCTAGCTAGCGCCGCTAGCGGTTATGTTTGGAGTCGTCGTCATGTGTCTGTCGGTGTCGTTGTCGTCGGCGGCAGCGTCATATGCTGCTTGTCAGTCGTCACGCGGTGGCGTGATCGACCTGTGTGTGGTGTGTATAAGGGAATAAATACCTGTATGTCCCCGCTTTTCGGCTGGGACATGATTGGTGTGTACGTGTGATTACCGGTAAGTCAACAACTATTGTGCTACTCCTACGTGTGGGAATTGAAGAACGAATTAAACTACTGGTGTTCTGTTACCATTAGGTAACAAAATATTCACTTATATACACTACGTACTACATAAATGATGATTACCACAATGACTTTCACCGTCGGTTGTGAGAACAGACGGCGATACATTTCACCACGTGCACCCATTCATGGGATGCGGAAGGATGACTTACCGGCAATGATGAATAATTTCACCCGGTTTGGCGTATGATCCGGCGTGGCGGTGAAAACAATGCCGGTCTTCACCGCTGTATCATATGTTGAACCGGCGGTGAAAACATTTAGCACCGCCGGTTAGTCGTCCAATGCTTTCATCACCGATTTAAAGATATCATACACATCTTATCTAGATATCAATCATGCCTGGTTGACCTCGCCATAAGGGCTAATCACTGCATTTTATTTACAAGCAAAAACAGGAAAGACAACTCAATTCGCAGAAAATGATTAAGTTCACAAGTCGCAATTTCGCAAACCTATATACAGTGAAATCGGAGTGGATAATTAAGGACCACTGGATGTGTCCACCCAACAACTAAAAAAGCACCCTGATAGATTTTTTTTTTTTGTGGAAACTGAAGGGGCCGAGGCCCCTACAGAAAATTTTATTGCAGATAAAGAAAACAACGAAAACAAGGTTATAAAGAAAATAAAGAAGACTAGATAAAGAAAACACCCTGATAGATTATATACATTCATTTGTTTCAACGATTGCCATTTGACTTGTAAGGGTTTGCCTTGGAACTTGTTCTATTGGAAAAACTTATGTCCCTGGCTTTCCATGCATATCTATGATGACAAAAATTGAGGCACGCAATTTGGGTGCTGATTTTAGTACGTGTTTCAGTCTGAGGTGGACTGAAACTTGATATGGTTTGGGGATCTAACTAACATGGTTTTGACACCCATGCATGCCTCTCTCCATGTGCTTCTAGATCCTATCTGAAGTTCCTAAGAATTACATCATTAGGTAGCAACTTATATTCTCTCAATCACGAAAAGAATTACTTAGTAATTAGCTCACTTGAAGATTTTATTTGCCGTGCTTGAGTTCGAGTAATTGGCCTTTGTGTGTAGCTACTTGAGGAGAGCCGTGTGCATCGAAAGGAATGTTATTCTCATCACTTAGTTTGCAATCTTGGGCTGGATGGTCCAAATGTGAGCTTTGAATAATGATCTATAGGCCAATGTGGGTTTGTAATGTTTTCAGCAACACCAAGAATAGCAATTCGACTGGATGGTTTTGTCTCTCTAAAGGTTGGCTAGTGACATGTGTATTGGTGGGCATTATTTGTGGTTGTGGGTCTGATATAGTGGTTGGTTGATGGGTATGAAATTGTTGATAAGTTACGTTTACAACTTATTGTAATCGCACGGTAATGTTGCAGCCTTTTGCTTAATTTAGACTCTAAAGTGTATTTTACAGTTTTTTGAAACGGTCAGCAGGGGAGGCTACTACCTGTAGTTTTTCATTAGAGTAAATTACACTCACCATACAACAACTATCTACGTAGGTGCATGTTAACCTAACATCTTGTGATTTGTTTAATTTAATACATAAACTATCAAGGTGGGTGCATATTAGTACAACATTTTCTAATCTGTTTAATTTAATTTGAGAACTTGACTTACTGGTGCATATACGGTCCAATCATCGTAACAATGTGTCTTTGTACACTCTTAATCATTGTCACCGGAAGATATACACCCTAGCACAGTCATCTCATCCAGTACCCCGTTTTTACTAAATTTAGCCTAACAAAAAAATTATTTTAAATTTTTAATTTGAATTTCAGTTTAGTAAGCTTAATGGAACCAAGTGCTCACTGCATCGTCTTCTTTTTTTTTGTGTCAATTTCATCCATTCAATGGTGGTGGCATTTTTTCCCCTTCTTTCTGATTTCTTTTTTTGTTGGTTGTTAAACCGGTACAAGAACTTTGATTACTTCGGCTATAACTAAACCAAATAAAAAACAAAAAAGCCAAATTTTATGGATTCTTGTTTTTGAAAAGAAACTATTAGTCCCTGATTCTTATGCAGTGAACAACCCAAAGCTTTAGCAAACCATGAATGATCATGAATATAGGGATGAAAACCGATGAAAATAATATTATATATAGTAGAGAAAGAAATGGTTGGTTTGATATTTTTAATATTTATGAAATCAATGGATCTTTTATATTTGGCCACATTCATAAATGATATCATATATATAGGAAACGATTCAAGGTGAGTGGTGCGTTAGAGTATAAAAAGACATGTTGTTATAAGACTTGGACCGTATATACACCAATGAGACACGTTCTCGCATCAAGTTAAATATATTAGAAGATGTTGGACCAATATGCACCCGCCCAGATAGTTGTTGTATTAAATTGAGCAAATTACAATATGTTGGACTAAAATGCACTCACATTGATAGTTGTTGTATGGTGACTGTAATTTTCATTATATTGAATTCAAGGAACAAATATATTTCTATGTGCGCAACCTTTTCTACTAACGAAATCTTTTATGGGTAGGGTGTTGTAAACTACTGAACTAGGGTGAACCAAATGAATAGTGCTATCTTGTCATATTGTGAATGGAAAAAGAGTGTCATTGCCTATAGGATATTAGGATCATCATCTATAAGCTACTGTACCACGGCAGTTAATATTGCACTTAAACAGCAAGCAGGAATGTCATCAACGTGCTTTGTGACGCATCTCTCTATTACATCTTACGCTTTTCTTTACACGTATTATGAACGGATCGCCCGATGCAAGAAGTCGATCATAACCACTACATTGCGGACACAGAAATATGCATGAGCAAAGTTAACATTAAACACCGCCGCCACTAAATAATGAATACTAGCTCTCCCTACTAAGATCCATATAACATCCATTCACACTCACTCTCTCAGATCCTTTTTTGACAAACCAAACCACTCTCTCTGATCCTAATAGTACCAACGTAACATCAGACAATGAAAGCAAAAATAGAAATTATGTACGTGCACTTCACATCATACCTTGTACATCGTTGTCTTGTCGTCTGCATAGTAGTTGTAAAGGTTATGATCCTAGGTAGAATCATCTTTAGGAGTATTTGGCTGACCGTATCGATCGGATCGAGAGAATTAACTTGTACATTGGGATCCTACATGTTTCACAACAAAATATTTACATAATTAAGTGGACACTTTAAGTAACATTTTCACTACAAAATAATTATAAGTTATTTATATCAATCAAATAATGTAGTACGATTTTCGCAAAAAAAAAAAAAATAATGTAATATGAAACTTTAACATATAGGATAATATTCTAGGCCGGAGATTGTTTTATTGACACATGATATAGAAATCCACTTCTCCTATATCTCAAGTGCCTAACTTTTTCTTGTTGTTCGAATAACATATAATTTTGTCATGATTTAGGTCTATAGAAAATAACATGAATTGTATTTGTGAGTCTTTATTTTAATTGTACTTGTTGCTTTTATAAAATTATGGCCTAGAAACATCTAAAAATTTAGGCACAAAAAATATAACAGCTGCTTAGGATTATGACAGTACGTCTTAAGCTGCTTCCTAGCTAGGATTGTACATCTCGTATCCTAAGTTTCTAGCTACTATTCGTATCAGGATCATGTCATTGGAACCTTGCTGGCTGCATGTGGACATGTGTCACATTGCAATACGGGGAAATATGGTGTTGTGGCGACCGGCGGCGAGTTCAAACAAAAACTCCTGATGAAACGAGGCATACGCATAGTTTTACCGGTGACAGGGAGCCAAATGATGCAGCGTCGTTTAACTTTTTGCTGAATTTTTAAACCTTGGTCAGGAATGGCCGGCCTCGCACATGTATATATATGCGTGCTGTTGAGGTATCTGAGTAATTCACACGCACACTGAGATCTAGAGCTAGCGCTAATATACAGCTAGCTAACTAGTGACAGACTGACAGTAGTTGTCGGAGTCACCGACCCGGCAAGATGAGCGTGCCGATCCCCGATAAGTCGTCGTGGCCGGAGCTGGTGGGCGTCAATGCGACGCTGGCAGCGACGGCGATCATGCACGACAGGCCCGACGTGGCCGTGGAGGTGCTCCCGCCGGGGTCGCAGGTCATCCCGGACCACAACCCCCTGCGCGTCCGCGTCTACGTCGACGGCAGCAACGTTGTCACCCAGGTCCCCGTCATCGGCTAGAAGGGCTCTAGCTAGCCAGGCAGCATGAAAGGCTGCACGAGGCCAGCAGCTGGTTTATTACTTGTTTGGAGTCATGTGTGTCGTCGTCGTCGGCGGCTCGTGAGTCATCATGGTGCCGCGATCAAGCTATGTGTGTGTGGTGTGATGGAATAAATAGCTGCTGCGTGTTGCATGGCCTGGCTCCCGCGGCTGGGACATGTATGTGTACGTGTGAGATTATTGCCAAGTCATACACTACTGTGCTACTGGTGTTTATACAATGCTTTTCTTCTACCTCTCTCTTTTCTCTTGATACATCTAGATCCCTGAGGCGTTGTTTAATTTGATTGCATAATTCTCTAGAATTCACAGTACGGGAGTGGATTCCAAATAAACTTAGTTTCACTCTACTTCAATCCTCACTTCAACACATATGGATTGAGATGGATACATGTGCACTCAAAACAAAGCTAAAGTAAGTTTTGGTGGTTTTGGTGTATATCGATGACCGTTATTAAAAATCTATTCACTTTGAGATGGATACATGTGCATCCAAAAATAGAAAATATATTCGGATGGATGCTCTAAATGTCCACTTTGATTATTGATATATGCAACAATGTGGGTTGTAATGTTTTTAGTAACAAGAAGAATAGCAATTTGACTGGATGGTTTGTTTGGATAAGGTTGGACAGTGATGTGAATTATTGGTGGACGTTTGTGGTCGTGGTGTGATTGTCGTTGAGGGTATGAATTATAACATCGTGCTTGTAAGGCTGCCTACAATTGTTGGCATCAGTGCTAACTTACTTTTATTGCAAATGTATGATAATGTTATCTTTTCCCTAAGACGTACTTTTAAGAGCATTTTTAAGATTTATATCGAATCAAGGAACAAATAAATTTCTATATGGGTAACATTTTATACTAATTAAAGAACGGCCTGTAGAGTGTTGTGTTGTGAACGGTGCTATAGTGTTGTGTTGTGAACGGTGTCATAGCCTAGAATATTAGAGCATCTCCAACAACTCTTCAAATCCACTTGGTATTCTTATTATTTTGACAAAAACACAAAAACACCTCTCCAACAACTCCTTAAATCCACTTGGTATATTTCCCAACTTGGTAAATGGAGTCCCCACACGCGTATATATCCGCGCGCGGTGTGGACTTTGTATCGCGTTTTCCCAACTTGGTAAATGGAGTCCCTGCGCGCGTATATTTCCCAACTTAGGATCATCATCTGTAATGTATCGCTGGAGTTAATATTACACTTTATTAAGAACGTCATCAATGTGCTTTGTCATGCATTTCTATTACATCGTATCTTACGCTTTTCTTTATATGCAATATGAACTGAGTGCACACCTTAACTCCTTGTATTTCTTTGTTTTATTATAAATAGAAAATGAAGTGCTGTGGGGATCCCCGCCACAGTTTTTGCCTTAAAAAAGTGAACTGAGTGCCCAATGCAAGAAGTCATAACCACCACACGGTACGGTCAAATCAATTTGCTTTAGATTGGCTCATGCATGAGTGAAGTTAACACTAAACAAGAAACCCCTCTAAATAATGAATATATATGCTAGCTCATTATGGGAAATCGGATATTTGATGAGTGTTAACTTCTTTGCCGAGTGTTAAATCTTGGGCACTTGGCTATGAAGCTTCTTTGCCAAGTGTCAAATTTGACTCTCCGAAAAGTGGTTTTTCGTTCAATGCAAGATTTGACACTCGTCAAATTTGAATTTGGCAATTGAGACTCCCCAAAAATAGAACCCCACGCCCCCGCGTCGCTCCCTGGGAGCGGCTCGGGCGGATCTCGATGCCGCCATCGAACACCTCCGCCAGCCGGCCGCCTCCCTTGCCGCCGGTCGAGTGCACTGCCCGTGGACGTGCAGCCGCAAGGACGGCTGCGGCGAGGCCCTGTTTCCATCCCCTTTCCTCCCTATGGTCTCCCTCTCCTCTCCTCGATGTTGGGCACGTGGTGGACATCCAATCCATGGACGGATGGTATGTGCTTGGTGGCCCGGTCCGCACTTCGGTGGCCAGGATCCATACTCTGGTGCCTGGATCCACGTGTGGTTGGGCTGGGTATAGTGTGCCCGGCTTCTAACGTGGAGCTGGTGTACGCTGGAGCGTCGGTCATGGCGGGCAGGGGCGGTGCGGCCAATGTCGTCCCCCTTCGGATGCAACAACGATGACAACGGTGGCTATCGGCTGTCTCCGCTGTCCCCTGTGGATGCGAAAACGACGACATCGGTGGCTATCGGCTGTCCCAGGGCATGATTGTGAGCTCAGCAGGTGGCCTGCAGCGGTTGCCGAGCAACAACCCATGTTTGGTAATGGTAGCATTGAGGCGCGCCCATGAAGAAGGTTGGAAGCCATGGCGAAAGCCAAGCCTTTTCAGGTCGATGACGGTGACGCCTCCGGGCACCTCATACTTCCTTGGAAGCATCCTGGTTGGAAGCTCGTGTTTTCATAATCATGGTGGTTGCCGACAAGGGGGAGGCCTAGTTGAATATTTGGAGTCCAATGTCCATGGCATGGCGTCAGAAGGTGGCTAGGAATATGATGTTGGCGCAGCGATCGGAGGGCATAGCATCTGTCTGTAGAGGGCTTTGGTTCTTTTAGACTGGGCGCGAGTTGTGCTCAGGACTACGGTGTTTGTTTCAGCGCAAGAAGGTTTTTTGACTAGCAGCTGGAGGACCCATGTGGCATTGTACCTTCGATGTGGCAACTAGGTTGTTGGAGATTGATGTGTGTGCGAGAAGATCTTGGTTGGGGCTGGTAGAGGGTCGTGGTTTGGAGTTGATGTTGGTTTTCTTTTTCTATATTTGAGTTAATGTAATAAGAAAAAGCCATATACATTGCTTGATGCAGAGGCTGGGATATTAATATATATTCTATTTTCCAAAAAAAAGATTTGACACTCGTCAAAGAAGGTCTTTGCCGAGTGCCAAAGGTGACACTGGGCAAAGAAGCTCATTGCCGAGTGTCTTTTGTCACTCGGGAAAGAAGGCTTTGACGAGTGTATTTTTTAGCACTCCGCGCAAAGAGTATTTTCAAAACACATTTTGAAGCAGTAAATTAATTCAAATGAAAAAGTTTTCTACTACAAAATTGTGTAACTTCTTAAGATCTACAATATTTATCTTAGTCATTTCTTTATTTGACAAATTTATAGTATTCTTGTTCACAAAATCTATAACTCTCTTATAAGTTTCATGAAACTAAAACTAAAAGAGAGATATATAAGATTTATGAACAATGTTAGAACCACCACGTCGGATGAATAAATGATTAAACACCTAAAATAAAGTTTGTAGATCTTGAGAAGCTATGAAATATTGTAGCTGAAAACTTTTTCATTTGAGTTCATCTTGTCGAGCTAAACAATGTTTGAATTTTTAAAATTCAAATATTTTTAACCGACCTCGTATGAAAAACACCTAAAATAAAGTTTGTAGATCTCAAAAATTAATGAACTTTGTAGTTGAAAACTTTTTTATTTGAGTTCATCTTGTCATGCTAAACTACCTTTGAATCTAAAAATTCAAAATTCAAATTTTGTAAATGACCTCGGATGAAAAAATGCCCAAAATAGAGTTCGTAGATCTTAAAAAGTTATGAAACTTTTGAGTAGGCAATGTTTTCATTTGAGTTCTTCTTGTCATGGTAAACTATGTTTGTATTTCTCACATTTGAAATTCAAATTTTATAATCGACCTTAGATGAAGAAAGTCCCAAAACGAACACTGTAGATCTTAAAAAGTTACGAAACTTTGTAGTTGATAACTTTTTAGTTTAAATTTGTTTAGGGCCTTCAAAAATCAATTTACACACAATTTGATATAATATATGGGGAACTAAAACTACTTATAAACACATGTGATGGTGTAGTGTGATGGTTAAGGTAGAAACTGGGTCCCTCCCCAAATATTTTTTTCTATTATTTTCAATTTTTTTCGATTCACACTTGGCAAAGGCAGCTTTGCCGACCAAGGCTCTGTCAAGATCCTGGCTTTACCGAGTGCAAAGAGGTCTTTGCTGGGCACTCGGCAAATCAGGGGAGTCCGGTAGTGGCTCTCCCTAACATCCCTAAAACCACCCCCATCCCAGTCACACACTCTCTTTCTCTCAGATCCTAATAGTGTCAGCGTGTAAGTTCAGACAACGAAAGCAAAAATAAATATTGTGTACGGGCACTCCACATCACACGTGTACATCGTTGTCTTGTCAGCTGCATAGTAGTTGTAAAGGTTGTGTGATCCTAGGTGGAATCTTCTTTAGAAGTATTTGGCTAACATTATCGATTGGATCATAACTCGTATATAGGGATTCTACATGTTTCTCACAAAAATATTTAAGTGGACAGTTTGTAGTAAAATTCCCACTAAGTTATTTGTATCAAGCAAAATATGTAATGAAACTTCAACATAGGATCCCATTCCAGGTCGTGAAATATAGTGTTTGACTCATGAGACTATAACACTTCTACTATGCAAGTGTTTGACTTCTCCTATATTAATTCCAAGTGCTTAACGCTTCAATTTTTTATCTTAATTATGTGAGTTTTTCCCTTGTACATTTTTACTAGTTGATTGTGTAAAATTGTTGCCTGAAAATTTCCAAAAATTCAATCACCAGAAATATAGAAAAAATTCTTGTTTGAGTAGGACGACAGTACCTTGTAAGCTGCGTCCTATAGGATTGTACTTAGTATCCGAAGAGAAGCTACTATTTGTCGTATCAGATCATGCCAATATCAAACTTCGCTTGTCTGCGGAGATATATATATCGCATTGCAATATCCAACTTCTTCCTAGGATTTCGTGTTAAGTTGTAGCAACCGGCGAACTTTATAACAGCAAACAAAAATTCGTATGAAACGATCGAGGCATATACAAGTGCGCCAAAAAACTAAGCAGCGTTAAGCTCTAGGCGCCATCGCTCGATCGGCCGTCTATATAAACGTGTGGTCGAGACGGTATCCGAGTATCTCACACTGATCACTCAGAGCTAGCTAGCTAGCTAACCGAGTGACCGATCCACCGGACAAGATGAGCCAGCCGATCCCCGGGAAGTCGTCGTGGCCGGAGCTGGTGGGCGTGAATGCGACGCTGGCGGCGACGGCGATCGCCCACGACAGGCCCGACGTGGCAGTGGAGGTCCTGCCTCCGGGTGCGCCGATCATCCCGGACTACAACCCCTTGCGCGTCCGCATGTTCATCGACGGCAACAACCTTGTCACACAGGTCCCAGTCATCGGCTAGCTATCTAGGGCTCTAGCTAGCCAGGGACCAGCAGGGCGGCAGCTGCTGCTTTGTTTGGAGTTGTCATGTGTCGTCGTCGTCGTCGTCTTTGTCTTCTCGTCAGCGCATGCATGCACCGGTGCCGCAAATCGAGCTGTACGCGAGTGTGTGTGGCGTGTAACGGAATAAATACCTGCAAATGTTAGCTGTTGCGCCTTGGGCCTCGCTCTCGGCTGGGACGGACATGAAAAGTGTATGTGTGATTAGCGGCAAATCATTCACTACTATGCTAATGGTGTTCGTACGATCGATGCTTGTCTTCTACCTCTCGCTCTATCTGCTTATACACACATTGATGCGAATACGATATTGTATCCAAACAAGACCTAAGTGGGTTTTGATGTATTGATAACGATGCAATTAAAGATCAAGCAAACACTATCAAAATGGTTGAATGATCCTAGTGTTTTTAAGTAGTAGTAAAACACTACCACTAGTTAGGCCAGTCTCCAGTGCAGGTTTCACCAGGGTGTCATGCACATTTATTAGGTTGACACATCAGCAGAAATACCATTTTTGCATGAAACGAGGAGAGAGAAGGAATGAGTTTCACCATGGTGAAACGCTGCGGGCGTTGTTTCCTAGGCCGTGAAACCGGATGAAATCCCCACTGAGGCGTTTCATCCCATGAAATACCCAATCGCGAGTCGAGGCCACTGCGCGCCATCCCCTAGGCATTGAATTTTTTTTGTGAAACCGTGCCATGAAATTATGCATTGTGAGAGAGCTCTATTTCATTCTAAAGTTTCACGTCTTGGTAACTGTGAGGTGAAATCTCCCATTGAGAATGGCCTTATAGCACATGGGAATGTGGACATGAGTGCACGACAACACAATTGGAACCTCATCCCCTCCCTTCCCACCCCCTCCCACCCTCCAAAATTAAATAGATTGGTCTTGTGATCAAAATGAAGACACAATATAACAAAGCATATTCATGGCACAACATTACCCAACATAAGCCAAGGAAGAAGGCCCAATTAGCAGACGGGTCAGGGCCCTAAAAATAGGGAAAATGAGCCCAAGACAAATTCGAAACACTCGCGAATGACAGTCATGGACCAAGTCTACATCACGCCTGGAGGGCCTTGGCCAAAGATGGGCCCATTTGGGGTCATTGTTTGGGCCAGCCACCCTAGGGGTGTGCCCGCCCCCCGTTCGGGGCCGTTCGTGCCGCCCTTTGGTAGGTCGGTTCCTAGTTCCTTGCTTGCGATGTTTCCGAATGCAATGCCTCAGTCTCGCGCGGGATATGTTGGTTTGGATAATTATGGTAGGGAAAATTAATCAGATCTCCTTGGCGGCTACTCCATCTTCCCCTTAAGAAGAGGCAAAGGGCTCCCCCTCAAAATTCAATTATTATTTATTCACTAGATACACATTAGAGAGGGAAGTTGTAGCCTAGCTTCATTGTAAACATGTAGGAGAGTGGAGAGAGTTTAAGGGTCTTCAACTCACACTCTTAGGAGGAGGAGTGCCGGACTTGTCGGCTCGCTCTACGCTTGTTCTCTCCGGATCTAAACTACTTGAAGTTAAGGTTCATGTTCTTCTTTAATTAATGTTTTCTTATCTGATCTAGTTTGATTCAATCTTGATTTATGGGTTCGTCGTTCGTTCTTATAACATGAACTCTGATGATAGGACTCCGGTAGTAACGACCTCCTATACACAGATTAGAGTTTGTGATCAATAGTAGTTTGTAATCAATAGTGTAGATGTGGTGTCTGGACTAAAGGTTACCTTCGTTTGTCTCGCTTACCCACAACTGAGGGGTGGGGTGTTAGGGTAGTGATAGCTTTAACATAACCTGATTACCCCCATGTTCAGTCTGGAGGCAAGTTCTAAGCTGGTCTCAGCAAGCTACTAGGGCATGCCGGTCCTTGAATTAAACTAAAATTGATTAGATGAAATTAAATATAAAAGCTTAGTTAAAGTTAAAACCTCATCCTAGTCGCTACCTTTGTCTCTCTAGTTTAATTAATGTTTAGAGAATAATTCACAATTGTTCCCTATAAAAAAATATGATACCCTGAATACCACCGGGTGAAGTGCTACAACTTACAGATTGTGTTAAGAAATACCAATAATGGTGCACAATAGGGAGGCACGAGCACACCCGTGAGCATGGGCAGCGAAACAGCCCAATTAGGGTGCCGTAATTTTTTTTTTGGGCATTGTCGGGCAAGGGGTCAGCGCTAGGTTTGTTTTGACCCTGGTCGTCTTATAGGGTCACCCTTGATTGATCCTTTTGATAGCTACGGATGCAGGGGCCAGCCTCTCTACATGGTTCGGCTCGATCCGTTCCGGCCCTTGCAGAGACCCTGCTTCACTCCAAGTAGGAGGAAAGGAATTGTTGCTTGCAAGCTTCAATGTCTTTTCATGTCGCCAAAACGTAGATCCATGCCAAGTTCCCAATTTTTTTGATAATTTTAAATTTCAAATCTATAAACTTGCAATAGTATTTTGAAACACAAAATAGTTTCAATTAAAAAAATGAAACTATAAAGTTATAGATCCTATCAATGGCTAAAATTTTAATTTTAATGTATAGTTTGTCTTCATCCGAGCTGGTAGGACCTGTTTGAACCTAGATGATATCAGAATCTGGTTCATGGACCTAAAATTGTCATTTTTGAAAATAAGGGACCTTTTTTTTTTGAAACGAAGACACCTCTCCATTCCCATTACTTGAAGCAACGGAAATACAATTGTTTGTGGCAGAAGAGACATTTAAGATGGCAAAATCCGAGCACAGAGAGAAGAATACTAAGCTCTTCTCCTGTGAGGGATACCACTATCCAAATCTACTTATGCTGAAACTACTTAATACGACAGCTTCTATCGCGCAACCAATCCTACTGAGCGTACCACAGCAACAGCAGAATAAAACAACTCTTTAACGATTACAAAACAAACTTCCATGGACAGACTTTTTCACAGCATATAGAGAACCATCTCCCTCATGAATCACCTTCAGCTCCGAACCATCTCCCTGCCCAGCTCTGGAGACCTCGTCTTCACTTGTTGTTGCCGTCTTTCAGTAGCTTGATATCGTTGGCCTTCTTCTTCTTGCTTGCCAGCCTTGAAGCAATGCCCAAAAGCGTGTTGATCCCTTCAAAAGTTTCTCCTTGTCACCACCTGCATAAAGGTCTGCCCAATATCCCATAAGAGCACAGCTATAACATACTATCTCGGCTGGGTCATGCAAAGCTTGATTATCAAAACAAACTTTGTTTCTTGTCTTCCACGTAGCCCAACATACAGCAGCAATCCCCAAAGTATGAAAATCCTTACCAAACGGTAACCATTTTTCCAACCATGGCCAGCACTGGTTTAAACTTGTAGGAATATCCCTAGCCCCAATAGCACTTGCTATAATCGCCCACACTGACTTAGCAATATTACACTGGAAGAACAGATGAGTTATAGTTTCATTCTCCTTGCAGAAATAGCATCTAGGATCCCCAACCCAATTTCTCCTGATCATGTTATCTTTAGTTAACACTGCATTTTTACTCATCATCCACAAGAAGATTTTAATTTTTGGAGGCACCTTGCCCTTCCAAATTTTCTTAAGATAAGGTCCTGTGTCAGCTTTTGTTAATCTATCATAAACTGATTTCACAGAAAACTTCCCCTTACTCCCAAATTTCCAACTTACTTTATCACTACCACTTCCAAACAGGAAGTCACTGATATCACTCTTCAATTTATTCCAGTCCTCCTCCCATTCTCCTACCAGCCATCTAGTGAAACTAACACTATTGCTGTTTTGTTTAAACTGAGCCACTGTTAAATCTTGATTCAAACATAAGCAGAACAGGTTCTGATATATATCACAAATAGGCTTATCATACAACCATATATCCTTCCAAAACAAAGTTTTATTACCATCTTTCACAAGCATCTTCCTACACTGAAGATAAACATTTTTAACTTTGAGCAAGTCAGCCCACACATGTGAGTCATCTTGTTTATGTTTTATATTGCACAAGGCTTGGTTTTTCACATACTTGTATTGCACAATTCTTTGCCATAATCCATCCTAAGTTTCAAATTTCCACCACCACTTGCACAGTAAACTTATATTCCAACCCACCCTTCTTCTTGCTTTTACAAATCTTTGTCCACTTTATTAAATGATATTTCCTCTTAGTCACCCCCCCCCCTGCCAAAAAAATTTCCTTCTATAAGCATCCAATTTATACACTACTGTCTTAGGGGCCAAGTAAATAGACATTTGATAAGTAGGTACATTGTTTAAGCTGGAGCAAATCAAAGTAGACCTTCCAGCTATAGACATTAATCCCCCTTTCCAGATATCCAATTTTTTAGCACTTTTGTCCAACAAAGGAGTCCAATCAATCACATGTAATCTGTTTGGGCTTACAGGAACCCCCAAATATTTGATAGGGAAAGCCCCCACCTGACAGTTGAATAATTCAGCATAAAAAGCATCCCAAGAGTCCTCATCATTTACAGTTACTACCTCACTTTTATGAAAATTGATTTTCAGACCAGCCATAAGTTCATACATGTATAAGAGAAGTTTCATATTCCTAGCACCCCGCACATCATGTCTAAGGCATAAAATGGTGTCATCTGCATATTGCAGGACAGCCACTCCTTTATCAACAATATGATCAATTAACCCTGAGAATAGATTGTTTTCTTGTGCTTTCACAATCATCCTTGTCAAACCATCAGCAACAAAATTAAACAAAATGGGAGACAAGGGATCACCTTGTCTAACCCCTTTGTAGCTTTTTATATAAGGGCCTATGAGATTATTTAACTTGACACTTACAGTCCCACCAGAAACAACTTTCCTAATCCAACCACACCATTTATCACACAAACCCCTAGCTGATAAACATTCAAATAAGAAGTCCCATTTAACCTTGTTGTAGGCTTTTTCGAAATCTAACTTCAAGATCACACCCAATTGTTTTTCCTCTTAGTTTCATGCAAAATCATTATACCACTCATGATATTCCTCCCTTTCATAAAAGCAGTTTGATTTGTATGTATCAATTTTTCAGCCACCCCTTCAAACCTTAAGGTCAAAGTTTTAGTCACCAACTTATATAAGCAATTTAGAAGACAAATAGGCCTAAATTGTTGAATCCTGGCTGCATCATCAACTTTAGGTAACAGTGTTATGATTCCATAATTCAATCTACTGATATCCACCTTATCTTTATGAAAATCATCAAAGAACTGCATAATATCTTCTTTGATAATTTCCCAGCAATTTTGAAAAAACTCTATAGGGATCTTATCAGGACCTGCTGCTTTATTTTTTTCCATATTATCTAAAGCAAATTTCACTTCTTCTACTGAGAAGGGTCTACACAACCTATCATTTTCCTCCATACTCACTTGATCAAGATCAGCCCATAAAGATTGGTCAATCTGAATATTATGTTCTTCACCAGGACCAAACAGATCAGCATAATAATCAGTAGCATGTTTCAACAAGTTTTCATCCCCTTCAATTATATCACCATTATTTTCAAGGGATATTACAGTGTTTTTTCTTCTTCTACCTATAGCCATCTTGTGAAAATAACTGGTATTATTGTCTCCATGCAAAATCCATTGTTCATGACATCTAGAATGCCAATAAACTTCTTCTTGATCTAATAAATGTAGATTCTCTTTTATCAAACCAATTTTCTTTACAATCTGATCTGAATTGAGACCATCAGTTTCTTCTACAGATTCGAACTGAAAATAAGGGACCTAGATGTAGATGGCACATGCATCTTGCCAAGCTGAAGGACCACCCATAATTTTTCCTCTATATATTGATTCAGAAACACTTTAGTTAAACGTAGTGGATTGGAAGAGTATAAAACATTTAAGGATACATGATGCGATCTATAATTATTTCAGTTTATTACCTGTATATATGTTCATTGGAACACAGGGACATTCCTTGTAAAACCACTAATCCATGCATGCACAGAGCAATCAAAAGGTTCCTGATGAAACACGGCATACGCATTCGTCCTAAGCCTTTGACCGGGCGCGAAATTTATATATAGCAGCTCTATATTTTTTAGCAGAACTTCTTATAACTTATATCATCGTCAGTGAAGGCGTGGCGCTCTCGTGCGAGCATATAAATACAAACACGTGTATCGTGGTGAAGGTACGACGGTATCTAAGTATATACTATCTCATCCCTGATCTGATCACACTGAGCTAAGCTATAGCAAACTATTAGCTGCTTGGTGGCGGGCAATCAAGACGAGCGGCGCTGGCGGGAAGTCGTCGTGGCCGGAGCTGCTGGGCGTGCAGGCGACGCCGGCGGTGATGGCGATCGCCAATGACAGGCCGGACGTGTCCATCCCGGTGCTCCCGCCGGGGGTGCCGTTCGACGGAGACCCGAACTCCTTCAACCCCACGCGCGTCCACGTCTACATCGACAACAACGGCCTTGTCAACCGGGTCCCTGTCGTTGGCTAGCTAATCGCACCGCACCGGCCGGCCGCTGTCCGTTTTGTTTGGAGTCGTCATGTGTGTTTTTTTTTTGATGAAACTCGTCATGTGTGTCTTGTCGTCGTCACCGTCGGGTGCTGCTTGTCAGACAAATATGGTGGCGCGATCGACCTGTACGTGTTTGTGTGTGGTGTAGTGGAATAAATGCCTCCAGCTCTACTACAATATTTTTTTTACCGAGGCGAGCAAGAACAATTAACTAGGTGGTGTTTGCAATGGTAATGCTCTAACTAGAGCGTTCCACACGTAGGACAGGGGTTCGTGGGCCGTGGCGGCCCAACAGCGGGCATGACGAATTCTGTGGGACAGACGCGTGACACACACACTGTTCTCGCACTCTCCGCACGTACTTATCTTCTTCCCCTGCCTTATCTGCAGCAACACACCCTGTCCTCTCTCTACCTGTCCCCTCTCACGCAGCTCTGGCGAGACTGCAACGCGGACGGCAACGCCGGCGCGACGGCAGCCTATCCCACCTCCCCGGCCCTAAGCCTCGCTGCTCCCCAACCCCACGCCCAATCCACGCTGGACCCCCACCCCCTCTCGAGGTGCGACTGCCATGGCTGCGGGAGTGACGAGCCCATGAGCTCTCCATCCACTCAAGCCTCGCTAGAGAGTGCGGGCCCCTGTCAGTGATGGAACCAGTGAGTTGAAATAGGGGGTGGGGGGCACAAAAGTACCGGTCTTGCCTCCGACGACGAGGTCAGGGCGGACCCTAGAGAGCTCGGTGGACGTGGATCGACCAGTAGGTCGACGACGATGCGATCAATTGAGGAACCGAGGTTGTAGGGGAGTCAACCGACGTAGTCATCCTTGTAATCCTCTTGTCCGTGTGTTTTTAGCTTTGACGGGATGATGTTGCAGGCTTCTACACTGCATGGCTGCATGCTAGCATGGATAGCAGAGGGGGATTTAGAAAAATTGTGGTTGCATAGGGGGTCGTGGCCCCTGCTTGGCACCCCTGGTTCCGTCACTGGCCCCTGTGCTCCCAATCGACCAGAGCTTGCCGAAGAGCGGTCGCGTGGCCTCTTCGTCCTCCTCCTCGGCGCCCGTGTCGCCGATGCCGGTGCTCGCGTCTCCTCTTCGTCCTCCTCATCAGTAGCGGCGGCGGCAGCGGACTATAGGAGCGACGAGGACCCGCATGCCAGCGGTGAGATGACGCTCGTACCCCTACCTGCCTCCCTCCTCTCTCTCCCCCAACATTTTTTCTCTGGTTGTTGCATTTTGTACTCTGTGGTTGTTTGCAATAGTAGATCTGGGTTTTGCAATGGTGTGTTTTTCTTGGTTTGTTGCAAAAATCTATTTATTTGATGTTTTTAATAGTTCATCTCTCTTGTTTCCATTAGTATTGTCATGTTGTTTCAATTTTGGATCAATTAAGGTGTTTTTGTCTGTTTTCAATTGAGGTGTTTTAGTTGTTATAGACATTTTGTTTCAATTTGAATATGTTGTGTGTTTCGCAAACACATGTATCTGTCCGCGATTTTTGCTGCTTGGGTACCATGTCTTCAAATTACTCTGATTTTGTTGTTTCAAACCAACATCTACGTGTGTTTCAGTTTCACAGTTTTAGATTGTTTCATTTTGTATTTTTCAAAATTTGTTTTGCTCACCGTGTTCAAGTCTATTTTTCATGTCTGTTTCAATTAATGATTTCAATTTGTTTCTTTTTTGCCTTGTTTTTGTTTCAAATTGCTCCCTATTTTGTGTTTCAAAATCCAATGTTCATGTTGTTTTCTTTTTTGCTTTGTTTTCAGCGGGGGTGGACAACCTTGGAGGCAAGTAAGTCCATGCGGGCCACCGGCGGGACGAGGGGCGGGGGGGGGGGGGGGGCAGGTGTGGGGCGCAGCCATGTGGTGTGTGAGCGGGCGGATGCGGGAGGGGGGTAGGCAGAGGAGGTGTTGAAGACGGAAGGTGTGTGTGTTGGGGTGGCCTTCAACTCTAGATGGTATGTGAAGTCTTTTTTACAACCGCCTTAGAGGTAACATCATGACATGTGAAATTTAGTGAGGCAGTTCCTTGCTCATCATGATAAATCAGATGAAAAAATTAAAAAAAACAAAAAACCCAGATCTAGCCCTAACAAGGCTTGGATCTGGGCCTAGCTCAGCAGCCCTTTCGTGCGGCCAACGCCACAACAAGAGTTGTTACCGCCGTCCTCCGCTTCCACGAAGCAGGAGGAGCAGCGCCATTTGTGTGTGTGTGTGTGTGTGTGGGGGGGGGGGGGTGAGGTCTCCACACCGCCGCAGGAGTTGTTGGAGGGTAACGAGCGTCACCGTGAGAGAGGTCCGCCACGATGGACTAGAGAAGAGGTGCCGCTGCCGCTCGCGTGCTCTGCCCGCGTTGTCAGTGTTGTTCTCGCTCCTAGATGTTGTGCCGTGGGTGTGGAGCAGCCCGGATCTGGCTTCCAAGCACTGTATATGGCCTCCTCACCACCGGATCCGGCTCACGCCCGTGTCTTCGGAGGGGGAGAGGGAGGGGAGAGGGCCGTCATACCGAGGGGTGGAGGGACAACGCTGCCTACTACCGCCATTGAATTTGGGCATGCCCAGCCTCCTCCTTTGCAGGATTTGAACGCGCCCGGCATCCTCCTCGTCGACGTTCTCCGATGCTCCTCACTTGTGCTAGATCCTATGGTGTTAGAGGTGCTCTAGTGCTCATCCTCGTCGCAAGGCATTCTCGACCTTCACGCTAGGGGGCAATGGCGATGGTGCTAGCTCCGGTCCACTACGAGAGATATGGGAGAGGAGGGAGCGAGACCATATGGCAGAGAAGCTAGTAGTGGGAGGGAGATAGTTGGCGTGCACATGAGAGGTGTGGGAGGGACGAACCCACGTGGGAGGAGAGGCGACGCGCGGCTGCAGGTGTAGAGAGTGAAACAGTGCCAGCTATATATATACCATGAACGGATATCAGGCCTAGATGGACTGCATGTTGGGCCATTATTTTTGGATATGATCGAGCTTCAAAGTGCGCCCTCCTCGGTTAATTGATTGTGTTAGAATAAGTGCCTCTTTTAATCAATATTACTTAAGGCAGTCATTTTAGAACAACCGCCTCGGTTAAACGGTATTGCAAGATGGTTTTTCGTAACCGTCTCGGTTAATGCATGGTTTAAAAGTGTTACAAATATCTTGTACCGGGTGATCTCATCCTAGTGAAGTCTCAACCGCACAAGTAGGAGTTCCCTCCTGCATGTTGCATGCACGGGAACTTCTCACAACCACATAACGTGGGCATTGTGGTGACTTGACGGTAAAGTTCCTTGGTGGTGAAGCTCTCTCCTGGAACCTTCTCTCCTCTATATATGTAACACCAATGATCAATGAAAGGCAACCAATGGTTCATTCTATTTCTCTGTGTCTCTTTTACTTTCTCGCGAATTACTCGCAACACGTTATCAGCACCTTCGCTCTCCATCCAATTTCTCCCCAGAGAAAAGGTAGCTCAGCGCAATCTCTCTCATTTGAGAGATGGATCTACAATCTGCTAAGGTACAATCGGTTCCATCCACTATGTTCCTCCTATCTCGTTCTTCAAAGAACGTCGAGGCGGCAGTTACAACGCCGACTCCGTCCTCGTCGATGGAGAGGCCTGCATCCCCTCCCCGACACCAGCATCTCCGCTGGCAACACGCCGGCTCCTCACATCGCGACTGCTAGTTGCGGCCGGCGATGGTGACCAGCGACCCGTGGCCTCGCGCCACCGCGACGCCCGCACGGCCTCGCGCACGCACCGGCGACGCCCACGCGGCATCACGTCGTGACCACGGCAGGCGCCCCCACGTCGCGCGGCCTGGCCTCCGCCCTACGCCCGCTCGCGCGCCCGCGGCACGGTGCCTCGCGCCCGGCCCTGCAGTGCCCTTGCGGCCTTGCGCCAAGGCGACGGCGGCAGTCCTCCACGACCAGGCCGGCGCTGCAGGCAACGGCGGCAGGACACCGGCGGCCTCACGCCTCCGCACTCACGATGCGCGACGCGACTTCCGACAGCAGCCAGGCGGACGGCCTCCGGACGAGCCCACCCGACGCGCAGCCCCACGCGGCGCGGCCCCCGCGACTCACGCGCGCGGCGCGCTCGACCCGTCGCGGCTGGAGCCCTGGCGACGGCGGCTGCAAGCCCCCTAGGCAGCGGCGGCGTGCTCGTGGGTCGTGGCCGAAAAGGCTGCGTGAATTTTCCCCCACCCGTGAACAACCATCCGTGCGCGGGTGGAAGAGATAAGGTTGCACGTTTTGCACAAAACACCTTCAGTTTTCTGTGAATCAGATGATAGTCCAAAGAGATTATTATTCTATTCTAGAGTTATGTTTTAACCCTCAGGTTTTAACAAAACTGCAGTGTATATTTACCTCATGTAAATATTGTATGATGCACTATATTTACCTCATGTAAATAATATTTTTGAGACCTCAGTCATCAAAAATCGTATCATAGTATGTACTGTTTCATATGAGTTTACTATAGTAAATTCATAAATTCCATTTCTGGAATTTTATATTTATTGCACTTTATTTATCTATGCTATTATAATTATGGTCCAATTTTTCTCCCTATTTGGAACATTTTTCACTCGATTTCACCTTGCTTTTATAATTAATTTGGCGAACACAAGGTAGTACACGTACTACTGCGGGATTTACTCCTCAAAGTGCTCTCCCAAATTGATTTTAAACATACAAGGACTACATCTTGACGTGAAATAAATAAAGGTCTACACCTTCATGGTGACTACCTATGTTCCACAAAATGAGAAACAAAATACCATATTTCATATTCAAGTTTACCTTGTTGCAATCTATGGTTGAATTTTTTTTTTCTCTAATTTTGGAACGATTTTCACTCGATGTCACCTTGATTTATAATTTAATTGGTGAACACAAGGTAGTACTTCATACTGTTGTGGGATTTATTCCTCAAAGTGCTTTCCCAATTTTAATTATAAACATACAAGGACTACATCTCACGTGAACTAATTATAAAGGTCTACACCCACCGGTGATTACCTACGTTCCATAAAATGAGATAAAATCCCATATGACATACGCAAGTCTACCTTGCCTTACTTTATGCAATTTATTATTCTTGCAATTTACTTTATATGCAATTTACTTTTGCATTTTCAATTAAGCTCGTTTACTTATATTTTAAGTTTTAAGTGCTTAATTCATTTCATGCAAATTTTTTGTGTGATTACCTCATCATTTGTATATATTGTTCTGAATTTTCCATATTGGCCAACCACAAGGTAGTACCATAGTACTACTGTAGGATCTACGCTATGCCATACATAGCGATTATCCTCAACGTGCGAATCCAATATCTAATTTTAGAACAAATGACCTTCACCTTCACGGTGACAACTTTTGTTCATTATAAAATTGGCCATACACACATGGAGTACCACAGTACTACCATGGGATTTCATCCTCAATGTGCGTACCCAATTTTAAATATGAACTATAAAAGAGGTCTACACCTACAGGTGATTGGCCACACACAAACTAGTATCTCAATACTACTGACGGATCTACACTATGTCCATCACATAGTGACTATCCGCATGTGTTTTCCAATCTAAATATGAATTGCACAAAGTTTACACTGTTTTAGTGTTCACTTTTAATGCAATAGTCTCATAATTGAGGTCTACACCGTGTTTTTACAAACATAGTGACTACCTCCGAGCTGAATCACCTAATAAGGTCGATGCCGTATGAGCACCTTCAATGTGTTAATTTGCTAATATGAAATTATGAGACTATATCTTGGCAATGACTACCATACACAATGATAGTAGTGATTTTTCATCACCTATCCAATATGAGGTAAACACTACATGTGATTCAAGACTCATCTTGACTTCACAATATTTGCATATACCAATTCAAGACACATCTTGAATCTGAAGATTATTTAAGTAACCATTTACTTAAATAAATAGTAATATATAGTGCATTATTTTGGGGACTCTTTTCTAGCACAAATACTATGTTTTGGCAGAGATGTTTACATCATCTATTCCCACAGGAATGGATCCCAAAACATAGCAGCGACTTTGTCGCCTGTTCTTTATAGAATGGAGAGTCCATAATCAAGTATCACCTTGACCCCAAAATTTTGCCTCTATTGCTATACAATTTACTATGAAAGTAAATTCATACATGATAAACTCATGGACTTGGCTAATATTTCCAATTCGAAATATTTCCAACCTCGCATTTGATGGAATTTATTTTCCTACCATGAGCATTGTGATATCAATAATATCATTGGGGGCATATAGCATCTCTGCTATTATTGCTCAACCCCAACAAAACACTCAATCCATTCTGGATATTGCCACACATGCATTCATTTGCATGCAACTCCAACACTGGGATTTCTATAAATCCGTGTATTTAAGGAGTTGGATCCATCTACCTTTTGAAAATTCTCATTGGGATTTCAACAAAGGATGTAAGATTGTCCAACTATAAATGATTGTTTACTCATTCATTTATCAAGGATCTTTGATCCATGGCAATTTATAACATAATGGATTCCCATGCATTCAAATGTCATTTTTTCATCTAGAAAAAGTGATCAGTGTGACAAATCTCACATTTTCACAAAAAAGGTGATTGTATAGAACATGTACACAGAAATGCCAAATTCAACATTTGGATCCAATATAGCTCCAACTCAATGGAGGCAAGCGAGTTCTTTGGATAAATTTGAAGATCACTTCAAATATTATTAGCCTAAATATCATACTACCACATGTAGTATGTTGTCCATTATTAAATAATATCATGTACCTCATACATGGTATATATATATTCTATATGAGTGCAAATTCAAACACGAATATTGCCTCGCTATATATAGAATTATTTGGGATTCAACTAGATGGAAAGGAATCTTGTTTAGTGGACCATTGTCCCTCTAACACAATTATGAGAGATTGCACTCTCCCTACGGTATTCAAATTAATCGTGGATGCATTATGTATCCTGATTCTATAAATACCCTATGGTGTTTTCATATTATCAATTTGTAAGGTTTCCACATAGAAACCCAATACTATGGAGCGATGATGAAAATCTTCACTCAACTTGTGCAACATATATGAAAACTAAATAATTGTGCAAATTCCTTCCATATCATCTGGGGTGTATTACACATACATCAATCCCATACATGTTGCGTACAAAATAACTTTCTCTCTTGATTCCATCAAGATTTAGGCACACTTGCCTTGATCATTCTATATTTAGAATGATGAGAAAATTATTACCAATTCTATTGGTCATAGCATCAATATGAGTCACCAAATTTCTCGGAAGAAATTCAAGAACATACATGTGACTTCATTTACCATTTTATGGACCAAAAAGATACTATGTAATGCATATTTATGCATCTACATTGTTGTCCTAAATGTGTACCTTACTCATAAGGAACCACAAATTTGCCAAACTAATTGCTCAAAATATTCAATTTAGAGCAAGCGATCCTGGACGCAGGATCCAATCCATTTATATGGAATTGTTTGGTTTCTAGGGACTACAACATTAAGTATCTTATGTTCATACACATAATGGCTCAAGTGAATCTCTCATCGAGAGAAACAAGCTTGTTGATTGATGATCCAAAAATAGAATTGCAATTTACCAACACCTAGTTGGTGCCATGCGGATTTACACAACGCATAATACATCCAAGTTCTTCAAACTGCAATCATACGGCTCCCCCCGTTGCAGTTAGTACGTGGAAATTTGGCCCCATGACAAAACATTTCCCATCTGCGAATCGATAACGTTTTGCACATATCGATATCACCACCGCAGCATACATCAATGGACATTATGGAGATCAACATAAGGTATCATTATCCGTCATTCAATAATACCATAGATCTCTAAATGGGGATTCATGCAATGCCCGTATGCTGAATAAATCTTTGAGGAAGATTCCAGGCATTAGGGGGAGATACTTACCACATAAAGAATGCCAAGAATCAAAAATATAATGTCATTACTGATATTCGATCCTCATATCCACGTACCAAAGAATCTGAACCAACGGTTCAAAATATCTTATATTTGCAACACATTGCAAATAGTCTGCCAAAATGCATTCACTTGTCATAAAATCCAATTCCCATTTGGTGTGCCGAAAAGAGTGGAGGTACCTAACAAAACCACTCAACTCTCGAATCTTAATATATAAGAGGGGGAGAAGTATGGCCACATGGAGATACAGCTTCTTGCAAGCATTCTTGGATCAGGGGGAGAGAATTCTCCATGACAGTACATGCATATCAACCTTAAGTTGATTCACTATGGATATTTACTATCCAAAGCCTATGGATGTTTAACATCCAAAAACCCAGCAAAACTTGTGCACAATTATAGGCGTTGGGTCATTGGAACTCCCTAACTTTGTTATTATGGGAAATAACATCGAGTTTAAAGGGTATACATTTTCACATGCTAAAATTGGTTCCATTGAATCAATCATACAAAAGACTACAAAATGCCGGCATACTCCTCAAAAATTGCCATACACCTTATCTGGATCCAGACCACAAGTCCTAGGCAGAGTGTTCCAACACTCATATTGGGTCAACCAAAGGTGGCAACTAAGGAGAACCGCTTTCACTCAAATAGTGAGAAGTCTTACCTCAGTAATGACTCCTCCTCACAACGCCTTCCTTATGGAAGCATTATGGATTCGCAAATCCATAAGGTGGTGAAATAGTGAGAGCTTATAGCACATGGCTTCACGCAGAGACCTAGCATAACATACCCATTGGTATGTGTGGAAATTATGTTCCTATATTGATAATTGACAGATCAAACTTGATTTGGATAAAATTGGATTATAAGTCCCAATGGACTTTGTATTCTAAATCAAAATATAAATCGCAACATACATTAAGTCACTCATGACTTGAAATAGTCTAGTTGATTGTGGTACAACTGACTAGGTGAGTTCCTTCCACAGAAGGATGTCTCCCATCTTGATGATTTCACTTGTGTGACCATAGTAAAATCCCATTGGATTTTATACATCTCCTATGGCTCATATCAAAACAGGTAGTCATCATATAAGACAGAGTTTGAGATGAAAGATTTGGGTAAAACCAAATTATGCTTAAGTCCATAGCTTAAGCACACACATCAGTCTTCCAATATTCAATTGATATTGTATACCAATATCCAAATAATATTGGAAAATTGTACAACATTATGGTCATTCAATCCCTAAACATGGATCTATGTCCATTCTTGGGATGATAGCCTTAGTGCCATCAAAGCGCTCATGTATCTTGCATATCGCAACAGGCCTGACATTGCACTTGCAGATACTTGCTATAGCTTGAAGAAGCGCAACTCCCATAACATAATGTGTTGGGAGTCAAAGAGGATATCCACAGATACCTATACGGCACAAAGGATCTTGATTTATCATTATGTAAATTAAGATATGATCATGTGGAGTACCAAGGTACTGGCTATTTAATCCCCATAATGCCAAATCATACACTGATGTTATATAGTGGTAAAGTTCTCATGGGAGTCATCAAACTTGACTCTAATGGCTACTTCCACTTCTCATTCTAAAGTAGTACATGAACATGTATGGCTTCATTGAATGGTCACATTTGATTCCATCGAATCACTAGCCATTATCTTCAAAGATAATGCAACTTGTGTTGCTTGGATGTAAGCAAGTTACATAAGAGCAATATCACTATATTGCCTTCTACAAATGGTTTATTCCCACGAAAGTGAGATGATAAACACCTTGCAAGATGAATCGAGTTATGACTTCACAAGATTTATAAATTCACAAAGTCCAACCAATTTCCACATTTCACAAAATGTTGTTGAGATCGGCATGGTATAACTTTGAGAGTTGCAAGGTTCAGGGGGAGACTCTCCTTGAAAAACTATAACCTGTTCAAAACATCATATTGTACTCTTTTCCTCTATGAGTTTTTCCTTGCATAGATTTCTCATAGAAGGTTTTTAATGAGGCAATACCAATACAAGTTCATATGTCATATCTCTTGTTTTCCCCACAGGGGTTTTTGTTTGGGATATCAAAGACATAGCCTATGTCATATCTTTTGTTTTCCCCCACAGGGGTTTTTGAGAAGATATCAAAGACATAATACAACTATGATCCTCAGATCATATTTATTGTTCTCTAAACTTAGTCATGGGTTTTCCTCACAAGGTTTTTCCCCATATAAGTTTACAATGAGACAATAATCAACATATGCCATACCATTTTATCCTTATTTTTTCCACTGGGTTTTAAGGAGTTTTAATGGCATATACACACATATTTCTCTATATTTTTCCCACAGGTTTTTTTGAGAAATTATTCAATACATTGATCTCAAGGACGGATTCGATCAAGGGGGAGTGTTACAAATATCTTGTACCGGGTGATCTCATCCTAAACCACCTCATGGGTTACTTCTCAGTGAAGTCTCAACCGCACAAGTAGGAGTTCCCTCCTGCATGTTGCATGCATGGGAACTTCTCACAACCACATAACGTGGGCATTGTGGTGACTTGACGGTGAAGTTCCTTGGTGGTGAAGCTCCCTCCCGGAACCTCCTCTCCTCTATATATGTAACACCAATGATCAATGAAAGGCAACCAATGGTTCATTCTATTTCTCTGTGTCTCTTTTACTTTCTCGCGAATTACTCGCAACAAAAAGTCCGCTTGCCTCCAAGCCTAATTTCAAAACGCCTCACAAAATCTTTTGTGTAGTTGCAATTGTTGCCTCTTTATGTCCTCGCTTTTGGCTGGGACATGCATCCTGTGTACATGTGATGGCTAGCAGTCAATAACTCAAATAAAGCTAAATCCCACTAGATCATTTCTCTCTTCACATAAGGTGTCCACATCACTAGATATTCTCTCTTTATGCAAGGTGCTTTGTCTTTGTTATTCTCAGTAAGTCATGCACTAGATGTTCTACCTCTTCATGCAAGGTATCCACATCATCCCCACTAAGTCCATGTCATCCCTTATTTAACCCCACTCAATGTATTTTTCGTCCTCAATTATATTTCTCCTCCATTCCCGTAACAATGCTGGAAATACACCTAGTTCAACTACTTCTGTGCTCGATCTCCGTCCTACAAGTGTGAATTGAAGAATGAATTAAACTACAAGAGTTCTGTTACCATTAGGTAACAAATCTCCACCTATATACAAGACTACAGAAGCTAAACCCTAAACGCTGGACATGAACTTTATTTTAGATTTTGGGGATCCCCATTCCCAACAAAAATACAAACATCATAGATATTTAAGAAAGAAATACAAGCATCATAAATGTTTAAGAAAGCTAGATTCTGAAAAAAGACTAGATAGACCTAAGGACAATGTTTGCACATCAGTGCAAAGGGACACATGCCACATAGTGTGTTTAATTAACCTCCAGCGCAAGAGGAGACAAACCTAGAACAACAAAGTTTTTAAGCCACCCACATAAACTAACAACAACTAGCGCACCAATGCTACAGACACAAGGACCATACCCTTGACCGGAACTTGATATGGACTGGGCCTCTAACTTGGCTTTGACACCTATGCTCATATTCTTTGCCTCCATGCCTCTCTCCAAGTGCTTCTAAATCCTATCTGATGTTCTTAAGAAGTATAAACATCATTAGGTAGCAAATTATTCTCACAACAACAAATATGTACTTACACTACGGGAGGCGAGAGGTTTGCCTAATGCCTGTTGCACTCGGCAAAGAGGCTTTTGCACTCGGCAAAGCCTTTGTCGAGTGCAACACTCGGCAAAGAGGTGATGGCAAACTCGGCCACGGCAAAGCCTTCTTTGCCTAGTGCCAAGCTTCGGGCACTAGGCAAAGCCTTTGCCGAGTGTGCGCGGCCACTCGGCAAAGATTTGACGCCGTCGGCCGCCAACCGTCGCCGTCTTCTTTTTTTTTTAACTTTTCTTTGCCGAGTGCAACACTCGGCAAAGACCCCAACTACAGTTTGAGTAGTAAGCTCACTTGATGAAGAAAGATGTACTTAGTAATGAGCTCACTTGATGAAGCTAGATTTAGTTGCCATGCTACAGTTTGAGTAATTGTCCATTGTATATCTACTTGTGGAGGGCCGTGTGCATCTAAAGGAATGATATTCTCATCACTTAATTAGTTTGCAATCTTTTTGAGTAGAAACCGTGGGGCAGACCCCTGGCCCAGGAATATTACAAAACTTACAAGAGGTCTAACCAGAGGTTAGATAAGAAAAGAAGAGAACTCACACTGCCTAATAAGCTAAACAGACTAAACATATTTGACGAAACAAAAAAAACATGACTAGCAATCTTGGGCTGGATGGTCCAAATGTGAGCTTTGACTAATGATCTATGGACCAATGTGGGTTGGTAATGTTTTTAGCAACACGAAGAATAGCAATTCGACTGGATGGTTTGTTTGTCTAAGGTTGGATAGTGATGTGAACCGGTGGATATTATTTGTAGTTGTGGGTGTGATGGTGGTTAGTTGACGTGTATGAAACTATTCGTATGAGCTATGCTAAAACTTACTTATATTGCAAATGCATGATAATGTTGGAGCCTATTCCAGAAGACTTTAAGAGTATTTTTAGGGAGAATTGGCTATGGGACATTCCGAAAGGCATAAATTGCCTGGTGCACACATCCACTTTCGATATTTGCCAGAACACACCGTAGTTTTGTGTAATTGGGCCAATGGACATCAAGCCTAATCAAATATTATAACAAAATAGATATAAAATCATATACGTTCCAAAAAATTATACAATAAAATCTTCTACACTCTACATGATGAGAACTATAGAGTAAAAATATTGTTTTACACTAAAATGACCATTTTGCTCCTCTTCATAAATAGACAAAGACAACCATATTTAATTAGTTTATATATTTGTAAGATACTAAAAAACTAAAAACAAATCAACGAATGCATACATCACCAAATCATGTCTATGACAAAGATATCAGATCAAAGTAACAAAGTTTTAATATATCAATTAAGCTTCATAGGAGATAAATCTATAATTCAGTCATGCTAAATATATTTATATAAACTTTAATATTTTGAGCTAATATTTTTAGCCCTATCAAGATTTATTGATGTACGCATTCTATGATTTTTCCCAAGATTTTTAGTGTCCTACAATAATATTAGCAAATAAACTATGGTTATCTTTCTTTATTTATGAAGTGGGGCAAAATGGTCATTTCATTGATTTTTTTTTTTTTTACTTTGTAGTCATGTAGAGTGTTGAAGGTTTTATAGTATAATTTTCTGGCATTTATATGATTTTATATCTATTTTTTAAAATGTTTGATTAGGCTTGATGTCTATTGGCCTAATTATACGAAACCGCAGTGTCTTCTAGCAAATACTAAAAGTGAATGTGTGCACCAGCCAATCTATGCCTTTCGGGATGTCCTACGGCCAATTCTCTCTTTATGATTTATATCAAATTCATGGAACAAACACATATTTCTATATGGCAATCATTTACACAAATGAAATCTATTATGGGTTGTAGGGTGTTGTAATCTATTGAACAAGGGCTAAATGAACGGTGCAAGCCGTGTTGTGAATGGAAAAAGAAGTGCCATTGCGTACGATATTAGGATCATTACCTGGTAATTTTCTATAAACTATTGTATCGATGCAATGTGCTCTGTCAAACATCTCTGTATTACATCTTACGCTTTTCTTTACATGCATTGTGAAGAGATCGCCTGATGCATGAAGTCATAACCACTATGCTACGGACACAACAATTCATGAGCGAAGTTAACATTAAAACAAGAAACACCGCCTCTAAATAATGAACGCTAGCACTCCCTCCTAACATCCCTGTACCCCCAGCCCCGCCACCAGTCACAGACTAACTCTCTCAAATCCAAATAGTACGTACCAATGTAACAACACTACAAGACAATGAAAGCAAAAATAGAACTTATGTACGTGCACTCCACACCACATCTTGTACATGTCTTGTTATCTGCATAGTAGTTGTAAAGGTTGTCCATCGGATCGTAGAATTAACTCGTACATTGGGATTCTGTACATGTCAGGGTCTTGGCCTAGGGTTGCTCTAAATGGGGTGGCGGCTATGGAGGAGGAGGGGCTAGTGGCCTGGTAAAATATGAGGCCCAACTCAAAGCACTAAGTGGAGGCCTAATATGTAGTAGCCAAGCTAGTGGAGGCCCATTGGGTTGCTCTAAATGGGGTGGCGGCTATGCAGTTCTCCAATAATAAACCTCTCCATAGATCCTTTCTGAGATTGAGTTAATTCCTTAGTTCTTTCCCTTTTGTTATGTTTTTTATTTCCCAATTCACATTTTCTAATCCAATTTGAAGAAAACATGATTTGCAGATCAAAATGCTTAACCTAGATCAATTTATGTACAAAGACAATACACAAAATTAACAAAATAAAAATAGGGACTGGTTATGGAATTTACCGGGCGATATCCTATATAAATCTAGATTGAGATTAGGGTCTCAAGCAAAAAAATAATGGCGCCGATAAGGACGAGGAATAGGAAGTCGGTTTAGCCTCCAGGTGAACAACTGGAATCGCCGACGCTGCAAGTCTCGAAGTCTGCAACACTGGCCGAAGGCCGCACGGTAAAAAAAAAAAGACTCCACGAGAAGTCACAGTGATGGCTCTCCAACTCCACAAGCAAGTTTGGCAGCAGGCCACGTTTTTGTCCCAAAATGATGGCTTCGGCTGCTTTTCTAATCTAATTAAAATAAATGCCAAAAGTATTATATATACTTAGGATACTTAGTATTTTTTAAGGCCCAAGATTTTTTGGGGCCCTGTTCGGACGCACGGTTTGCACGGGCCAAGGGACGCCCCTGCTGGTAGAAAGGGCAGAGAGGGGGGCGACAGCTTGCTAGGGCAGGGAGGGGGCTGCAACGTGCTAGGACAGGAAGGCAGCGGCGCCAGTGGCACTGAGAGAGGAGAGAGTGGCAGCGGTGCTAGAGAGGAGAGGGAGAGGTGATAAAAGCTTTTCAGCTATTCTATTCTTGATTCCAATGATTACATGACTCTAGTATTTATAGTCTCGCGAGCCTTGACTCCTAAGCAACTCAGGAGATCGTTGTAAGATTTGAATTCTCCTTTCCATTTAGTAATGTTAACTCTCCTAACTTGACCAACTCTTCGCAAACTGACTAGGACTCGATATAGTAATGGCTGATGATGATGGTGGGGCTGGTGGCAGTGGCGGCCACGTTGCCTTCCCAGCGCCCTAGGGCACGCCTTGGGAGTCGCCTGACTCAGCTGTAGCGGCGGCGCGCGGCGCTTCCTCCCTAGACCCTAGTAGGTCCATTTATTCCGTCATGGTTGTCGGCCCGTATTAGACCTGTGGCAGTACAAAATATTTACATAATTAAGTGGACAGTTGAAGTGTAACATTTTCACTGCATTTATATCAATCAAATGATGTAATGAAACTTTAACATAGAAATTGCATTGCAGAGACAGATTTATTGACACATGAGACAAAAAAATCCACTTCTCCTATATCTCAAGTGCCTGACTTTTTGTTGTTGTTTGAACAACGTTTAATTTTGTCGTGATTTAGCAACATAGAAAATGACTTAAATTGTCTTTTGTGAGTCTTTCTCTTAATTATACTACTTAATTTTGTAAAATATACTGCCTGAAAACTTCTAAAAATTTAGGCACAAAAAAATATAACAACCCCGTAGGACGACAGTACGTCCAAAGCTGCTACCTAGGATTGTACTTCGTATCCTAAGATCCTAGCTACTATTCGTACCAGGATCATGTTAATCAAACCTTTGTTGCATGCGGACATGTATCTAACACAGCAAACAAAAACTTCCTGATGAATCGAGGCACACACATTCCTACTTTTTACCGGTGACGTACAGGGCGCCAAATGATGACGCAGCGTCGTGTAACTTTTAACCGAAGCCAGTTGTCATGAATGGTCGGCCGCGCACATTGTATATATACCCGTGCAGTAGAGGGTATCTGAGTATCTAATCACGCGCACTGAGAGCTAGAGCTATACGTACAGCTACTAGCTAGTGACAGTAGTTGTCCGAGCGCCCGACCCGGCAAGATGAGCGTGCCGAACCCCGGGAAGTCGGCGTGGCCGGAGCTGCTGCACTCGCAAGCGACGCCAGCGGTGATGGCGATCGCCAAAGACAGGCCAGACATGGCCGTCTGGGTGATGCCGCCGGGGCCGGTGGTTGATCCAAACCCCGAATTCAACCCCGAGCGCGTCCGCGTCTTCATCGACGACTTAGGCTTTGTCGTTGAGATCCCCACCATCGGCTAGCTAGCTTGCTAGCGCCGGCGCGCCGGCCCACAGCTGTCGGTTTTGTTTGAAGTCATTTTGTGTGTCTCGTCGTCGTCGTCGTTTCACCGTCTGGTGATGCTTGTCAGTCATAACATGGTCGCGTGATCGACCTGTGTTTGTGTAATGGAATAAATACCAGCATCAGTTGCATGCTGTGTACGTGTGATTGCCGGCAATTCATCAACTACTGTGCTCTCCGTCCAACGAATGGGGAAGAACGAACTACCGGTGTTCAGTTACCACAGTACCACTAGCGGGACAACTATGACGTACTGGAAGTAACCACCTAGCTAGCTCTAGAGCTCTTGCTCTGGCAATTCCTGACGACAGGCTTCGGTAAACGTTAGACGACGCTGCATCATTTGGCGCCCTATCACAGGTAAAAAGTAATGCGTGCCTCGATTCATCAGGCCACAGTTTGGTTTGCTATTAGGAACTTGCCGGCAGGATAGTGACTCGATTATATTTGATTTGTTGCTGTCCGTTGGATTGACTTGACCAAGCTATAAAAGCAACTCCCTCCTCATTCTCTCTTATTCTTCCTGAGTCCCAACCGCAGAAACCTCTCGTGCCTATCGGCCTGGCAGTCCTAGGCCACTCTTAGCCCGCTCGTTTTCTCCTCGGGGTGCGGCTACGAGGCGGCGGCGTGACTGCGTTCGTGCGAGGAACTGTGGCGGAGCGACGCGTTCGTGCGAGGCACTGCTACGACGGCGCGGCGGTCGTGGGGGCACAGCGCGGGGCTGAGGAGTGGCTCGACGACGGCGTGCTCGTCACGCCGGTGACACAGCTTGGCTCCGCGAGATCGTTGGCTCCTCCCTTGCAGCCACGGCTGGCACAGCTATGGTAGGCCGAGCCTAGGGCCATGCCTGGGCCAAGAATTTGGCACAGCGGCTCGGCCCTAGACGGCACGGTATGGTAGGATGTCGTGTTGCATCGTGCCTGCTCGTGCCGATGTGCCGTGCTGTGTGGCCCCATTATGTATAGACAGGGGATGCTGGTGGCTCCATAAAGGGATGCCACATATGCGCACCGAATGAGGCCTATGTCAAAACTAAGTCGTGGAGCACATCTTTAAAGCACCATTGCATCATTGTTGAGGTCCTTATAGTTGCTCGATCAAATAAACGCTAATACACAAAGATGAATACCTATCAGGTTGGCAATCAAGTGTGCTCGATCACATGGGTAGAGCGACTTTGGTGAACTCAGTGTTGGACAGTCAACTAGTCTATGCAATGTGTGCCCTAGAAATACCGCCTGGAGTAGTGGAGCAGGTTGACCGACGACGTCGTGCTTTCTTGTGGTCAGGAAAACAGCAAGCATCGGGTGCTAATAGCCTCGTTGCGTGGACCCATGTCTGTGACACAAGAGAAGCAGGTGGGTTAGGGATCAAAGACCTGCAAATCCAGAACACTTGCCTCCTGCTCAAGTTGATTCACAAGTTGCATTCTGATCAACCGTCATCGTGGGCTACCTGGGTCTGGGAAAACGCTTCTGTGGCGTCACTAACCGGCAATCTGTATGGCCAACACTGGGACATGCTTCCTTCCCTATTGCCTCTCTACCGAGCAATCACCAACGTCATTATAGGCGATGGGGCTTCAACCTCCTTCTGGCATGATGTGTGGCATGGAGATGATCCGTTAACTGACATGTTTCCTGAACTATACAGTCACTGTACTATATATGAGCGAAATGAGAGTTCACCAGGCAAGAGATGGCGCCCTTCAAAATAGCCTGGTTCTTAGACAGTCTCAAGCAGCAAGAGAACAACTTGTGCATGTGAATGAGCTACTACTACAGTACCCCAGACGTGAAGCCAGAGATCGAAGACAAAGCTCACTATGCAAAAGGAATGGTGACTTGGATACCTACATGCTATACAAAACTCTCAAGATGGTGAATTCCACCAATGACCCCTGGGCAAAATTTGTTTGGAAGAACAAGGCTCCTCCGAGAGTACGGTTCTTTGCCTGGCTGTTGTCGCAGGGAAGATTACAATGCAAGACCAATTTGATCAAGAAAGGGATTGTGGACAACACAACTTGTGACGTGTGCCAAGCAATGGAGGAGACCCCGGCACACATCATGTTTGGTTGCACTGCAGCACGCCAATTTTGGAGTGCTGTTGGAATTGAAACACAGCCAGAATGGGGCATTCAAAGGCTACAAGACATAGTGTGTCCTGATCACATCCCTTCAAAACACTTTGGGACGTTCTTGCTGCTCTGCTGCTGGCACATTTGGAAGAAAAGGAACGGTGCAGTATTCCGGGATGACAGGAGCATACTGAGCGCGGCTATATCGGCATGTAAGTCTGAAGCAGCACTGTTGAAAGTCCGTTTGCCGGAGAAAGACAAACAAGTAGGCGACGGTTGGTGTCTGATTTTAGCTGCGGCAATGTGAAAAAGTTTGAAATTTTATAGCAAATTTGTAATGTATTTTGAATATTCGACTTCCTTAAGCCAAGATCAATGAAATCAGGTTGGGGACCCTCTCCCCTCCCGTCGAGTTCTCAAAAAAAAACAAAGATGAATAATGTAGGGCTTGTTTGACACACAACAACTTTATGAAGCTGTTGTGAGCGTTTTTTTTTGGCAAACATTTCTTCAAAACAGCTTTAGTACAAAAATGATTTTTAGCAACGACTCACAAAACCTCTCCGTGACAGGCACTTTTTTTTTGCCCGTTGCGGTAAATCCCACGATTTTACCGCAGTGGGCATTTTTAGTTTACCGTGACAGGAATTATTGCCCGCTGCGGTAAATCGATTTACCGCAGCGGGCATCCTATAAGCCCCACCACGGTAAATGCAAAGCCCAAATGGCCCAGTGGCGCGGCCCATAGCAGCCTTTGTATATAAACGCGAACAGAAACCTTAGCTTGACATCCTCCTCTATATCCTCCGCCACGTGTGTTGACGGTCGATAAGTGTCAATTTTTACCGTCAACTAGACATGAAAAAGGACCTAAACATAATTACCTTCTAGATATAGGGCTTACACTAATGGAATTCCATGAGTTTTGGTGAATGTCTGTTTCTGCAGGGTGTCAGCTGAAAATACCCAAGGAAGGCCCACATGTCAGGTTTACATAGAGATAATCGGGATCCGGTCAAAATTCTATAATCAGGAAGGTTCGAGAAGGCTCTGGACTAAACGGGAGCCCGAACCGGCTCGGTGACGGGGCGGCCGCCCCAGGCCTGAAGTCGGCCGCCCGGCACTTCAACCAATCAGAACAAGTCTCGCGGATCCTGTTCCACCGCCTTTGAGGATGAATAATAATCGTCCATTTAGGTCGGTTTGATCCGAGGGCTGTGGTGCATCCTAGAGGGCTATATAAACAGGGCCCCTGGCCCCTGGAGGAGGCATCCCTTAAACCCTAATTCATTATCTCCCAGCGGGATCAGAGTTGTAGAGGCGTCCCTTGAATGGATGACTTCTCTTCTCTAGAGAATTAGAGCTAGACATTCCAATGTAGTAGATTAGATCTAGATGAGAGTTAGGGAGAGCGGAGCTGCGCTCCGGTTCTGGAGAAGTCTTCAGAGATTTGGTATGCCTTTGTATCATTTCTTTACAAGACTTATGCTTAAATATATTTATCTTCTTTGTTTACTTTTATGCCTATCTTGTGATTGTTAGTATAGTTGTTATGCTTTAGTATGGGATCTTCGCTCGCATCGAGTGCTCTAGTTTTCATGAGATTAGAGTAGTAATTGATAGTGTAGACATGGCGTCTAGACTAGAGGTTACCTGAGATTGCACCCAATCCTGCGGATTGTAGTGGTAGCCCCAGGATCGTGACAGTCCTGACGGCCGTCGTATTCCACCTCGTTCGGGTTGGTGTTTGTAGGACCGTAGTCGGACCTTCCTAGCCCCCTTCTCATCCATGTCTGTGGCTAGTGCTCCAATGTCCCAAAGTGCTATTGTATGATTGCTATATCTATCCATCCCCTGTTATTATAGAACCAAAGTAATAGAGAAGAATATAGGAACCTTGCTCTCTCCCGTTGTCCTCTCACTCTAGCTAGCTACTCATTTATCATAGAATTCTCATGTGTGCTTTATTATTTATATTACCTTACATATATATCATTTACCCCTGCTTTAGTCTAGTTGGTTTACTAAGTTAGTAGATACATGATGGTGAGTTATCGATTCTTTAACCCTTGCTTCCCGTGGTAAAATATAAATAACGATACCCGGTTTACTCCCGGTAAAATGCTACAATGGTATGTTCTCAGGCGCTTGCGGAATCCTTTATATTTTAGTTGCACTTAATTTATACCAACAAGCATTTTTGGCGCCGTTCGGGGAAGCAATCGGTGTTAAGATTTTGATAATGATCTTGATATCTGCTAATTTGGTGTATCACTAGCTTTAGTAGGATTACCCCTTGTTCTGTTGAGTGTGGAATAGACAGGACAAAAGATGTTGTTTCGACCTTCCGACAAGTTTCCACAAGGCAATGAAGAGCCCAGGGTCCCTCAACATTCAACATTCAACATTCAACATTCAACATTCAACATTCAACATTCAACTTGAACCCCCGCCACCTCACCATTTGCGTATACATATATATTATTTCTAACCATGTGTAGATTGGAGGAAAGGTCATCATCACAAGAATTCAAATCACATCTCAAGTGACGAACATAGATGCTGCACTTCTCACAAATTTCATCATGTGAGTCATGGTAAGTATGATCGAAAGGTGAGATAGTCTTGCTCATGGACTTTAAAATTATGAGTAGTTATCTTTTAACTTCTTGCATCTCACTACATGTTTACTTTTAAGAATTCATGCATCCACTCCACTCTTTGATATTTGCTCAATCCATTGCATGTTTTGTTTCTTGCATTCATCCATGCCATTTGCATCTAAAAAAAAATCCTCACCTTGATCATGCTCTTTCATCTCCATCTGAGTATATCTCTGTAGTGCTCTCATGCTACCTTTGTTTGCTATAGTATGCTTTGGTTTGGAGGTGCTTTATATTGCAATATGGGTACTTCTAAAGGCTTTTAAATTAAGCGTGGTGCTTAGGTTAAAAGGTCTTCCTTAATTAAATTAGACATGGAGTCTAGTTTGGTTATTGAACTAAAAACATGCTTTAGTAGATACTGGTTATTTTGGTGGACTAACCCCTGCAGAAAATTCAAATCCAATTTGGGTAAGTCAAGAGATGAACACATTTCAAAGATGAAGCAAGGCATACGATGAACTCCAACAAAATACACAGCTCATTCATCGTCCAAGGAAGGATTGTAAGTATCAAATATCATTTACATTGTCTTTTGTTGCAAGTTACCTTTGCCTTAAACCATGTTAAAGTGCCATAAAAAAAGGGGTTGTTAGAAAACATGATAAACAATGCCTGAGCTAAAGTAACTCAAAACCCATCTCTTTGTTAGCATAGAGGAAATTCTAAAATAGATAGTGGATACTAGCCCATAGTTTGAAATTGTTGCAATCCTTCGGGTATGTGTCCACTAACGTTTTGTAGGAAAGAATCTACGATGTGCCTATCCATGGTTTGTCACGAACCTGCCAAATCACCACTTCAGTGATGGAACAAAGGAGAAGACAAGAGTGCCATAAAAGGATCAACATGTTGAACTCACTCAAAGAAGTGGATGAATAAGGCGACAAGCTATGAGCAACTTTGAAGACACCATCTTGCACGTCGGCAGCAAGGACAAGGATGGAATGATAAGCATGCATCCTTGTGTCAACCAATCATCATCAAGGGTTGACTACCGCCTAAGCCCAAGAAGACCATGAACAAATACAAGATGATATCCCTAAGCCATTGGAGATGAAGTCTGCATACAAATAATAATGAAGCCTCTTCTTTGATCATCAAGACAGATGGCGTATCATTAACTGCAACTCTTTGCCATGCTGCTAGAAGATAAAGACCATCAAGGAAGAACTCGAGTCTACATCTCCAGTGAACATCAATGCGTCAGCCAAGACTCAATGAAAATCAAGAATGGTTGACGAATGAAGATCATGCAATTGTCTGTGCGCTCATCCTGGATTGGACAGTACAAACAAAAGCAGAATGCAAATGAGAGATCTTTGCTCAACGGACCTATAATCAAAAATCCCTCTCAGATGAATGAAGGCTTAAGAACAGAGGACAAACAGTGTCTAAGGCATAGGAGTACAACACACTCTGAGGGATGACTCAACACTCATATTTGGTTTCACGTGGCAAGCGACAACAAGGTCAAGCTTGGGGAGGAAGGCCGATGACTCTTCAAACAATGATCTAGCAATACTCTTCCTCTTTTCAAGCCCCTGTCACTCTGGCACGCTAAGAAGAAACAATGAGTGGAGCACAAGTTCTAGGCATAAGAAAAAAAAAGGAAGGAAAAAGAAGGAGTGCAATTTTAGAAGACAAGATGCTCAAGAGAGGTCAATCAAGCAAGGCAAACTCCAAGAAGAAGTAAAGGACCACTAGAAGCATCTACTCTTCATCACAAGGTACTCCAGTGATAAAGACTGCAGGACAAGAAAAGAACATGGGTGACTCCTTTCCTAGAGTTACCATCTCAAGAGGTGCAGTTCTCAAGGTCACTACCTTTGGGATCAAATGATGCACTGAAGGAGTGAACATGACAAGAAGTCTTGTTCAGAGGACTTAAATCACCGAACCCTCGCCAAGGAGGTAACTTGGTATTTATCAGCATTCCCTTTTTCAGCATTGAATTTTTCTTTAAGCATATTTATTTTCATTACATGCATCTGAATTGCATCTTCGCTTTACTATCTCTACATTAGAAAAAGAAAATAAAGATGTTGTGCATTTGCATCTAGAAAACTACTAAGCCCCATTTGAATAATCATTCACCGTGGTGGCATAAAAATAATTTTTTTAGCATATCTATTTTTTTGTCTCGCATCCCTTTATTATAAAAAGATAAAAATATTTCTTGTGATCCCGTTAGAAGACATTTGAGTTAAGCGCAGTTCTAGACAACCAAGGCTTAGAGGTTTTTATCACTAACGCTTAATCAGTTCCACAAGCTTTGTTGTCTATTTGGGCTTCACAGAATATAAAGGATCAAGAAGAGCTAACAGACAGAAGGATGTCCAATCTCCTGTCGGAGTGCTGCCCTCAACAGTCGAACACTGTCTCCAACAGCAACTATCCACGACACTCCAGGAAGACTAGAACATCTTCACTGCCTGTCAGCAATATCCGTAGACTATGTCAACATCCAGCTTGGGAGAGAGCATCCCCATGTATCAAGCTAAGTGTTCCAACTTGTCTATTTATTCATAGAGCTTGCTTTGTTAAAACAACTAAAAAGATGCATAACCGTAGAAACCCAGAAAGATTTCTTTATTCTTTTTCTTTAGGAGAGCTATTTTAATCTATCTTTAAAATGATCCCTACAATAAACTCTACATGGAGATGATGAATAGTTGCTCTGTCGTAATTCCTTTCAAGTACCTAGTTTTCAACCTTGCACTCTTCCGAGTTTTAGGCACAACTGTTTAGATTTGAGATTTGCTCTGAACCTGAAACTTGTGGGTAGCAAACACTTGATCTAATTCTAGATGGTTCATGGATATGATATGGGAAGGTTTTGAGTTGCTGTCCATCTTATTCCTAGAGATGCTAGAGTTCTGGAGAATTTATCTTTGAAAATCTTAAACTATTGCATGATGAGTTTCTTTATGACGAGAGTTTAAATTCCTACCACAACCGTATATTCATGCTTACTAGATTAGGAAAACCAGCTTTATATATTTAGATCATTTTGTAGGCATTGATTGAGTAATGCTGTGTTGATCCTTAAGAATTAGTCATGCGGTTAAAGTCAATACTATGTGCTCTCCATCCATTGATCTTTGCTACTTCTGTCCTCAGAAGCATGCACCCATTCATAATGTTAGATCCATTGATCTATGCTACTTCTATCCTTAGAAGCATGCACCCATTCATAATGTTACATTCACTATGTGCTACTTCTGTTCCTAGAGGTACCACCCACATATAGATCCATATCCACCCCATTTTGTGCTGTCTCTACCCTGGAGACACGCACCTATGCTGCTCCTAAACCAGGAGTACGCATTTCACCACATTATGTGCTGTTTCTACCCTGGAGACACGCACCCATGCTGCTCCTACCCTAGGAGTATGCATCCATCCATTCACATTTATATACGCCCTTCATTCCAATCCATCCAGAAAATGTTCTACTCCTACACTGGGAGTGAACACCCAAAAATATTCATTGCCATCCTATCATGTTCCATTGTGCAATAAAGCTCTAATTATTTTAGTTGATACTCCCTATTGTTATTGCTATAGTTTTTTTCGAAAGGATTGGTTGCTCAAAAAAAAAGGAAAGAAAAAAAGAAAAAAGAAGAAAAAAAAGAGAGAAAAAAGAAAGAAAGAAAGAAAGTGAAAAAAAGAAGCAACTAAGTCCTCCTCTTCAAAGGTCTTCAAAGTTTCCAAATAAAAGGAGGTATGTTATCCCCAAAGGAGCAAGTGTAGAAATAGATCTTCACCATTGATCACCCATCATAATCATTTCCTTACTATCGCCATCATCCTATCACTCATTTCATCCCCCTCATTCACATGCACATATGACTTGATTGTATGCTTAGTTCCTCTGGATCCATGGCTTAATTATGCAAGTGAGTTTGAGTGTCTCCCCACCTATAAGCTCCACATAAGCCTATTAGAAGTAGGGTGAGAGAGAGAAGGCAACCTCACTATGCCTTAATTCCACAAATACCACATATTCTGAGAGAAGAGAGAAGGCATACGCTACACACATGCCTTGGAGAGGATCCAGAAATACCACAAATGAGAGACCTGAAAGGTTCATACAAGGAACTCTAAGTTTTATTTGAAAATCTTGCAAAAACACTGGAATAATAGTTGATCAAAGAGCGAGAAACATAGTGCTTGACTTGACCGTTCTGTCTTTCAACTGCTCAAGACCCAAGTGACGGTTACAAGCCCCATGGTGAAAGGTAATATGAGTAAGTTTCGAGTCAGAATAGTTCACTCTAATTCGGAGGAGAGTTCATGTTTGAACGCATGTGTACTTTTGAGGCGTGAAAGCACTGTAGCAACTGCTGATCCATACTGAGTTTATCTTTGCTCAGGGACGAGCAAAAGGTAAGCTTGGGGGAGTTGTTGACGGTCGATAAGTGTCAATTTTTACCGTCAACTAGACATGAAAAAGGACCTAAACATAATTACCTTCTAGATATAGGGCTTACACTAATGGAATTCCACGAGTTTTGGTGAATGTCTTGCTTCGTAGGGTGTCGCCTAAAAATACCCAAGGAAGGCCCGCATGTCGGGTTTACACGAGATAATCGGGATCCGGTCAAAATTCTATAATCGGAAGGTTCGAGAAGGCTCGGACCAAACGGGAGCCCGAACCGGCTCGGTGACGGGCGGCCGCCCGGGCTTGAAGTCGGCCGCCCGGCACTTCAACCAATCGAACAAGTCTCGCGGATCCCTGTTCCACCGCCTTTGAGGATGAATAATAATCGTCCATTTAGGTCGGTTTGATCCGAGGGCGTGGTGCATCCTAGAGGGCTATATAAACAGGGCCCCTGGCCCCTGGAGGAGGCATCCCTTAAACCCTAATTCATTATCTCCCAGCGGGATCAGAGTTGTAGAGGCGTCCCTTGAATGGATGACTTCTCTTCTCTAGAGAATTAGAGCTAGACATTCCAATGTAGTAGATTAGATCTAGATGAGAGTTAGGGAGAGCGGAGTTGCGCTCTGGTTCTGGAGAAGTCTTCAGAGATTTGGTATGCCTTTGTATCTATTCTTTACAAGACTTATGCTTTAATATATTTATCTTCTTGGTTTACTTTTATGCCTATCTTGTGATTGTTAGTATAGTTGTTATGCTTTAGTATGGGATCTTCGCTCGCATCGAGTGCTCTAGTTTTCATGAGATTAGAGTAGTAATTGATAGTGTAGACATGGCGTCTAGACTAGAGGTTACCTAAGATTGCACCCAATCCTGCGGATTGTTGTGGTAGCCCCAGGATCGTGACAGTCCTGACGGCCGTCGTATTCCACCTCGTTTGGGTTGGTGTTTGTAGGACCGTAGTCGGACCTTCCTAGCCCCCTTCTCATCCATGTCTGTGGCTAGTGCTCCGATGTCCCAAAGTGCCATTGTATGATTGCTATATCTATCCATCCCCTGTTATTATAGAACCAAAGTAATAGAGAAGAATATAGGAACCTTGATCTCTCCCGTTGTCCTCTCACTCTAGCTAGCTACTCATTTATCATAGAATTCTCATGTGTGCTTTATTATTTATATTACCTTACATATATATGTCATTTGCCCCTGCTTTAGTCTAGTTGGTTTACTAAGTTAGTAGATACATGATGGTGAGTTATCAGATTCTTTAACCCTTGCTTCCCTGTGGTAAAATATAAATAACGATACCTGGTTTACTCCCGGTAAAATGCTACAATGGTATGTTCTGTGCGCTTGCGGAATCCTTTATATTTTAGTTGCACTTAATTTATACAAACAACGTGCCGCACTCCTCAGAGCGCCATGGCTCTCTCCCAGCCTCCTCATGCCTCAGTCCTCACTCCTCCGGTCCTCTCCTCCCTCTCTCCTCACTCGTCACTCCTCCTCGCTCATCCTATCAGGGAAGGCGGCGACTCTAGGAAAGGCGGCGCTGCCTGAGGCGAGCGTGCTGGCGTGTGCGGCGTGGGCTCGAGGCGAGCGAGCGTGTGGATGCGGCGGCGTAGCCCCGAGGCGAGCGAGTGTTGACGGTCGATAAGTGTCAATTTTTACCATCAACTAAGCATGAGAAAGGACTTAAACATAATTACATTCTAGATATAGGGCTTACACTAATAGAATTCCACGAGTTTTGGTGAATGTCTGTTTCTGCAGGGTGTCAGCTGAAAATACCCAAGGAAGGCCCACATGTCAGGTTTACATAGAGATAATCGGGAACCGACCAAAATTCTGTAATCAGGAAGGTTTGAGAAGGCTCTGGACCAAACGGGAGCCCGAACCGGCTCGGTGACGGGGCGGCCGCCCCGGGCATGAAGTCGGCCGCCCCGTGACTTCAACCAATCAGAACGAGTCTCGCGGATCCCTATTCCACCGCCTTTGAGGATGAATAATAATCGTCCATTTAGGTCGGTTTGATCCGAGGGCTGTGGTGCATCCTAGAGGGCTATATAAACGGGGCCCCGGCCCCTGGAGGAGGCATCCCTTAAACCCTAATTCATTATCTCCCGTGGGATCGAGTTGTAGAGGCGTCCCTTGAATGGATGACTTCTCTTCTCTAGAGAATTAGAGCTAGATATTCCAATGTAGTAGATTAGATCTAGATGAGAGTTAGGGAGAGAGGAGCTGCGCTCCGGTTACGGGAGAAGTCTTTAGAGATTTGGTATGTCTTTGTATCTACTCTTTGTAAGACTTATGCTTTAATATATTTATCTTCTCTATTTACTTTTATGCTGTCTTGTGATTGTTAGTATAGTTGTTATGCTTTAGTATGGGATCTTCGCTCGCATCGAGTGCTCTAGTTATCTATAGTGATTAGAGTAGTAATCGATAGTGTAGGCATGGTGTCTAGACTATAGGTTACACGAGGTTGCGCCCTATTCTCCGGTTGTGTGGTAGTTACGGGAGGTGACGGCCCCGTCCACACCGAATTGAGTAGGTTCTTAAATTAGTAGGACCGTAGTCACGTCGGTAGAGTTATCCTTTGTGGTGCTTTCCGTCTAGTGATGTCCCGAAGTGCTATTGTATGATTGCTATATCTATCCATACCCTGTTATCACGGAACTAGAGTAATAGAGAAGTATTTAAGAACCTTAATCTCTCCCGTTGTCCTCTCACTCTAGCTAGCTACTCATTTATTATAGAATTCTCATGTGTGCTTTATTATATTACCTTATAGATATCATTTACCCCGCTTTAGTCTAGTTGGTTTACTACGTTAGTAGATACATGATGGTGAGTTATCAGATTCTTTAACCCTTGCTTCCCGTGGTAAAATATAAATAACGATACCTAGTTTACTCCCGGTAAAATGCTACAATGGTATGTTCGTAAAGGCGCTTGCGGAATCCTTTATATTTTAGTTGCACTTAATTTATACCAAAAGCATTTTTGGCGCCGTTGCCGGGGAAGCAATCGGTGTTAAGTTTTTGATAATGATCTTGATGTGCTAATTTAGTGTATCACTAGCTTTAGTAGGATTACCCCTTGTTACGTTGAGTTGTGGAATAGACGGGACAAAAGATGTCGTTTTCGACCTTCCGACAAGTTTCCACAAGACAATGAAGAGCCCGGGGTCTCTCAACATTCAACATTCAACTGGAACCCCGCCACCTCTCGGGTTTGCGTATACATTTATATTTTCTAACCATGTGTAGATTGGAGAAAAGGTCGTCGTCACGGAATTCAAATCACATCTCAAGTGACGAACATAGATCTTTGCACCACTCACAAATTTCATCATGTGAGTCATGGTAAGTATGATCGAAAGGTGAGATAGTCTTGCTCACGGACTCTAAAATTGATGAGTAGTTATCTTTTAAATTTTTTCACCCCCTTTGCATGTTTACTTTTAACAATTCATGCATTCACTCCGTTTAGCCTATTTATGTTTGCTCTTCCATTGCATGTTTAGTTCCTTGCATTCATCCATGCCATTTGCATCTAAAAAAAAAACAAATCCTCACCATGACCATACGCTTTCATCTTCACTTGAGTAAATCTTTGCGGTGCTTTTTATGCTACCACTATTTACTATAGTATGTTTTGGTTTGGAAGTATTTCCAAGGGTATTTCCAAAGGCTTTTTAAATTAAGCGTGGTGCTTAGGTTAAATTGTCTTCCTTAACCCAATTAAGACATGGAGTCTAGTTTGGTTATTGAGCTAAAATATGTTTTAGTAGATACTGGTTATTTTGTTGGACTAACCCCTGAGAACACTCACAAATCCAATTCGGGTAAGTCAAGAGATGAACTCACTTCGGAGATGAAGCAAGGCATATGATGAACTCCAACAACTTTGCACAAAAGACACAGTTCATTCATCATCCAAGGAAGAATTATAAGTATTAAATATCATTCATATTGTCTTTTGTTGCAAGTTACCTTTGCCTTGAACCATGTTAGAGTGCCATAAAAAAGTTGCTAGAAAACATGATAAATAAATACTATGCTAAGGTAACTCAAAAACCATCTCGTTGTTAGCATAAATGAAATTAAAATAGGTAGTGGATAATACCCCTAGTTTGAATCTATTGCAATCCTTCGGGTATGTGTCCACTAACATTTTGTAGGAAAGAATCTACGACGTGCCTATCCATGGTTTATCACGAACTGCCAAATCACCACTTCGAGTGATGGAACAAAGAAGACAAGAGTGCCACAAGAAGGATCAATATCTTGAACTCACTCAAAGAAGTGGATCAAAGCGACAAGCTATGAGCAACCTTGAGGACATCATAGCATTGAGCCCAAAACTCGAGCTAGGATGCCAATGAGGAGCAGGGTGCAACTCATCTCATTCTAACCATTCAAAGACCTGCTCTCATTGTTCTTGAAGAGTGAAGACACCATCTTGCACATCGGCAGCAAGGACAAGGATGGCATGATGTCATACCCATTTTTGAAGGAACAAAATTGGATATATTAAACATTATGTGCGCCCCAGATCGATGACTCACATAAGTGATAAATTGTGGGAATGTATCATCACAATGCCTATTACATAACAAATAGTATTGAATACAAATTATAAAACTTATTACAGCGGAATCTATGATAATCTCTCAACGCGAAAGCTCCAAGAACGGGTACGTCGACTGGTTGACCACAAGTCTAGTACTCCTGGCGGTAATCTTCATTGTAGTCTTGATCTGGTGTGGTTGGGAAAAGCAAGGGTGAGTACAAACGTACTCAACAAGTATAGCAAGTAGTTTGATCCCATAAACTTATGAACAATGTAACATAAATAATATAAAGCATAAAACGGTAAACGATGAGCATATTAACAGACAAAAGTCATTATCTTAATGTAAATGTGTCAAGGCCACCCTGTCCGTGGGCACGGACGATATATCGATTTAAACTCTGCGCAGAGGTGTACCCTTTCCCTGTGAGTCGTGATTTACCCTTTTGCCCGAGGCAGCCAACCTCTTAGCTCACTACCAAGGAAAGCCGGCAGGGTTCACTATGAAGCCTTTCAAAGCATTCGTCTAACTAGTTAGGGCCGCTAGGGTGTTTGCGCCTGCGAATGTAGGACTCCCCTTCTCGATGGCACAATGACGCGCAGTCTATACACATAGAGACAGGGGCTCGCACTACACCCAACCCGGACACACCCTTGCGCCCTTTCGGGAAAACCTCTAACAAGCTAGAAAAATTACTCATACTGAGCTAAAGCCAGAGCCATATAGCCCTCACAGCGGCACGAAAAATCCATGAGAAATCACTTACGAATAAATCCTCAAGTTGCTAAATGCCATTTTTATCGTTCTTTGCATAAACATTAATTAGGCCACATGGATCATAGTCATAGAAGGAAACTCAAACTATACTTGCCTTGATTATCAAATTCTTGCTGGCACTGCTGATCTTCAAAGTATTGCTCCTGCTCAACGTGATATAGCTCACCGTCTAGACTCGATAATACATCAACACATAATCATCCATAGGCAAACATGCACGAAGAAAACAATTCTATAATTAGAACATTACACCAACAGTGATAAAACAAATATAAAGTTTATAAATTATTCTACACGTCGCTATGATCACAAAGATGTGAAAATCACTAAAAACGGATTTAAAACGGAGAAGTTATGAATTTAACAAGTTTCCCTTTTATAAAATAATGTTTAATTGAAAGCTCGAATTTTAAATATTGAAAACAATACTAAAAGCGACATGAACAGGTAGTTAATGAGATTATGATTCTAACAAAGTTTTAAATGGTTAAAAACGGAGTGAAAATAAGGATTTTATAAGTATTTAATATAGTGGGAAATCGGCATGCACTATGCTGTAGACTAGGTCCATGATCTGTACACCTGTGGTGGGTTGAAGCTGGTCTACAATGGACCGAGTCCATGTTGAGAGGTGTATTTCTATTGTATTTTGGGAATTCTTTTACTAAAGGGAAACGGCAATAAATCAATTGTGATGTCATGTTGATATCATCCTGGTGTCATCAAGCTAAATAGCAACGCGAAGAAGCAAAGCAGAACATGGCCATCGTTTGAGTGCAGGAGTGTATTTCCATTGTATTTGTTGCATTTATTTTCATGAAGGAAAACCGCAATAAACGCATACGTGATGTCAGCGTGACGTCAACAAAGCTAAGTTTGATGTCATCGAAAGCTAGCAAAGCAAAATGCTCGACGCCGGCCGGCTGCTTGCAGCGTTGTGGTGCATGTGCGTGCCATGGCTACCTGAGACGTAGACCTTGCCAGTGCGATACGAACTAAGCCATGATCAATGAATGGCGATAGAAAATGGTGAAGTTTGAGAGCTCACCACGCGACCGACGGCAGGGATGTTGGCGACTCGGTTGCAGCGGGCAAACACAGCGTTGATGCCAGGAGGAGGCGGATCAGTATAGGTGAAGGTGGTTTCGGAGAGGGCCAAACCGTGGAGATTGACGATAGCAGGTGGAGCTCGTCAACGACGGCGCGCGGCGGCGGCTGGTTCCTTTGGCGGCTCTGCGAACTGAGTGAGGGCGAGGGAGTTGCCGAGTGGAGCGTTTCTGGGGGTGGAAATGGGAGCGTGCAAGGCCACGGGGTTCACTAGCGGTAGCAGAGAGGTTGAGTCACGAGTGGTGGAGAACTCGGTCAGTCTCCGCCCTTGGCGGACTGAGTTCGACGCGTCTGACTCGGTGGAGATGGACCCGGCTGGACGCGGAGGGATGGGGTCGTCCTTGGCGATGCGCAACACACGCGTGGGTGCTGAGGACGCGGGCACGGGCGCGGGCTATGCAGCGACTTTGTCCTCACGAGCGCCGACATTGGCGGATCGGTGAAGACGACGTCCGGCTGGAGGTAGGAGAAGATGGGGCCGGGCCCACGTGGCAGTGACCTGGACAGAGGAGCTGCGGGTTGGCGGCCTCTTGCTGCTTAGGTGGGCTGCTGCCTACGTCTTTGGCTAGGCCGGAGAAAGAGATCGGGGCCGTCTAGGCCTAAAGGCCGAAGAAGAGAAAAGGGAGAGAGGGAAATCCTTTTCTATTTTTTTTTTAATTATTCAATGGTATTTTCCAAAAGAATTTTTGGATCCATTTTAAGTTTGCTCAAAACCAAACAATACAAAATAAATGTGCAGCATCATGAATGCAAAAACATGTATCTATACCTTATATCAGATTTTAATTTCTTTAAAGATATTATTTTGCCTATGTTAAATATTTCCAAATATTGCATAAATAAATCATTTTAGCTATTTTAAAATATTGCAAAATTTTGGGTGTTACAATTCTACCCCCCTTAAAAGAATCTCGTCCTCGAGATTAGGTTAGACTTACTCAAATAACCGCGGATAGGCATCTCTTAGCGCATCCTCTGCTTCCCAAGTTGCCTCAGACTCAGAATACCGATTCCACTGAACCTTGCACATCTTGATTACCCTGCTCCTGGTGACCTTTTCTGCGGTATCCAAAATCTTTATCGGGAATTCCTCATACGTGAGATCCTTCTCAACAGTAAGTTCCTCCAAAGGTAAATGCTCCTTTTCAGGCACACGCAAACACTTCTTGAGTTGAGACACATGAAACACATCATGTACATTGGACAAACTCGTAGGCAGCTCCAGTTGATAAGCCACTTCTCCACATCTGTTTAGGATTTTGAATGGTCCAACATACCTTGGTGCTAGTTTACCTTTTTGGTTAAACCTCTTCACACTCCTCATAGGTGACACCTTCAGGTATACATAATCACCCATTTTAAAGACCACTCTCTTCTACGAGTGTCTACATAACTCTTCTGTCGAGATTGAGCCACTCTCAAATTTTCTCTAATCTTCCTTACATGTTCTTCAGCATCTCGAAGCACATCTGGTCCAAACACCTGAGTTTCCCCAGTTTGATTCCAAAACAAAGGTGTTCTACACTTACGCCCATACAACGCTTCAAACGGTGCCATCTTGAGACTCTGTTGATAACTATTGTTGTATGAGAATTCTGCATAAGACAAACTCTTGTCCCAGCTATCACCATACTGCAAAGCACAAGCCCTCAACATGTCCTCCAATATCTGATTAATCCTTTCTGTCTGTCCATCAGTCTAGGGATGATAGGCTGTGCTAAAATTCAACCTCGTTCCCAAAGCACTATGCACTGTCTTCCAAAAATGAGATGTGAATTGAGTGCCTCTATCAGAAACAATCTTCTTTGGAACTCCATGCAAACATACAATCCTTTCCATGTATAACTGAGCCAATTGTGGACAGTCTTGACAGGCAAGAAGTGAGCAACTTTAGTCAAGCGATCGACTATCACCCATATGGAATCAAAACCTTTTTGTGTTCGAGGTAATCCTGTGATGAAATCCATACCAACTTCTTCCCACTTCCATTCAGGTATCTTCATAGGTTGCAATAGTCCTGCAGGTCTTTGATGTTCAGCTTTCACTCGTTGGCATGTATCACAGATAGCAACATACTCTGCCACATCTCTCTTCAAACCAACCCACCAATACTTTTCCTTGAGGTCCAGGTACATCTTAGTGCTTCCAGGATGAATAGAATAGGCCGACTCATGTGCTTCTCGCAATATTGCATCACGAATGGCTTTCACCTCAGGCACACATATTCTCTTCCCAAACCATAGAGTACCCTTCTCATCTATGTGAAAACCTGGTGCCTTTTCAATTACCACATTCTCAGCTATCTCCTTTAATTTCTTATCCTCTAACTGACCCTTACGTATCTCTTGCTCAAGAGTAGGTGTCACTTCTATCTCCATAGCATTAGCAACAATGCCAAGGTTCAGGTGTGCAAACTCTGCACACAAGTCATCAGACATAGGTGTCGTCCGAAGCGCATTGGCATATTTCTTCCTGCTAAGTGCATCGGCCACGACATTTGCTTTCCCAGGATGATAATGCACATCCAAATCATAATCCTTGATCAGCTCCAACCAACGACGCTGCCTCAAGTTAAGATCAGACTGGGTAAAGATGTACTTCAGGCTCTTATGGTCAGTGAAGATATCAGTCTTATGACCAACAAGATAGTGCCTCCAAATCTTCAGAGCATGAACTACTGCTGCTAACTCCAAATCATGAGTAGGATAGTTCAATTCATGCTTCCTTAATTGCCTTGATGCATAGGCAACAACTCTACCTTCTTGCATAAGAACACATCCCAATCCTAGACGAGATGCGTCACAATAGATAGAGAATTTCTTGCTCAAATCTGGCAATATCAACACTGGAGCTGTAGTTAATCTCTTCTTCAACTCTTCAAAGCTTGCTTGACACTTATCGGACCACACAAACTTGGCATTCTTCTCCAATAGAGAAGTCATGGGTTTAGCAAGTTTGGAGAATCCTTCAATAAACCTCGTGTAGTAGCCGGCTAGACCAAGAAAACTACGAATCTCTGTCGCATCAGTAGGTGGCTTCCAATTCAACACATCCTTCACCTTGCTTGGATCCACTGCTATTCCACCATTAGAAACAATATGGCCAAGGAAAGAGATTTCCTTTAACCAGAATTCACACTTACTTCGCTTAGCATACAACTTATGCTCTGTGAGCTTCTGCAAAACCAACCTTAGATGCTCAGCATGTTCTTCTTCTGTCTTGGAGAAGACCAGGATGTCGTCGATGAATACCACCACGAACTTGTCAAGGTACTCCATAAACACCTTATTCATCATGTACATGAAGTAGGCAGGTGCATTGGTCAAACCAAAAGACATAACGGTGTACTCATACAGCCCATACCTTGTGGTAAATGCTGTCTTGGGTATATCCGTAGATCGAATCTTCTGTTGGTGATAACCCGAACGAAGGTCAATCTTGGAGAACACACAAGCACCTTTCAACTGATCAAATAAATCATCGATCCTGGGCAGTGGGTACTTGTTTTTGATGGTAACCTCATTGAGTGATCGATAATCGACACACATTCTCTGAGTACCATCCTTCTTATCAACAAAAATAACAGGTGCTCCCCAAGGTGACGAACTAGGATGAATAAAACCCTTTTCTTGTAACTCTTTTAGTTGTTTCTTAAGTTCTTCTAATTCATTAACCCCCATTCTATAAGGACGCTTAGCTATGGGTGCAGTGCCAGGTAATAACTCAATAATAAACTCAATGTCTCGATCCGGTGGCATACCTGGCAAGTCATCAGGGAAAACATCCGGAAAATCCTCCACAACATGGTTCTGAGGACTAGCATCATCACCCAATAGATTCACTATGGCTGTAGGTGGTGCTTGCACTGCAACATCAACATTGATCCGATCTCCCTTAGGCGAAGTCAGAACTACCACCTTCTCTTTGCACTGTATTGAAGCTTGGTGTTCTTTCATCCAATCCATACCCAGAATTAAATCAATGCCAGATGACCTCAGCACAATAGGGCTAGCTTTAAAGTCTACCCCCTTAAAGAAATATTGGCGGTGGGGCAAAAATAGGATCTTTGGAATACCACCCCCGGTGAATTCACTATCATTTGATTCTTCATGGCAACTACTTTGGAATGCTATGATTCTTAACAAATGCATGTGAAATGAAAGAATGTGAAGCTCGAATCAAAAAGGACAGGTGGCGAGAGATAGAGTTGACACCGAACGTACCCTTGACATAATTTCGGGTCCCTCCGAATCGTATCGTGGACACATGGTTCACCTTCCCATAGTGTGGTGGTCTCTGTCCCTGGGGATTTTGCTGATTCACCTTTTCTTGACAGTTGAAAGACATATGACCCTCTTTCCCACAGCGAAAGCACCTGTTTGCCATGTTGGAGGAATTGTTCTTCATGGGATTCGCATTGGAGTTCTGACCCCCCTGCTGGTGGTTCTGGAGACGTTGCTGGAAATGAGGGCGCTGATTCCCACTCGGCTGCTGGTACTGAGGACGCTGCTGGTTCTGATTGCGGTTCCACTGACCAGACTATCTATGGTTCCTCTGTTGGAAACCCTGGTGAGAGTTGGCACGGAAATGAGAGTTGCTTCCCGAGCCTTGCCCACTATTCCACTTCCTCTTCTTGTCTTGCGCCAGACGTTCATTGTCTAGCACAATAGCACGGTTCACCAGCTGCTCAAAAGTGGAGTAGGTGTTGCCCTTCAACTGTAGCCTGAGATCATAATATATGCCATTAAGAAAATGGCGTTGCTTGTCAGCATCCTCACGAACCTCATTAGGAGCATAGCGAGCCAAATCCTCAAACTTATCATGGTACTCGCTCATAGTCATAGAGCCCATCCCGAGGTTTCGAATTCTTCTTGCTTCGCTCAACCAAGGCACTGGAATATGACGAGCTTTGAAGTCCCGCACAAAAACATCCCAAGTGATTCTTTGGAGCATCGTTGGGACGAGCCGCTTGATAGGAGTCCCACCATGTCTGAGCATTACCCTGAAGTTGCCCCGAGGCATACAACACCTTCTCTTGATCATTGCACTGAGCGAGCTTCAACTGCTTCTCCACAGCACGCAACCAGTCATCTGCCTCAAAAGGCTCCTTGGCATGAGAAAACACAGGAGGATGTCCAGACATGAACTCCTTGCGCTTATCTCTAGGTGGTTGAGCAGGTCCAGCCTGTACATTTTGCACAACTTGCATCATGGCTTGCATGGTCTGCGTCTGGTTTCGCATCATCTGATTTTGGTTCCGCATCATTTCCGCCTGCATCGCCATAAACTGCTCTGGGGTCATTGGTGGTGGTGGTGGTGGCAGATCATCATTTTCTTCATCATTGCCTCTTTGTCTACGTCTGTTTCCACCCCGAGGCATCTGTTTTGCCAAAACAAATGTTCAAGGTTTAGGAAATTCCAAATTAGATGAGACTTCCATAATTCCAAGGCAATATCACTATATAATATATAGAGTGAACTAAAAATCTTCGGGTAGTTTTCGACGTTAGAGATACAAAGAAAACTTCCATATGTTGAGTCCTAGGTACCCAACGGGGTGATTTTTATATATATTGAAAATTTATGGAATTATCTACCCAACTATCTATTCATTACTCCTAATACCTTGAGCCTATATCTAAATGAAATTGTAGATGAAGTCCACAAAATCATTGCAATCATTCAAAGAGCCAAATCAAACATTTTCATAATAACAATTTAACAAAACAACTAAAGGTGCACTAATCAATCATGACTCATTTTGTGATTACTATCGTTCTTTTTAGGTTAAGGGTAAAGATCCTAACATTCCTATTTCTAAGAACGCAGAAGGAGATAAGACAAGATCCCTAGAGCATGATAAGGCAAGATGAGATTAGGATTTTAGAATAAGCAACAAGGAAAGAGAAAGAACAGAAGTAAGGTAAGATATAGAAGAAAATATTAAGGTTTTCTAGAACAAGGATTTTTATGGCAATTTCTAAACTCTAGAACGACCAGTTTCTACTAGGCTTGCGTCCTACAGTCGACATTGAGCTGATACCAATCTGTCATACCCATTTTTGAAGGAACAAAATTGGATATATTAAACATTATGTGCGCCCCAGATCGGTGACTCACATAAGTGATAAATTGTGGGAATGTATCATCACAATGCCTATTACATAACAAATAGTATTGAATACAAATTATAAAACTTATTACAGCGGAATCTATGGTAATATCTCAACGCGGAAGCTCCAAGAACGGGTACGTCGACTGGTTGACCACAAGTCTAGTACTCCTGGCGGTAATCTTCATTGTAGTCTTGATCTCGTGTGGTTGGGAAAAGCAAGGGTGAGTACAAACGTACTCAACAAGTATAGCAAGTAGTTTGATCCCATAAACTTATGAACAATGTAACATAAATAATATAAAGCATAAAACGGTAAACGATGAGCATATTAATGACAAAAGTCATTATCTTAATGTAAATGTGTCAAGGCCACCCCGTCCGTGGGCACGGACGATATATCGATTTAAACTCTGCGCAGAGGTGTACCCTTTCCCTGTGAGTCGTGATTTACCCTTTTGCCCGAGGCGGCCAACCTCTTAGCTCACTACCAAGGAAAGCCGGCAGGGTTCACTATGAAGCCTTTCAAAGCATTCGTCTAACTAGTTAGGGCCGCTAGGGTGTTTGCGCCTGCGAATGTAGGAATCCCCTTCTCGATGGCACAATGACGCGCAGCCTATACACATAGAGACAGGGGCTCGCACTACACCCAACCCGGACACACCCTTGCGCCCTTTAGGGAAAACCTCTAACAAGCTAGAAAAATTACTCATACTGAGCTAAAGCCAGAGCCATATAGCCCTCACAGCAGCACGAAAAATCCATGAGAAATCACTTACGAATAAATCCTCAAGTTGCTAAATGCCATTTTTATCGTTCTTTGCATAAACATTAATTAGGCCACATGGATCATAGTCATAGAAGAAAACTCAAACTATACTTGCCTTGATTATCAAATTCTTGCTGGCACTGCTGATCTTCAAAGTATTGCTCCTGCTCAACGTGATATAGCTCACCGTCTAGACTCGATAATACATCAACACATAATCATCCATAGGCAAACATGCACGAAGAAAACAATTCTATAATTAGAACATTACACCAATAGTGATAAAACAAATATAAAGTTTATAAATTATTCTACACGTCGCTACGATCACAAAGATGTGAAAATCACTAAAAACGGATTTAAAACGGAGAAGTTATGAATTTAACAAGTTTCCCTTTTATAAAATAATGTTTAATTGAAAGCTCGAATTTTAAATATTGAAAACAATACTAACAGCGACATGAACAGGTAGTTAATGAGATTATGATTCTAACAAAGTTTTAAATGGTTAAAAACGGAGTGAAAATAAGGATTTTATAAGTATTTAATATAGTGGGAAATCGGCATGCACTATGCTGTAGACTAGGTCCATGATCTGTACACCTGTGGTGGGTTGAAGCTGGTCTACAGTCCATGGACCGAGGTGTATTTCTATTGTATTTTGGGAATTCTTTTACTAAAGGGAAACGGCAATAAATCAATTGTGATGTCATGTTGATATCATCCTGGTGTCATCAAGCTAAATAGCAACGCGAAGAAGCAAAGCAGAACATGGCCATCGTTTGAGTGCAGGAGTGTATTTCCATTGTATTTGTTGCATTTATTTTCATGAAGGAAAACCGCAATAAACGCATACGTGATGTCAGCGTGACGTCAACAAAGCTAAGTTTGATGTCATCGAAAGCTAGCAAAGCAAAATGCTCGACGCCGGCCGGCTGCTTGCAGCGTTGTGGTGCATGTGCGTGCCATGGCTACCTGAGACGTAGACCTTGCCAGTGCGATACGAACTAAGCCATGATCAATGAATGGCGATAGAAAATGGTGAAGTTTGAGAGCTCACCACGCGACCGACGGCAGGGATGTTGGCGACTCGGTTGCAGCGGGCAAACACAGCGTTGATGCCAGGAGGAGGCGGATCAGTATAGGTGAAGGTGGTTTCGGAGAGGGCCAAACCGTGGAGATTGACGATAGCAGGTGGAGCTCGCCAACGACGGCGCGCGGCGGCGGCTGGTTCCTTTGGCGGCTCTGCGAACTGAGCGAGGGCGAGGGAGTTGCCGAGTGGAGCGTTTCTGGGGGTGGAAATGGGAGCGTGCAAGGCCACGGGGTTCACTAGCGGTAGCAGAGAGGTTGAGTCACGAGTGGTGGAGAACTCGGTCAGTCTCCGCCCTTGGCGGACTGAGTTCGACGCGTCTGACTCGGTGGAGATGGACCCGGCTGGACGCGGAGGGATGGGGTCGTCCTTGGCGATGCGCAACACACGCGTGGGTGCTGAGGACGCGGGCACGGGCGCGGGCTATGCAGCGACTTTGTCCTCACGAGCGCCGACATTGGCGGATCGGTGAAGACGACGTCCGGCTGGAGGTAGGAGAAGATGGGGCCGGGCCCACGTGGCAGTGACCTGGACAGAGGAGCTGCGGGTTGGCGGCCTCTTGCTGCTTAGGTGGGCTGCTGCCTACGTCTTTGGCTAGGCCGGAGAAAGAGATCGGGGCCGTCTAGGCCTAAAGGCCGAAGAAGAGAAAAGGGAGAGAGGGAAATCCTTTTCTATTTTTTTTAATTATTCAATGGTATTTTCCAAAAGAATTTTTGGATCCATTTTAAGTTTGCTCAAAACCAAACAATACAAAATAAATGTGCAGCATCATGAATGCAAAAACATGTATCTATACCTTATATCAGATTTTAATTTCTTTAAAGATATTATTTTGCCTATGTTAAATATTTCCAAATATTGCATAAATAAATCATTTTAGCTATTTTAAAATATTGCAAAATTTTGGGTGTTACACATGATAAGCATGCATCCTTGTGTCAACCAATCACCAATCAAGGGTTGACCACCGACCAAGCCTTGAAGGACCATGACCATGGTTGCAAGATAATGTCTCTAAGCCATTGGAGATGAAGCCTGCATACAAATACTAAAGAAGCTCCTTCCTTGATCATCAACACGGATGGCGTACAACTCTTCGCCATGCCGCTAGAAGACAAAGACCATCAAGGAAGAACTCGAGTCTACATCTCCAATGAATATCAATGCGTCAACCATGACTCAAGTGAAAATCAAGAATGGTTGATGAAAGAAGATCATGCAACTGTCTGTACGCTCATCCTGGATTGGACAGTACAAACAAAAGTAGAATGCAAAGGAGAGATCTTTGCTCAATGGACCTATAATCAAAAATCCCTCTCAGACAAATGAAGGCTTAAGAACAGAGGACAAACAATGTCTAGGGACATAGGAGTACAACACACTCTGAGGGATGAACACTCATATTTGGTTTCACGTGGCGAGCGACAACAAGGTCAAGCTTGGGGAAGGAAGGCCGATGACTCTTGAAACAATGATCCAGCAATGTTCTTCCTCTTTTCAAGCCCCCGTCACTCGGCATTTGAGAAGAAACAATGAGTAGAGCACAAGGTCTAGACATAATAAAAGAAGAAGAAAAGGAAGGAGTGCAAATCTAGAAGACAAGATGCTCATGAACAAGTCATGGAGAGAGGTCAACTGAGCAAAGCAAACTCGAAGAAGAAGTAAAGGACCCCTAGAAGCATCTACTCTTCATCATAAGGTCTCTACCATCGGGATCAAATGATGCACCGAAGAAGTGAACATGACAAGAAGTCCTGTTCGGAGGACTTAAATCACCGAACCCTCGCCAAGGAGGTAACTTGGTATTTATCAGCATTTCCCTTTTTCAGCATTGCATTTTCCTTTAAGCATATTTATTCTCCCTGCATGCATCTTAATTGCATCTTCGCTTTACTATCTCTGCATTAGAAAAAGAAAATAAAATATTGTGCATTTGCATCCAGAAAACTACTAAGCCCCATGTGAATAATCATTCATTGTGGTGGCATAAAAATAATTTTTCAGCATATCTATTTTCTCTGTTTGCATTCCTTTATTATAAAAAAGATAAAAATATTTCTTGTGATCCCGTTATAAGACATTTGAGTTAAGGCGAGTTCTAGACAATCAAGGCTTAGAGGTTTTTATCACTAACGCCTAATCAGTTCCACAAGTTTTGTTGTCTATTTGAGTTTCATAGAACATAAAGGATCAAGAAGAGCTACAGACAAAAGGATGCTCGTCTCTGTCGAAGTGTCTTTGCCCTCAATGAAGCAACTATCCACGACACTCCAGAAAGACTAGAACGTCTTCATTACCTGTCAGCAACATCAGCAGACTATGTCAACATCCAGCTTGGGGGAGAGCATCCCCCGTGTACCAAGCTAAGTGTTTTCATCTTATCTATTTATGCTTTGTTAGAGTGTGCTTTGTTAAAACAACTAAAAAAGATGTTTAACCATAGAAACCCAGAAAGGTTTCTTTACTTATCTTTTTCTACTTTTGGAGAGCTCTTGCAACTGTCTTTAAGTTACTCCCTAGAATAAACTCTACATGGAGATGATGAATAGTTGCTCGCCGTAATTTCTTTCAAGTACCTAGTTTTCAACCTTGCACTCTCCCGAGTTTTGGACACAACTTGTTTAGATTTGAGATTTGCTCAACCGAATCTTGTGGGTAGCAAACACTTGATCTAAGTCTAGGTGGTTGACGGGTATGATATGGGAAGGTTTTGAGCTGCTGTCCATCTTGTTCCTAGAGATACTAGAGTTCTGGAGAATTTATCTTTGAAAATCTTAAATTGTTGCATGATGAGTTCCTTTATGACGAGAGTTCAAATTCCTACCACAACCATATATTCATGCTTACTAGATTAGGAAAATCCAGCTATTGATATAGATCATTTTGTAGGCATTGAGTGTAGTCTTTATTGGCATTGAGTGTAGTTATGCTGTGGACCCGTAAGGAATCAGTCATGCAGTTAAAGTCAATACTATGTGCTCTCCATCCATTGATCTATGCTACTTCTGTCCTCAGAAGCATGCCCCCATTTTATAAATACTACATTCATTCTGTGCTACTTCTGTCCCTAGAGGTACCACCCACATATAGATCCATATCCATCACATATTGTGCTATCTCTACCCTGGAGATACGCACCTATGCTGCTCCTACCCTAGGAGTACGCATTCCACCATATGATGTGACTGTCTCTACCCTGGAGACACGCACTCATGCTGCTCCTACTCTGGGAGTACCCATCCATCCATCCATCCATTCATCCACATATATATATGCCACTCATTTCATTTCATCCAGAAAAAGTTCTACTCCTATCTTGGGAGTGAACATCCAAAAATACTCATCGCCATCCTATTTACCTACATAATGCTCCAGTCATTGTCATTTCAAGTTATATACTCCCCGTTTCTAAAGTTTCGTTTCAGAGGATTGGTTGCTCTATTAAAAAAAAAAGAGAGAGAGAAAAAAAAAAGAGAAAAAAAGAAAAGAAAGAAAGAGTAGCCAAGTCCTTCCTTTCAAGAAGTTTCAAGGTTTCCAAATAAAGGGAGTTATGTTATCCCCAAGGGAGCAAGTGTAGAAGTAGATATTCACCAAGTAATCATCCCTCATAATCATCTCCTTATCATTTTCATCATTCTATCATTCATTCCATTCCCTCATTCACATGCACATATGACTTGATTATTTAGTTTCTTCGGATCCTTGACTTAACTATGCAATATATGCAAGTGAGTTTTTGAGTGTCTCCCCACCTATGAGCTCCACATAAGCCTATTAGAAGTAGGGTGAGAGAGAGAAGGCACTTCTCACTATGCCTTAATTCCACAAATACCACATATTTCGAGAGAAGAGAGAAGGCATACACTACTCATGCCTTGGAGAGGATCCAGAAATACCACAAATGAGAGACTTGAAAGGGTCATACAAGGAAACTCTGAGTTTTATTTGAAAATTTTGCAAAAACTCTGGAATAATAGTTGATCAAAGAGCGAGAAACATAGCGCTTGACTTGACCATTCTGTTTTTCAACTGCTCAAGACCCAAGTGACGGTTACAAGCCCCATGGTGAAAGGTAATATGAGTAAGTTTTAAGTCAGAATAGTTCGCTCTAATCCGGAGGAGAGTTCTTGTTTGAACGCATGTGTACTTTTGAGGCGTGAAAGCATTGTAGCAACTCCTGATCCATCACTGAGTTTATCTTTGCTCAGGGACGAGCAAAAGGTAAGCTTGGGGTAGTTGTTGACGGTCGATAAGTGTCAATTTTTACCATCAACTAAGCATGAGAAAGGACTTAAACATAATTACCTTCTAGATATAGGGCTTACACTAATAGAATTCCACGAGTTTTGGTTTATGTCTGTTTCTGCAGGGTGTCAGCTGAAAATACCCAAGGAAGGCCCACATGTCAGGTTTACATAGAGATAATCGGGAACCGACCAAAATTCTGTAATCAGGAAGGTTTGAGAAGGCTCTGGACCAAACGGGAGCCCGAATCGGCTCGGTGATGGGGCGGCCGCCCCGGGCATGAAGTCGGCCGCCCCGTGACTTCAACCAATCAGAACGAGTCTCGCAGATCCATATTCCACCGCCTTTGAGGATGAATAATAATCGCCCATTTAGGTCGGTTTGATCCAAGGGCTGTGGTACATCCTAGAGGGCTATATAAACAGGGCCCCTGGACCCTGGAGGAGGCATCCCTTAAACCCTAATTCATTATCTCCCAGCGGGATCAGAGTTGTAGAGGCGTCCCTTGAATGGATGACTTCTCTTCTCTAGAGAATTAGAGCTAGATATTCCAATGTAGTAGATTAGATCTAGATGAGAGTTAGGGAGAGAGGAGCTGCGCTCCGGTTCTGGAGAAGCCTTCAGAGATTTGGTATGTCTTTGTATCTACTCTTTGTAAGACTTATGCTTTAATATATTTATCTTCTCTATTTACTTTTATGCCTGTCTTGTGATTGTTAGTATAGCTGTTATGCTTTAGTATGGGATCTTCGCTTGCATCGAGTGCTCTAGTTATCTATAGTGATTAGAGTAGTAATCTATAGTGTAGGCATGGTGTCTAGATTATAGGTTACCCGAGGTTGCGCCTATTCTCGGTTGTGTGGTAGTTACGGGAGGTGATGCCCGTCCACACCGAATTGAGTAGGTTCTTAAATTAGTAGGACCGTAGTCACGTCGGTAGAGTTATCCTTTGTGGTGCTTTCCCGTCTAGTGATGTCCCGAAGTGCTATTGTATGATTGCTATATCTATCCATACCCTGTTATCACAGAACTAGAGTAATAGAGAAGTATTTAAGAACCTTAATCTCTCCCGTTGTCCTCTCACTCTAGCTAGCTACTCATTTATTATAGAATTCTCATGTGTGTTTTATTATATTACCTTATAGATATCATTTACACCTGCTTTAGTCTAGTTGGTTTACTACGTTAGTAGATACATGATGGTGAGTTATCAGATTCTTTAACCCTTGCTTCCCTGTGGTAAAATATAAATAACGATACCTGGTTTACTCCCGGTAAAATGCTACAATGGTATGTTCTGTGCGCTTGCGGAATCCTTTATATTTTAGTTGCACTTAATTTATACCAACAGCGAGCGCGTGGCGACGGGCGACACGGTAGCGCTTGCGGCATCGGTAGGCGAGTGGCGGCCCGCTTGTGGCCGCGTGCAGTGCGGTGGCGCGCGTGGCCACGGGCGGCGGATCTGGCGACTCCATCTCGTCTTCATCTTCCTCATCCCGTGGTAAGCTCCCCCCATCTTCCCCCATCTTCATCTTCTTCATCTTCCGTATCTTTCTTCCCAATGTTCCACATCCGGTGCTCCTCTTCCCAATCCCCTATGCAGATCTAGGCTGACGGCTTGACTTCCACCACTACGGCCGCTCTCTCTCCTCGATCTCCCCGGTGGCATGCGTGGATGCGTGTCATACCCAAATTTTGAAGGAACAAAATTGGATATATTAAACCTTATGTTCGCCCCGGATCGGTGACTCACATAAGTGACAAATTGTGGGAATGTATCATCACAATGCTAATTACATAACAAATAGTGTTGAAAACAAATTATAAAACTTATTACAAGCGGAATCTATGATAATCTCTCAACGTGGAAGCTCCAAGAACGGGTACATCGACGGTTGACCACAAGTCTAGTACTCCGGCGGTAATCCTCAATGTAGTCTTGATCGGTGTGGGTGGGAAAAACAAGGGTGAGTACAAAAGTACTCAACAAGTATAGCAAGTAGTTTGATCCCATAAACTTATGAACAATGTAACATAAATAATGAATAATACATAAAACGGTAAACGATGAGCATATTAACAAATAAGTCATTATCTTAATGTAAATGTGTCAAGGCCACCCCGTCCGTGGGCACGGACGATATATCGATTTAAACTCTGCGCAGAGGTGTACACTTTCACTATGAGTCATGTTTTACAATTGAGTGGGTTAATTACTCCCAAACCACCGCAAAGCATATAAAGCCACTTATAGGATTCTTCTAACCCGTTGGGGACGCGGAAACATCAGATATAGGAACCCCCTTCCAATAAGGCACATTCCTTTCCGGCTATACACATAAGGACAGAAGCTGTCCTATACCCAACTCGCATACCACCAACAAGCTAGAAAAAGGGTCCTACAGATGACTAGAGCCAGAGCCATATAGCCCTCATAGTTGTACGGAAAATCCATGAGAAAGCACTTACGGATAAATTCTCAAGTTGCTAAAATGTCATTTTTATCGTTTGTTGCTTAAACATTAATTAAGTAACATGGATCATAGTCATGGAAATAAAACTCCAAACTATACTTGCCTTGATTATCAAAGTTTCCCTGTTGGTCCTGCTGATCCTCAAAATACTGCTCCTGATCAACGTGATATAGCTCACCGTCTAGACTCGATAAAACATCAACATACAATCATCCATAGGCAATCATGCACGGAGAAAACAAGGTATAATTAGAACAGTACACCAACAAAGAGAAAACAAATAGTAAAGTCTATAAAATTAATCTACGCGTCGCTACGAACACACAGGCGTGAAAATCACTGAAATCGGGCTTGAAACGGAGAAGTTATGAATTTACCAAGTTTCTCTATTATAAAATAATGGATTAATTATAAGCTCGAATTTTAAATGTTAAAAACAATCCTAATAGAGCATTAACAGGTAGTTCATAAGATTATGATTCTAACGAAATGTATATCGCATAAAACAGAGGAAAAAAAATGGATTTAATAAATATTTGAATTTAGTGGCAAATCGGCATGTACTATGCCGTAGACTAGTTCCATAGCCTGTAGACCAGTGGTGGGGTTGAGGCTGGTCTACCATGGACCGAGTCCATGATGAGAGGTGTATTTATATTGTATTTTGGGAATTCTTTTCCTGAAGGAAAACGGCCATATACGCAAGTGATGTCAGCGTGACGTCAACAAAGCTAAGTTTGATGTCATCGAAAGCTAGCTAGCAAGCTATCTGCACGACGCCGGCCAAACTGCTTGCTGCGTGCGGCTCATGGTCGTGGCGGTGGCGGCGCTCTGCATGTGTGCACGTGCAGTGGCTGATGTGCTAGTGCAGCAGGCTTGGGACTCAACACTTGCGATAGCGCCATGGCTGCCCACGGTATCCGCCAGCGCTGCTCGGAACTCTGAACTATGGAGCATGACAAAGGATGATAACTAGCGCAAAGAAATAAGGGTCTCACCGAGCTTCTGATGGCGAGGTTCTTGCCGCTGGGCTTGGCTCAAGAAAGGACGATGCGGAGAGGCGAACGGTGGCGACCAAGGTGATCCGGCAAGTGCGGAATCGCCACACAAGGCTGCACTACAGATCACTACCCATGAAACAGAGAGGTGAGCGTGGTGGTTGAGGCGAGTTCAACAGAGAGTTAAAGCGCGTCGAAGATAGGCTAACCGTGGAGATCGACGATGGCGGGCGGAGTTCGTCAACGACGGCGCGGCGGCCGTGGCGGTGCTTGAGTGAGGAGAGAGTGTGAAGCTTCTGGAATGGTGGTGTCGTGAGTGGGCTGAGTCTATGGCCTCGGTATGAAGAACTGATGGAGCAGAGAAGTGGAAGGGAGCAGCTAGCTGGGTCACGTCCTCGGCCCCATGCCGTGAATGGCGGATCAACGTTTGAACGGGGCTGAGCAAGAGCGGACAGGGAACGTGTGTACGCGGGCGATGCAGGTTTGCTTGGTCCTTGTGATGCGCTCGACGCGGGATGGGGTGCAGACCGGACTTGGTCGTTGCTGCGCCCGACGATGCCGGATCAGTGAAGACGATGTCCGGCTGGAGGTAAGAGAAGATGGGGCCGGGTCCACATGGCAGTGAGTGGGAGAGAGGGTGAGCTGCTGCTGCCTTTGCTGGCTGGGCCGGCCGGAGGGAAGAGGCCACGGGCCTTCAGGCCAAAAGACAGAAATGAGAGATGGGAAGGGAAGAAATCCATTCCCTTTTCTCAAACTATTTTCAAATAAATTTTTAATGTTATTTTAGAGTTTTGTCAAATCCAAGCAATACAAAAATAAATGTGCACCAGCATGAATGCAAAAACATGTATCTAAACCTTATATTTGATTTTAATTTCCTTGAAAATATTATTTTGCCTATGTTAAATATTCACAAAAATGGCATAATTAAATCATGTTAGCTATTTTAAAATATTGTAAAATTTTGGGTGTTACAATGCGGATCCGGTGGTGTTGACGCCAGGGGACGCCCATTCCGGTGCCACGGTGCGCGGGGACGGTAGATCCGGCGATTGTACCTGCAGATCTGGTGGCGGAGCTGCGGATCCTGGCGGCGGCGATAGCAGCGTCGCTGGGCTCGACGGCCCATATGGGCTGGCGTTGGGCTTTTTTTGTTTTTTTTCGAACGATTAACCGAATCGGACGTTCTATCGTGCCCGCTTTGGTTAATAGACCCGTTGCGGTGAGGCCACGATTTACCGTGGCCTTTACATCGTGGCAGGTAGCTGCTTTGCCCACTGCAGAAAACCAATTCTGCCCGCTGCAGAAAAGATTTGTGTACTAGTGATAGCTTCATGAGTGAATTTGTTTTAGGCCTTCTCTCACAATGGAATGAGATAGGAGAGAGCTGAAAAGCTGTGTTCCCTTGCTTCAGCTGAGGACCTTGATAGCTTGTTCTTCCTCCCACTTTTACGAGTAGCATTTGAGGAGCTGGAAATGCTCAATGTTGTTCAATCCACCCAAATCTTTGATGATTAGGACAAAGATGTCTGGACATCAATGGGGTTCCACCAAGTATTCAACAAGGAAACTTTATAAGCTTGCATTTCAGAACATACGGGCACACTCATCTTCATGCGGCTGTGGAAATCTAAATGCACACCAAGAGTGAAAGTTTTTTGCATGGCTAGTCCTAGTTGAAAGGTTAAACACCAAAGTGATGCTAAAAGGAAGGAACCTGCACGATGAAGATGATGCTGCCCACTGCTATATTCACTGAAGCCATAGCAGAAAACTAGAATCACCATTTCTTTTGCTGCTCTTTTTCAAGAAGATGTTGAGAGAAAATCGGCATACTATGGAACAATAACCTAAGTCTACACTAAGGAGTGGTACATGGTTGCACGTATTTTTTTTAACAAACTTATTTGGAGACTGATGTTGCACGTATTTTCTATTAATTAATTGAGTCAAACTCGTGTCCCGCAAACCAAAAGCGAAAAATATTTTGGAACAGAGGGCAGATGTAGTAGAGGTATATAAGTATCTCACACGTGCATTGAGAGATGAAATACATTTTCATTTGAATTAATTTACTAATTTCAAATATGATTTTTAAAACATTGTCTGTCGCTAGTATTAAAAAAACGTAACGCCGGGCAAAGAAGCTCTTTACTAAGTACCCAAAAGAGATAAAGCAGATTTTGGTAGTGCCTGCACGCATCTATATGGGACTGAGGAAACATATACACGTTACATAAAAAAAAGGAAACATATACACTAGTAACACTACTACACATTGTAAAACTACTAACATATGCACGCATAGAGCAAAACAAAATGTTCCTGACGAAACAAGGCATACACATTCGTTCTATTAGCTAGCACTACTACATTCGCACAACACTGCCCACCGTATCACCGCCGGAAATGGCGAAACCGGCAGTGATGACTCATCACAGCCGGTGCCAAGGTCGACGAAGCCTGACTCGCGTCAGGCGATGGCACCGGCAGCGATGAGGGATATTACTGCCGGCTCGTGTCTAGCGCCGGCAGTGATAGTGATGGCAACTATCACCGCCGGCTCTTGCCAAGCGCCGGCCGTGGTAATACCAATCGCTGCCGGCGTCTGGCAAGAACCGGCAGTGGCCACCTGACAGCACTAAGATGGCTGCAACCTTCATCTTTTTTTTCTACCGGATTGCTTTCTTCCTCACTGAGTACAAAATATGAATTTTTACTTTCTTCCTCATCTTTTTTTTGCATTACATATAAATAAATAAAAATGAAAATTCATAAGACCAACTTAATAATAAATTTTTGCATTACATATGAATAGAATTCTTATACGAATTCTGCATTACATAGAGGATTGATTATATTCTAATAAATAATATTAAAGATCGACGACGGCGATCGTCACGTCGCAGTCGCCGCCGCCGCCGCTGCCGACGGCCTAACGGCGGGCCGCCGCCACGGCCGCCTCGGCGACCTCGCGGGCCGCCTGCGCCGCCGCGTGCAGCGCTTCACGGAGCGCGTCGGCCTCATTCTTGGCCCACAAGCGGGCCGCCCGCTCCACCTCCACCTCCTGGCGGAGCGAGGCAGCCTCCACCTCCGCCTCCCTACGCCAGCCCCGCTCCTGGGTGAGCTGCGCGCGCAGGGCTTGATTTTGATTCTCCGGCGTGCGCACCTGGAAGTTGGGGTTCACCGAACCCCGTCTTCTGCGGCCGCCGCCGCCGCCGTGGCCACGTGCATTCATCGTCTTCGGAGCAGGGGATCGTAGGTGAAAGAGTAGTAGGAGAAAGAAAGCGCCTGATGAAGATGCCAAAGTCGAATGGCGCAGCTTTATAAAGGTCACCGAGCGTGGGCGCTTCAGTTCCCCATTGACGCTTCCAGTTCCCCATGCTCCCTTGCGCTGGTTCCCACGCAGCCGCGAGGAAGACGAAGCATCCGGTAATTAATCCCGGCTTGGTCCCAACCGGCAGGGATGTATATAGTATCAATGCCGGGTCGAACCACAGGCCGGCAGTACTTTGGTTCATCGCTACCGGCGCTTGCCACCACCCGGCAGTGATTACGAAACCTTTCTGTCCCGTCAAGACAGCACTGCCGGTTCGTGGATACGACCGGCAGTGATGTTTTGACAAGACATGAAGCCTTGTACCATCGTCCTCTGCTTTCCTCCTCAGTCCATTCCAGAACAAAGGAGCGCGCGCGGGCCATTTTCTCCATTGTTGCGGCACCTGAAAACCGTGAGCTAGGACTTGAATTTTGAAGAATGTCGTGATCATTTTGCTTCACAGTTAGTCACAAGCATCCACTCCTTTGGTTTTCTAGCTTCAATCTATGTTTTGATGGCTACACTGCTTGCTTGATTCTCATTGTAGTTCATTGTAGTTCTTCCTCTCTCCTAAGGAGAGCAAATTCGGTGGGAACACTGTGCAAGGATTTCAAGCAACTTCGTTGGGAACATTGTGCTAGGATTCCATCATCTCCATCATCCAAGAAGCTAGGTTGGTGATATATCTTAGAAAATTTTATGGTTTGATCAAGATGATTGTTAGTATGTGATGCTCGAATTAGTTAATTTTGTCGGAGTAGAGTAGATTACTTTACAATTTTGTTAAATTATTTAAGTGGACACATTCTTTGGAGCTACCTTGTTCATTTTTTTCATAATTAATCCATAATTTTTTCCATGAAGCTAATTCACTAGGTACTACTTTTTCTTCTTTTGTTTTGTGCGAGAGATGGATCGAAAGTGGATGAATCGCTCGAACGGATAATCTTTTTATGAAAGGCGTAAGAGATTTTTGCAAAGCTGCGGTAGCTCATCTTTGGGGTTGGGAAGATGATCTTACGCCCATGCAAAGATTGCATGAATGTTAGGATGATTTTGAATCCAGGCACTATCATATCGCACTTGCAAATGAGGGGGTTCATGCCAAACTATACGACATGGTGTCACCATGGGGAAGTTCCCTGTTTTTGATGCGAGAGGGAAACAATGATGATGTGGACATGGCTGATGTGCACCACGACGACGATGACGACGATCCCATTGTCAACCCGGAACCTATTCCGAGGTGCTTAGGAATATGCTAGCGGATGACACGGCAGAAGAAGATGGCATTTCTTTGATGCTCCGTAATGCAGATACCGGGTTTCTTAGTGGTATTCAATTTAAAAAGTTAGAGAAAATGAGAAAGGATGGCAAGACACCATTGTTCAAGCATTGTTCTATGAGTAAATTGGAAGCCACCATCATGTTGTTAGAGTTCAAATCTACAAACGGGTTGAGCGATACAGGCTTTGAAGACTTGTTAGGTAAACTAGGGAAAATACTCCCTGCAGACAGTGGGCTACCAGTAAATACATACCAGGCCAAGCAAATGATCTGCCCCTTGGACTTGAGGTTGAATGAATACACGCGTGTTACAATGACTGCATATTGTACCGCGGCAAATACATTGACCTGGATAATTGCCCCATTTGTAATCATCCACGGTAGAAGGCAGAGCTGTCGGAGGAGGAGGAAGGTACGAAGACGAGAGGAGGCCCCATAAAGGTCGCCTGGTACTTCCCTATAGCTCCACGGATACGTAGGCTATTTGCATGTGCGAAGACAGCCAAGCTGCTGCGCTAGCATGGTGAGGACCGTAAGAACGACGGCATGCTGAGGCATCCTGCCGATGGACAGGACTGGAGGACTTTGAAAACCATGTTCTATAACCAAATCGGTGGAGATGTAACGAACCTTTGGGTTGCATTGAGCACGGATGGGTTGAATCCTTTTGACCAAGTTAGAAGCACTCATAGCACGTGGCCAGTGACGCTATGTATATACAACCTCCCGCCTCACCTCATTATGAAGCGGTCGTACATCTAGATGCCATTACTGATCCAAGGCCCAAAGCAACCCGGGAATGACATCGAGACTTACCTAGAGCCAGTTATCGATGAACTAGTGGATCTATTCAAGAAGGGTGTTGAGCATGTTTGGGATGAGTACAAAAAGGAAGAAATCACTGTCAAGGTGGTACTTGTGGTTACAATCACTGACCTTCCAGGGCTAGGTTCCTTGTCTGGAGAGAAGACAAAAGGCTATACAGGTTGTGTCGAGTGCCTAGACGAAACCGATGCGGTACACTTACCCAATAACTCAAAAATGGTTGTGTTGGGGCACCGTAAGTTTCTGCCTGTTAAACACAGATTCTGAAAAAACAAGATAAATTTTGATGGACAGGTTGAGACATGCAAGCCTCCTAAGTATCGAGACGGGAAACAGATACTTGCAGAACTTAACAAACTGGACGTTGTTCTTGGCAAGGGGCAAGGGGCTAAACGAGCGCCTGAGGAGAGCATCTGGAAGAAAAAATCAGTATTTTGGAAACTACCTTACTGGCCATTTTTGTCTGTACGCCACTCTCTTGATCCCATGCACATTACTAAAAACTTGTGCTTTCACACACTTAACACCTTGATGAACACCGGGGGGACACATAAGGATTCGTACGACACACGCAAAGACATGGAGTATTTGGGAATTAGGCCAGAGCTGCATCCCGTGGTTCAAGAAAATGGCCAATATGTACTTCCAGTTGCGTCTTGGACACTAAGCAAGAAAGTGCAGGACATGTTAATTTCATTCTTCGATAAACTAAAAGTTTCGACGGGCTACTGTGCAAACCCAAAGAGGCTAGTGAACAAGAAAGAACGCAAGTTCAACTATGGACCTGTGAAGGCCCATGACTGTCATGTCATTATGACTCAATTTCTCCCAGCTGCCTTGCGTGGTATCCTGACGGAAGATGTTCGCAAAGTGGTCACAAAGTTGTGTTGGTTCATGAATGCGATCTCGAAAAAGGTGATTGATCCGAGCACGCTACAACAGCTATAGGACGACATTGCTGAAGTTCTCTCTAGTTTAGAGATGCAATTTCCACCAACTTACTTTGATATGTCAGTCCATCTTCTCATTCACCTGGTTGACCAAATAAGAGCACTTGGTCCAATGTACATACATCAGATGTTCCCTTTCGAAAGGTTGATGAAAGTTTCTAGGAAGTATGTTAGGAACAAATTCAGACCAGAAGGGAGCATGGTTGAGGGATGGTCAATGGAGGAGTCCATTGAATTCTGCACAAATTATATGGACATCAACAAGGCAGGAGTTCCTGAGTCCCGTCACCAAGGCAGACTAGGTGGCAAAGGCACACTAGGTAGGAAACCATGTACAGTAGATGACTATGTGTCTTGGACACATGCTCAATTCACTGTTCTCCAGCAAGCCAAGGAGGTGATGCCATACATTGAAGAACACCGTCAAGAGTTGCTACGTAAGTATCTGCAAAGGTTACAGGCTTGGCATCATAAAAACATAAAACCAAATTTGTTGACTGGTTGCGACGTCGCTTGCTTACAGTAACGTTGGGTAATCAACTGGACAAATTAGCCAGGGGGCCTTCTAGTCACTTTGTAAAGTACCAGGGATATGAGGTCAATGGTTTCACATTTTTCACCGAAAAGCAAGATGAAAAGAGTGCAAATCAAAATAGTGGTGTTTGTTTCAATGCTGAAGACGAAGACGGCAATGTGATTGAGATATACTATGGTGTCATAGAGGAGATATGGGAGCTATCGTATGGCTTGGTGCAGTTAGCCCTTTTTCGCTGCAAGTGGGTCCATCTAAACAAAATCAAGAAAGAACCAGATGGGTTGACTACAGTTGACCTTAAAAGACTACATGGAGATGACCCCTTCATCCTCGCAAAAGATGCTATGCAAGTGTTCTACGCAACAGACAATGCCAACAACATGAGAAGTGTAGTCTTTCAAGGCAAAAGAAAGATTGTCGGCGTCGATGGAGTGACAAATGAAGAAGGCTACAGCGGCTATGAGGAAATTCCTGCATTCGGGTCGACCGTATCCCTAACTAACATTAGAGAGGGCGACGAACCAGCGTACATAAGGCGTGATCATAATGAGGCCCTTATTGTTGATCCACCTGAGCATAGTTAGATTATTCATAACTATGTAATATGTAGTCAGACGCTGTTCACCAACTATATATATGTATTCTAATTAATATTATTTGTGTACCTCTAAACTAGTATATGATAGTTATTTTTTTGATTTATTGAATTGAACTTCGTTTTTTATGAATAATATATAAAAGATATGCCTTGCACTTAGGACACATACTATACAATAGCTCAAGCGGTCAAAACTCAAATTCATTTTTTCGTGGTCGAGCCCTGAGTTCGAATCCGGTGGGCGCCACCCTTTTTAGGATTTGATATTAATAAAAAAATACCTGCCCGGCCACCTCTGTAGGAATCCAAGGTGGGCTCGACTTATTATTTTTAAAAATGTAACCGTTGGACCCTATCACTACCGGTTCTTATCACAAACCGGTAGGGATTTTATATCACTACCGGTTTGTGAGAAGAATCAGCAGTGATATGGAGATTCCAAGTGGAGTGCTCCCGCTCCCTCTGATCACCACAGTAGGAGCACTGCTCCCACCTACCACGACAAGAGCTCTATAAAAGGCCCTCCAACCGTTAGAGCCTCTCCATGACAATGGCTACTTGTGTTTGTGTTCTTAGATTCTCCAGTATTTCTAAATACATTGCTTCTTTGTGGCAGAAAGCCCTCCACATACAAATATCGACATGCTTCGTAGTAGTCACCAAAATGGTGCATAGATTGGTGCTAGAAGAATTCTACTGAATAGCTATGCGACATTTTAGTGTCTCCAGCGAGGAAGGAAAGAATTTCCTCCTGGGGTCTTGGTGTTGCTAGTATGCGGAAGGCTTGGAAGTCCCAAGATTGGGCTTGCAAGTCCGTACGTGAAATCTACATGGCCGGAGAAGACATTGAAGATTCCACTAAGAGATGGCCATGCACGCGCCGGTTGCTTCGACTGTCCCACGGAGTTCCTGCCGGTGCGGTTGCCTTCCTTGATCGTCTCGAAAGGCATAGTTCATAACCACCTCGTCACTTTGTTGGACCATAGGATGCTAGAAGAATTCTACTGAGGTGGTTAAATTATAATGTATTGATAGACATGGATGGTAACATTGACAGTGAAAAAATGGTCTTTGTTATCGTATTTGTAATTTGTTTATATTGTTTTTTTCTTTTCTATCTTTGTAATCTCTAAGAATAAATATATCATTGTTTTTCCATTGTTCTTACTTCACACATTCCTTCCTTTAAAAATCTTACTTCACAGGTTCCATATGCTGAGCTAAAAATAAATATATTATAAATTTATTTAAAATTAAAAAAATCTAGTTATCTAAAAGAAATATGACGCAAAAAGGCACCCTATTGTTGGATTTCGCCGACCACGTCGGCAGGAATCCAAGGCATTCGAGAATCCAAGGCCCGGGCCCACTATGCCAGTCGGCAGAGCCTACGTCCGCAGTCGGCTCGGATATCTACACAAAAAAATGGCCGTTGGTGGCCAATCACCGCCGGCTCTAACCACAAAGCCGGCACCGGTAGAGCCCGCGTCCACGGTCGGCTCGGATATCTACACAAAAAAATGGCCGTTGGTGGCCAATCACCGCCGGCTCTCACCACAGTCCAAGCACCGGTAGAGCCTCGCATCCGCAGTGGGCTCGGCTTTTTAAAAAAAGGCCGTTGGAGGCAAATCACTGCCGGTTTTGAATAAGAGCCGGCAGTAATATGAGACTCCTTATTAGGGGGGGGGGGGGGCGTGCTCCCTCCGATCAGCAGGAGCACTGCTCCCACCTACCACGACAGGGGGTCTATAAAATGGCCCTCCTCCAGCATATAGCCTCCACCATGGTTTGCAGTATCATTCTCCTTATTTCTCTAGTTCATTCTTTCTTCCTGATATTTCAAATACATGGCTTCTCTGTGGGATCAAGCCCTCTACATCCAAATATCTTTAGGCATCATAATAGTCCACCAAAATGGTGCACACATTTGGTGCTAGAAGAATTCTACTAAAGATCAGCTGAGCCGAATGTTGGGGTACCCGCGCAAACAAGTCCTACGAATGCGCAAGCAATTCCTACGACTGTGCTTGCAAGTCCATGGAGTTTTCGCCGTCGTCACAAATCACCGAGGTCATGCAAATCAACTTTTGCATAACCTCCTTTATAATCTCAACAGGCATAGCTCATAACCACCTCCACTGCAGGATGCAACAAGAATTGTACTGAGGTGGTTAAATTACAATGTGTTGATACACATGGATGTAATTTTAGTAAAAGGTCTTTGTTATCGTATATTTAACATGTATTTTATGATTTTTTGTCTTCTATCTTTGTACTCTTTCTAAATAAATATTTCACTATTTACTATTAAAAGCCCTCTTTCCCATGGTATTGTTCTTGCACACATATCTATGTTGGTCTAAAATTAAATAAAAATACATTTCCCCTACCTATCTATGCCTGGACACTAGTGCTGCATGCATCCATGCATCGATTGCAGCATCCATGCATCGATTGCAGCCTGCGAGCATGTCAATTCCAGGGGTATCACTGTCGGTTCTTGGAAGGCGCCGGCAGTAATGTAGTATCACTGCCGGTTTTAACCACGGCCCGACTGCGAATGTTACGTATCACGGCCGGTTTGTTGTTCCGAGCCGGCTGTGATAACTAAGTTCCATCTATAAAATGTGGAGCCGGCCACATGCATACTCCGCCAACGCAAACTCTGAGTTAACTTCCACTCTCACTTCTTGCCAAATCAACTTCGACGTAATTTCGCAATGGCCCTAGGATATTACTATGGTACATATATAATTTCTATATAGTTTTCACATTCGATCATTTTTTTAGCTAGTTCGTTTTAATTTAATCAAGTTTTATTTATGATATATGTTTGTTCCTATATTTATTGTTGAATTTTATCCATCAGGTCTTCTGCACAATGTACCGCCTCCGCTACCGCCACCACTGCCACTGGGTTTCCACCAAGGCGCTGAGCCATTTGCTCCTGATGTGCCCGTTAGGCCATTCCCTAGGCCAGCTTTTGTATAAATCAGTTTCCAATATCTCATATGTTTTTTGCACTCATAAATAAATATATTTAGTTAAATATATGATTGTTGAATTATAGCATTTTATTTTATGTCGCAGCTCGTAGACCCATTACAATGGCTACATGAAGCACTTACCCCATTCTCTGTTGATAATTGGAACGTGGTCACGACACCTGCTGACACCAATCCTCAGCTCTGGCAGTGTGAAATTAGTTTTACCATCCCTTCAAGGCGCCCAAATGGTACCGAGAACAATATCCGGCGAAGGGGGGCACTGGGATTCTCTCAGAGGAGTGCCCAAGAAGGTGCCGTCAACCTCTGCATACATGCACTTCGACATGTTGGATTCAATATCCCTGATTTCTCGTACTACAAGGAGATGGCTTTGCGCTACCAAGGTTACACTGCTATATCACTTAGCGAATGGACCGCGGGAAGCAACACTTTTGATGTGGTACAATCAACATATATATATATTGATATAATTGGATCATGCACATAATTTGTTGTTTAATTATTAAGTAGTAATATTATTATCTTTTTTTTTGCACCACTTGCAGATTGTGTCCCATGATGTTACATATTCTTCATGTGGTTTGATGGCCATTCTAAACCAAGCTACAGATTATTTCGGGTACAATTGAGATTGGGTTGACACCAATGGCTTGGACACAGAACAAGGCAAACGATTTGGCATAAGGTTCACTAAGCAGCACACTGATGAATTTTCAGTAGGTGATGTCTACGGTCGACCATTCGTTGTGTCTCACATGGCACGGGAGAGTGCACTCATAAGGGCACTGCACTATATCGATACTGAGAGATGATACACGATCGGAGACATCAACTGGCACATGTGGTTACTACAGTGGGTCAATGTGAATGGTCCAATCCCCTAGGTAGACAGTGAAAGTTGGTTTGCAAGGTTGTAGTTTTATTTTATTTTAGTTATAATTTGTTTGCTCTAGTGTTTAATTGGTCTCAACACTTTGTCAGATGCAAACATGTCCTATGTATGAAATGTAGACCTTGTTGAGTGGAACAATCTTGGTATTCATGAGTTTTCGAGTTGAGGCCATCTAAGGTTTCAAAAACTGGCATGTAGCAGTGAAAAATTCAAAATTTAAAATTTGAGTTCTTTGAATGTTGTCAGATGCAAAATTGTCCTATGTATCAAGTGTAGGACTTGATGAGTTCGACAATCTTTGTAGATGAGGACATGGTTCGGTCAAAGTGTATTTTGTAAAACAAACACGGTTGACCTGGTCAAACTTGGTCAAATGAGGTACTAAATGATCTCAAATGAAAAACTTTTGAATACAAAAGTGTTAGAACTCATCAAGATCTATATTTGATACATAGGACATTTTTTCATTTGAGAAAGTGTTAGGAAACACTACACAAAAAATACCGTTTAAAAATCCAATTTACTAAAAGTCTCGCTTACGAACAATCACACGCGGCCTCAGCTAAGAGCCGGCAGTGATCAAGATCATGACTGCCGGCTATATCCCCAAGCCGGCAAGGATGATAAGAATTGCTGCCGGTTTGTCGTTTGGAGCCGGCAGTGATGGTGTCTGGTATATAAACGAATGGGCGGGGAAAATGAAAATTTCATTTCCCCCTCGTTTCCCCACCCGTTCTCCCTCTTCTTCCCCATGCTCCGCCCGATGCCGCAACGACGAGGACCACCACCACCCCACGTCGCCGCCGCCCGCGTCGAGGAGCAGCTCCACCGTCGCCCGTGCCGACGAGGACCGCCACCACCCCGCTCCGCCGCCGCCCGCATCAGCAGCCCTAGCGCGCCAAGTCGAGCATGCCATGCACGCCTCTGGTGCCCAGTGCTCCGGCGCGCTGAGCGCCAACGCCGCTGCCTACACCGGGCGCACGCACCTCCGGCTTCTTCTTCTTGCAGGTCACAACATTTGGAGCGCGCGGTCGTAGGGCTTCTCTCGTCACGAGGTAGGTACCCTCCACCCTGCCCCTTACATGTTTGACGAAATGTTTCTGAGCGTCGCCGCCTTCACAGACACCGAACTCCAGCGCCACCGCCCCCCTGCCGACGAGCACCGTCGCCCGCCGTGTGGAGGAGCATCACCAGGGGCCCCTCCTCAATCCCCAGCTCCTCGCGCCGACGAGCACCGCCGGCCGCCGTGTGGAGGAGCACCTCCAGCGGCCACTTCCTCCATCCCCAGCTTCTCCGCGCCGACGACAACCACCGCCGGGCCCTTCCTCCTGCGCCACCGCCAACACTCCGATGAGCACCAACACTGCCCCCTTCAGCCAGCGCCACCATGCTTCACGCGGTTAGCCATCGATCCCTCCCTGCTCTTAGATGATAAGCTCTAAATGTTATGCTAAATGGTATGCTAATTGATATGCTAAATGTTATGCTAATTGATATGCTAAATGACATGCTAAATGATGTTAAGCTCAAAAATGTTATGCACTAAAATGATGATATGCTATACAATTAATGATGATATGCTCTAAATGATGCTCTAAAATGATGATATGCTAGATGATATGCTCTAAATGATGCTCTAAAATTATGATATGTAGTCAACCATGGTAGCATACTATGTTGTTCATGTTGGTCGTACTCCTGGAATCTATCGAACTTGGGAGGATTGCAACGCTCAAATACATCGCTACCCTGATAATTTGCAAAAGAAGTACTACACAGAAGCTGACGCTGTGAGGGCCTACAATGAGTGGAGGCTTGCAAACCCTCGCCAGGAGCAGACATTGGAGAATGAAGAGCATGCACCACCGGTGATTTTAGAGCCACTTGCACTAGTGATCGAAGAGAAGCCACCCGTCTTAGATGGGAAGACTAGGACGATCTTTGCTCCTTATTCTTGGAAAGATGCCATGCTTGTGCTTATGGCTATTGTCATTGCTTTTTTTATTGGGAAGTCGATGTAGAGTAGTTTGTCAACTTAGTAGCATGTGTTCAATGAAACAATGAGTAGTTTGGCACTTAATATTACACTATGTAATAAATCTTTGCCCTTTTTTTCATAATAATTGTGCCTAGTAAACACGCGAACTAACCATGATCAAGTCACAGCCATGGGTCGCATTCCCCGTGCCCGAAAAAACCTTGGGGAGCAAGTTGCGGGTGACAATCAGGCTAACCAAGCAAATCGGGCTGCTGATAGCCCGAGTGATTTTCTGGACCTACGCGGTTATGACCAAGATAACCAACCTAACCAGGTAAATTAGGTGTGATTTTATGATGTTGCCACGTCCGTTAATCAATTGATAGAGGGTATTAACTTACTCCTATTTTTAGGAGGAACCTACACCGGCCAATGCGGAGGCCAATGCGGAGGCCAATCCGGAGGCCAATGCGCCGGCCCAAGCGGCAGAGGGTTCGGGTCGCACCAGAGTCAGAACCAAGCGTGGCCTGACAAAGCTTCATCAAGACAAGCATTATCAGGTCACAAGATTTGATGAATTCAGGATGCCGGCCTCAGCTGAAATTGCTGTGAGAAAATACTCCTCAACCCTCGGCATCCTTGTTAGGGACTTTGTCCCCTTGAAGTACTGGAAGTGGAGTGGCAAAGAACCTGAAAATCCATAAAATCCAGAAGAGCCGGAAGATCCGGAAGATACGGAAAATTCGGAAGCGGTGGACCCGGCTGTGGTCCCTGCTAGTATCAAGAGAGATATATGGGAGTCACAGATCCCAAAGTATTTCACTTTCCCTCCGAAGGCTCTTTATTTAATAGAGAGAAGGCCCGGAAGAAAACCTACGAAAAAATGGGGTCAATGTTCAAGTATTTTAGGAGTCAAAATTACAAGAAATATATACTTACACAAAATCGAGATCCAGACTTTGTGCATGGAGAGTTGGCCAAGCAGGCGCCATTCTGGGAGGAATTCAAGGAGCACTGCGCCTCCGAGGATTTCCAAGCACTTAGCGTGAAGAATCAGGAGAACTCGCAGAAGTCAGACAATCCACATCATTGTGGCTCCCGTGGATATGCCAAGTTGGTGACCGTTATTGGGGCGGAATTTGAGAAGCGGGCTAGACTTATGGAACAAGGGATTGCAGTTGAGACTGCAGATTGGGAGGATAGGGCGATAATGTACTGTATCGGGACGAAGTGTCGTCACGGTGATGATGGGAGCTTCAATGTCTTAAATCATCCAAAGAATACAAAGCGTAAAGACGATCCAGTCATCAGCGCCATCGTCAGGAGGATCTCCCAGGTCCAAAACGAGGTGAGGCAAGGCACTCGCAACTCTAACAGGGAGAACGACGTGCTCACCCAAGCACTTGGGAACAGGGAGCACCCTGGTCGCACCAGGGGAACCGGTGTGGTTAATTCGTTCGAAGGATTCCCGGCCGAGGCCAATACTTACCGGAGCCGTGACTTGGGAAAACGGGAACGAGTGGAAGAGACAAGGAGGATGATTCGGGAGCTGGATGAAAAATGGGAATCCAGGGTTGCAGCTATCGTTGAGGTGAAAGTCAGTGAAGTCCTAGCCTCCCGTCAAACGGAGGGTCTAGCACCGGACCTTACGCTGCAGCAGAACCTTACACTACATCAAAACCGAAGGTCAAGCTGTGGCTCGACCCCTATTGTAAAGGAAGACCCGAATGCGCCTCATCCGTTGGACAACATCAGTGAAAATGTCAATGTCAGGCTGTACATCCAACAGTCATGGACAAAGGACAAGGTAGCGATTGGCCGAGCCTGGCCTGCGGGAGATGGCACCATTAATGGCACCCCAATTCCTCCGAGGTATGCCCATGTGACCACCAACATGGTACTTGAGAAGAAGTACAACAGGATACTAATCGAGCACCCCGCATCGCAGTCCATGCCGAAACTTGGCCAGAACAAGGGATGTCATGTGGCCTGGCGTAAGTGCCTCATTAAGCTTGAGCACGAGTTGTCCTCGGACGAAGAGGATGAGGAAGAGGGCCAAAGCAGCTCGCCCTTACCATCTTCGAGCGGAGGACAAGCCCCTGGGATGCAAAGAACCACAGGGACGACCTCTCCTCCTCGCCAGCACTCTCCTCTTCCAGGTTCACATCCACCTCCACCTCCACCTCCACCTCCTACTCAGCAGAAGACACTGCCATGTCCACCTCCACCTCCACCTTCTACTTAGTAGAAGACACTGCCATGTCCACCTCCACCTCCTCCTCCTCAACCTATTGTTGTTCCTGCTTCTGGTCGCTCTACATCAAGAGGGGCCCACACAAAACCCTCTGGCTGGAAAAGGAAAGGTTCCTACCGGCTCTACATCAGGATCATCGCAGTCGCGCAAAAGATCCTCAGAGGTAGTTGACCAAGTGCAGAAAGAGAAAAACAAGAGGCCATTCAGTGGCAGCATTACAAACATTATGCAGCAAAAAGTCAGTCCCACTGTACCTAAGGAAACTTATGTTACATTCCTTAAGCAACTTGGCACCGTGACCTCTGATGGTCAGAAGATCGAATTTAAAAAGCATAGATCGAACAAGTACATTAATGAAATGACCGACGAGGACGATTTCCATATCCATGCACTTAGAATAAATGAATTGCTCGCAAAAGACCCTGCACGGACCAGAGAAGAAGTGGAGGAAGTCTATTGGGCCTCAATGGGGATCGCACCTTTGGCAAAGAAGTTTGAGCTTAAAATGGATTTGGTTCTCCCGGAGGAATACGAGGGATTGCCCGCCTCGCTTAAGCGCTTGCATGATTATTACTTGTATCATTCACGGTTGGTTGAAACTGGATGGTTTGCTTTCATTATCAATCCTCCTGCTGTTTTCTTTTATCAAGAAGAAGTGAAATACGGCGTCGATTGGGAGTGCCTGTTCCATCTGTACTAGAGATGCAGCCTCGATGTACAGATTTTATGCTTGTGGACCATGCAAGTACCCTACACACATGAAATGCTACAGAATGCTCTTTCTAGACACAAACTGTTTAATTTTGTGCACTTTACATGATCTTTTATGCAGGCTAGTTGCAAAATATTGCTTCTTAAGGCCACGTCAACTCGGCCACATAGGCTTCTTAGACCCTGTCAGGGTCAATCAAAAAGCCTGCCTCGGCCAACTTGGTAATTCCTCCGGCATGGATAACATGATAGAGATATTGGTGCCGATTTTTGAAGCGTTTTTTGACAAAAAGAGAACCCACATACTTCTACCCTACAACTTCAAGTATGTGTTCTTGACCAGGGGTATTTACACTAATTTTTTTTCGGACTATTCGTTACTTACAGTATTTCGATTGCAGCGAACATTACGCCCTTGTTTGTGTTAATCTTATAAAAAATGAGATCGAGGTGTGGGACTCCAAGAAAAAGCCACTGGAGGATATGCAGCCACTGTTCGACGTGTTGAATGCGTAAGCGATGCTAGCAACACCATAGTCCTATGATCACCATATGCCTTTTCTATTTATTCCTTTTAAATATTCTTTCTAATTTTGCATAGTGTGCGGAAGAAGCATAGAGGTGGGACGCAAACAGATTTCAATGTCGTTGAAATGACCAAGATCCCGTACCTCAAACAGCCGTATGCCAACAATGAGTATGGCTTTTATGTCATGTGGGCGATGTACCGCTATATTGGACAGCCTACAAAGATGCCAGATAAATTTGTGAGTATAACCCCCCTTTTTGTTTATTTCTTTTAATGCAAAAAATCATATATACTGTACTGATTTTTATACTTGCCTCTTTTTGGAACAGCGTGAGAAATATAATCATCAAAAGCTGCTAGATTATGAGATAGAGACACTTCAGTGCGAGGTGGCAAAATTCATGCTGGCGGATGTGTTTTCAGCAGGTGGCTTATATACAATTGCAACTGCAAAGAAGTATAAGGATCATTATACAAAAGAGGACCTCGCCCGTCTGCTAGATTATTATGCATAATTTCTTATTTTATTGTTGTCGAAAAAACATTTGTGTAACGAATATACAGTGCATGTTCGATGGAAACTAGTAGCATAATATATTTTATATAATTATAGTTCTATATTTATTATTAATAATTATTCATTATATAATTACGGTCCAATATTATTATTGTAATTATATAATTATTATAATTACAAATAAAAAGAATGGAAAAATAAAATTACTGCCGGATCCAGCCCTAAACCGGTAGTGTTGGCTCCGACTACACTGTCGGCTTAACACTCAAGCCGGCAGTGTTGTCTAAGATAACACGGCCGGCTTGTTCCACGAGCCGGCAGTGTTCTCCCTGACAACACTGTCGGCTCCTGTAATGGGCCGGCAGTGTTCGTCCTGACAACACTGTCGGTTTTAGGAATGAACCGCAGTATTCGTCCTGACAACACTGTCGGTTGTTGGAACAAGCCGGCAGTGTTGGGCTCGGACAACACAACCGGTGTCTGCTACGAAACGGCAGTGTTGTACTCTCAGCACCGCCGGGGCGAAAAAACCGGCTGTGATGCACCACCCACAACACTGCCGCTTGCACACTGCCGGTTCACTTTCCGGCTGTGATGATGGTTACGAACCGGCTGTGATATGAAAATCTGTAGTAGTGTAGATGAGTATATGACCGGGCGCTAAATTTATATTAGCAGGTCTAAATTTTTTAGGAGAACCATATTTATAATATCGTAAGTGAAGCGCTCTCGTGAGTATATATATATACTGGGACATTCGTTGTAAACAAAAGGTTTCTGACGAAACAAGACGTACGCATTGGTACTACTAGCTAGCTATGACCAGGCTCTAAATTTATATTAGTTATATCATACGCATTCGTGCGAGTATATAAATACACACAGTATCTCGGTAAAGGAATGAACAATACATCAAGCCTTCAATTGGACCTGGAATTCCTCTTGTCAGAGCAAACATAGAGTGTTCTTCTGGCTAGTACTGAATGATAGGATCAGCACAAGGGGGCTGCTCAAAAGGAAAAACTTCCAATTGCCAGATTTTAATTGTGTATTATGCAATAACAGCACAGAGGAGTCTCTACTGCACTTGCTTTTGGAGTGCCCTTTTTCGATCCAATGCTGGGGGAGTATTGGTGTTCAGATAGACCACTCTCTTAGTCCACTTCATTCTGGAAACTTTTAAGCACCAGCTCAGAGTGCCTTTCTTCATGGAGATTATAATCCTAATTAATGGCCTGGGCAATTTGGTCCTCCAGGAACGACTTCATATTCAGGCAAGTCAACCCTACAATGCAAAGGGCAGTGTTCTCCTTCAAAGACGAGTTTAATCTGCTGCTGCTTAGAGCGAAGAGAAGCTAATTCCCAGCAATTGAGCAATGGATTGCAAATTTGAACTAGCAAGGCGTGCAGCAGTGCATGGCATGCTGTTTTTTCTTAATTTCTTTGTTTCCTATATCATGTTCTCTCCCTTTCTTTACTTATTGTAATTTGTAAACCTTTTGGTTAATTTTAATAAATCTCTGCAGGTGTGCAAACCCCCTCCAGTTGCTTTCAAAAAAAAAAAAAAAAAAAATAGCTGCATCTGTTTCCTATTGTATTTCGTATGTCCACGCTTTCCGCAGGGAAATGCATGCTGTGTACTCGTGATTGCCGGCAATTCATCAGATACTGTCCTTTTAATTTGTCCAACGTGTGGGAATTGAAGAACGAACTACCGGTGTCTTTTACCATTAGGTAACAAATTAAATCTCCACCTATACTCCCAATATTGTCTAGTTGTTCACGCTTCCACAATCACGTTTTTTTTTCTAACTTTGTCCAATTATATGTGAAAATATTAATATTTATATAACATAATTATCCTTAGATACATCATTGAATATACTTTCATACTAAATTTGTTTGGAGATTTTCAATAAAACTAATTAAAGTTGAAAACAAAAGTGCTTCATTGAAAGTAGAAGTGCCACAGAAGTCTTTCAGCTACCAGCCAGAATGCCTCCTTGTATCGTAAACAAGAGTGTGGGACTGCCCACCGGCGGCCATATCATACAGATCAAATCGGCAACTCAAATCTGTTAGCCATGCCAGCTTCCTTGCCAACCTCATGAATTCTCCCACGGTATCCTCGCCAACTTTGTAGTCACAACTGGAACCGAGCCCTAGCTCGGTCGGTTTGTCTTCCCCATGTGAAGCAGCCGGTCATGCGTTCGAGTGCTGGCTCACGCATGATTTCCACCGGGATTTTGTTCCCAATCTTCAGGTTGCCTCTCATGCAGATATGCCACAATGGTTAAGTGACGTGCCCGCCACAGCTCGGAGTTTGGTGATCTTCGAGTACCTCTTAGCTGCGTTCATGTGTCTAAGTATGGTTGTAGAGTTGTTTGTATACAGAGTGTGTGTGTGAGGTGTGTGTGCGTGTGGTGGTGTGTGTCTGTATCCGAACAGATACTACAGTTGTACTTAGAAGAGAGGCCTTCAAAAAAAAAAACTTTGTAGTCACAACTAGCATACGGTCCTACCAAACCGTCGCTCTCCATTATTGCCAATAGGGCCCTCTAATCGCCGTGTGCCACCACACTCCTCCTGACTGCCTTTCTCAGACACAGCAAACTTGAATCCTCAACTAGACCTCCACCTTGCTTGCCATGACTCTAGCTGCCGCCACAAACAAACCAAGTAGGAGATTCCCAAACAACACATCCAAGGAGGAACGCGACGACACCAGTGTTGTCATTGTTATAGTAGGTCCTTGTAATGCTTGATATACCGAGTTCAGTTTTATTTGTTATGATTTTTACCAGTTATTGCTATCAAATGAAGAGAAGATGATCGAGGTGGATTCAGAAGAAATTAAAGGTCTGAAATTTTGAATAATGTTCGAGGCAAGCGTCGTTGACCAACTTACACCTACTGTCGATGTCTAGGAATCAGGGGTCAAGACAGAGCGAATAGTGAAGTTCCTACGCGTCTAGGCTGAGATGGTATGTAAAGCGGACGCAAGATTTATATTGGTTCATGCAAATCATGTCATGTTGTATATTTGTGCTTCTTGGTCCTATCTGAAGTTACTCTCGTCATGTATTACTACTATACTAGTATAATGCCCGTGCTAACGCTACGGCTTTATCTTAGAGATGCTCATAAAGACAACCATTTTACTTTGATGCATAGTTTAATTTTTACACAATTGTATTTGAGCCTAAACACATTTTGGGAACACTTCTGCATATAAGGAGACATAGTTACATTCTGTCTAACTCCTTAACCCTATAGTATAATGTACATGCTAATGTTACTGCTTTATCTTGAGGATGCTCATAAAGACAACCATTTAACTTTGATGCATAGTTTAACTGTTACATAATTGAGCCTAAATACATTTTGGGAACACTTTTGCATATAAGAAGACATAGTTACATTCTGCCTAACTCCTTAATCATATATTGGAGATCTTCCCGAATGTTGTCGTAACATTTGTGTACACGACTCATCAAATCGTTGTCTTTCCTTCCCCCTACCTCCAACCCTCCCCGTCCCGACCCGCGGCCACCACCCCGCCCCGAACCAGGATCTTTGTGTACCCGACGTCGCCCTCCCCATCTCCTCACTCCATCAGGATCTTTGCATCCACCTCTTCCTCGCCGTCGCCGACATTATGTGCACCATAGGTTGCAAATTGGGGGAATTCATGCCTACTCGGCATTTCACGAGTTATGAAAGTACAAGAAAGGATACTAAATCTCGTCGTTAATTGAATTCAGAACAGAAAGATTCAGAATAAACAAATTTATATGATTCAAATAATCAAATATAATAAAGGTATGTGGGTAATAACTATATTTATGACAAGTTTCAAATTGGTAAAGTATACCCCTAGGATAAAAAAGAAGAAGGTGCTCGGGGATTGGGACACCTCAAGCTCGACCATGAGAAGGCAACATGCGTTTGAGGATGGTTGAGAACACGCGCTTGGGAGGAACCACCGGTTCCTCCCCTGAACAATATACATGCAGCTATTTAATTAAAAGAACTAAGTAATTCTATTTACGGGCAGTTTAGTATTTTTCCTCTCATGAACACAATCTCCCTTCACAATCTTGTCACCGATTTTGAGCCTGATGGGACGATCCACACCACCTGCCAATCTGCCATCGATTAATTCGCAAGGCCTTCCACTACCGGAATCGGCTTATTTGCCGATGGCCACGGAGTTTGCCGATGGCAAAGTGGTCAGCCATCGGCAAACTACCGGCTTTGCCGATGGTAAAGTACGGCCATCGGCAAACCCGTGTTTGCCGACGGCCCAGCCATCGGCAAAGCGTGGCCATGGGCAAAGTCATTCTTTGCCGATGGCCGTGCCATCGGCAAACTATAGCCATCGGCAAACCCTTATTTTTGCCGACGGCCGGGCCATCGGCAAAGCCCGACCACGTGGCCGCCTCGGGAGCCGCCGGGCCCACCGGCTTTGCCGATGGCCGGCCATCGGCAAAGTATCTTTGCCGACGGCCTTCACCGGCCGTCGGCAAAGTTTGAATTTTTTTTTTGATTTTTTCTTCCAGTTTTTTTCTGGTTACTTCCTACACCAAATACAACCCACCTGCAAAAATTAGGACCATTTTGAGTTTTTTTGCTATATTTCGTTAATTATTTCTTTTTCTTTGCAATTTTCCGGCGACTCCAAATTTGAACTGCAGGTACATAAAATAATGAAACTTTTTTATTCAAAACATGATATTCATGATGCTCGGAGTATGTTGAGGCCGTATCCAGGACCTCGCATGAAATTACGACCAGGTTGGCGTCATAACATGGGGAGTCACGTGCACGGAAAGTGTTTTTAAATTATATAAAATCCATACGAAGTCCGAAATTAACGAAACTTGACGAGTTGTGTTGGCATCGCATACGGAGACGGTGGTAAAAATTTCAAAAAGTTTTGAGCAAGTTGTGACGTCGGATGACCAAAACCCAGACATCTCCACATGTCATCACTTGCGATCACATTTGGAGATGTATGGGTTTTGATCATCCGACGTCACCACATGCTCGAAACTTTTTAAATTTTTTACCACTGTCTCCACATGCGATGGCGAGGCAACTCACCAAGTTTCGTCAATTTTGGACTTCGTATGGATTTTATATAATTTTAAAACACTTTCCGTGCACTTAACTCCCCATGTTACGAGACCAATATGATCATAATTTAATGTGAGGTCCTGCATACGACATCAACATACTCGGAAGTTCATTAATACCATGTTTTGAATCAAAAATTTCTATTATTTCATGCACTGCAGTTCAAATTTAGAGTCGCCAGAAAAATTCAAAAAAACAGAAATAATTAACAAAATATAGTAAAAAACTCAAAATTGTCCCAACTTTTGAAGTTAGGATATATTTGGTGTAGGAAGGTACCAGAAAAAATTGGAGGGAAAACACAAAAAAAAATTCAATCTTTGCCGACGGCCCGTTAAGGCCATCGGCAAAGAACCTTTGCCGACGGCCGGATCCAGGTGGCCGTTGGCAAAGGTAGTCATTTGCCGACAGCCTAGGCCATCGGCAAAGAAACTAGAAAAACAAAAAAATAAAAAATTTTGCCCAGCCAAACCTAAAGGCCCAGCCGGCCCAGCGCCTATCCACTCACCCCCCAAACCCTATCCACTCACCCGCGCCTCCCCCACCCGCACAGCTGCGCCGCCGCCACCGAAGGCGAAGAAGGTGGCGGAGGAGGCCTCCAGCTCCTCTGTCGCCAGATCCACGGACGCCGGCGCCCCCCTCTCAACCCCAGCGTCACTCCAGCGCCGCCCGACCCCGGTCCCGCCCGCCCCCCGCGCCGGTGACGGCTGGCCGCTGGCCCTTCCCCGTCGCACCGCCGTGTGCAACGCCGCCGCTACCGCCGAGCGGGAGTAGGACTTCTTCGCGGCGTACGACGGCAACTCCATTCCCCAGCTCATGTTCGGGAACTCCCCGCCCAAGGAGCGCCTCCACGACCTCACCGCCCTCGAGCCCTAATGTCGATTCCAGGTGCTTGTGCTCTGATTCCTCTCCTAGTTTTTCTTCTGTTGCTTCTCCCAGATCGAGTCTAGGATTGAATTTGTTGTGCGTCGCGTTGCAGGACACCGAGGAGACAACAAGGCTTTGAATTCTTGCTGCCTCATGTCAGTTTGCTGGAGCAGTGCTGCCCCACGACACATCTAGGAGCCGGACCCGCTCGTGCACTTCCTGCCTGAGCAGCACCTTATTGCTAGAAGTAGTATTCTTAGTAAATTGGATATCGGAGATCCTTTTTTTTACTGCATGTGCTCCTAGTAGTTTCTAACTAGACTGATCTCTAGTGAAGCATGTTTGGAATGCAGGAGCTGGGGGATAATTTTAGTGACAAATGCTTCTTTCTGGCAATTGTACATGCTCTGCATCCAAGTAAAGCTTCAAGCTGCGGGATATATATCTTCTGGTGATGTTCATCTTGCTGGGAACTTAGCAGCTCAGCATTGTCCTTTGGTAAGATCATAGCTTTCCTGTCCTTTGCATTTGACATGAGCTGCAGCTCCCTTCAGTTTCCGTTCAAGCAATTTTTTTACTTAGTGTGCTGGCCAAATAGTGCAAGTGAGCTTGTGTTTGCATCCTGTCACTAACAAAATTAAAAAAAAAAGGTCAATAGCCAAAAGTAGCTTTATGTTTATCTTCTCCATGTGAATGCTACATGGTACTCTCCTCGTGAAAAAATTAGTTGCCATTTTGAGACTCAGACTGAAATTGACAATGTCATGTACTCTTTGCTTAGATAATGGTATCAAACAAAAACTTTCCATTCTATCTTATGATGGTTCAGTTACCTACAAAAACTTACACAGAACTTGAAGAAGCAGCCATGTATGCAGTTTTAAAAACTTATTATTTAGTTCCTAGCATGACTTCAATTCTTAACTTTCCCTTCTAGTAGTTGGCGCTGAAATTCTTACTATCTTGTCAGATTTCTAACAATGGGCTGGCAACGACAAGCAGATGGGTGCGGCTAGGTGTGGCTAGTAAAGACAATGGTCAATGGAGATGTGGGGGCTGCAGCAACAAGAAGGGCAAGGTTGGATATCCTGCCATTACTGATACAGTGAAATACTCATTTCATAATCAAGCTGACTCTTGTGATGGTTTGGTTTTTTTAGTCATAGAGATGATGGTTATGCACCCAGGTGCTAAAGTAGAAGGGGTGGTCAGTTGAGACATCACTTGTCCATGTCTGTGTGCTCCTGGTAATTTTGTCTTCCTGCTGTGTTGCCCTCAATTGACTCTGCCTTCCTCTGCTACTTTGAATGTGCTATGCTGGTTTCCATTATACAAGAGAAGAATCAGATTAGATATATTGATTATGAGATAGTTTTTGTGAGTCGGTATGTTGCATTTTGAAATATGTCATTGTAGCACAAATGTAATAGTGATGGTAACTTCTCATGAATTTTTTTGAAGAAGGCAAAAACTGTGGGGGAGATCCCCACAGCACTTCATTTTCTATTTATACTTAAAATAGGAGTACAAAGGTTACTTACAACAAGATTAACTAAAAGCATCGAGCCAAAAACAAAACCCAGACCTAAGGTCAAGCTGAAAACGAAGAGACTGTAACAAACACTGAGATTTGAAGTTGCTGAACCAAACATTGACATGGGCACGGCCATTTCGAAAAATCTTATCATTTCTGATCTTCCAGATTTCCCAAGCCCCGATGGTGATGATCTCCATGAAAAAAGGCACATTCTGTTGTATCCTGCAGTGTGCAATTCTCGCATGCAGGCTGAGGTTCATATCCCATTGTATTCCAATTCTCGCCCAACACCTTCTGGAGAAAGAACAATCAAAGAGGAGGTGATCAATATCCTCATCAATTCCCGCTACACACAGAACACAGTGTGCATTCGGTTCATTGAACAAGTTTCTTCTTCGCAGCATATCTTTGGTGTTCAGCCTGTCAACAAGCACCTGCCAGGCAAAGAATTTTACCGTTGGGGTTACCTTGGACTTCCACATCCATGAGTAAACCGGATGTGCAGGGATGTTTTGAAATACTAGCTTGTAAAACTTCTTCGATGAGTAATTATTGCTACCCCATTGATATGTCCATACATCAGAACATTGCAGGTCGAACTCTTGGTTCTGTAGTTCTTGTCTTAGTTCTTGGAGTTCACCAAAAGCTTCCTGTGTTAAAGGTAACATGAAGAGGTTGTCCAGATCTAGAGCCAAGATGATTTCATTAACACTGATACTTGCATCATGGGCATGAGAGTAAAGCCTCGGGTATCTGAAAGATAGTATTCCGACCGACCAAAGGTCTTCCCAGAAAGATACTGATGTGCCATCTCCAATTATGCAGCGTGCAATCCCTCTGAACAAGGTACTCAATCTTAGTACATCTCTCCACCAGAAAGAGCCCATTTCTCTGGTGGCATGGGGTACCTTTCCATCATAATAAGCACTCCACACTAGTTTCACCCAGGGAACATCTACTTTATTGTAAAATTTGTGAAGGTGCACTAGTTTCACCCAGGGAACTTCTCATGAATTGTGACGTGGGTGTATACTGGAATCAGAATCAATGGAAGTTTTTTTTTTTAAAAAAAATGAGAAAGTCTTTGCCTAGTGCCATAGCCTTGAGGCACCTGGCTAATGCTGAGACAACAGTCAAGCTGAATCCATAGAGGTTAGACTAAAATGGAAGATCTTTGTTATTCAGTTTCATTGATGCCCCCAAGTAAATGGAGATAAATATTGATTTGTAGTTTACTTTTTCCAGAGATGCTGGCAAGCTGCATTTTTCTTCATTTTATAAAATAGATATTGTGTTTCCTTGTAGTGTATTACCATATATAAGAAATCTGCATGCCTACTTTTGTATATCCTTGAGTGATTTCTGATTCCCTGTATCCAACTCAATGCAATTCTCTGTTTCAGAACCTTGCATTCCTTTTGTGATGCTTTTTGTTCATTATTCTTTACAGATAAACTCTAGTATCTTTAGAGAAGCTCATCCTTTTATGGTTTCATGTGCTTGTAGGCTGCTAAAAAACTGCAGATAAAAGCAAGAGTATCTTCAACATTATTGAAGGTTTGTGATTTGGAATTCTGTTACCTAGTAATACAATTCTTGATGTTCCTGTTCTATGGCCATCCCATGCTTCATAGTTTTTATATACTGTCAAAAAATTAGTTTCTGTTCTGGTTGAACTGTTGAAGGACAGTATGGTTCCCCTTGCCATGTTTTTTCTGCTTGGTATCACAAGTTTGAACTTTTGTCCCCTTTGCAGATGTTACCAAGTATGTTGATCAAACTGGACCAGCTCAATTTTTGCCCAATTTTTGTTAGTTTTCATGGACATGTCCTATGCTAAACTTTGATCAGCTGCTAGGATTAGCCTTTCTCTTGATTAGGTACTTCAAACAAGGACTAGTTTAATGTTACATGACAGTTGTTTCGATACATAGTCAATGTAACTGAGCACTTTTGTGTATGTGAATCAATCTGTGGATACAGTTTTTTATTTTTTTTTAAAGAAAATATCCCTCTTTGCCGATGGCTTACCATCGGCAAAAAAATTTCAAAAAAAAAATAAAAAAATCTTTGCCGATGGCCGCGCCCACGTCAGCTATCGGCAAAGCCGCCGTCAGCCTGACGGCGCGTCGGCTGACGTGGCGGCTTTGCCGATGGCCCACGTGGCCATCGGCAAAGGTTTGCCGATGGCAAAGTCTGTGGCCATCGGCAAACCCGGCTTTGCCGATGAATTTTTTGCCGACGGGGGTTTGCCGATGGCCACGTCAGATTGCCATCGGCAAACCCTTTGCCGATGGCATTCCTGTCTTTGCCGATGGCGGCTGGCCATCGGCAAACAGCTCGATTCCGGTAGTGTTCATAAATCGTATCCGGCCGGAACCACAGCTCCACGGCTGGACTGAGTTACGCCTCTAGGGTTGGCAGTCGATTCAATGCATGGCTGACAGGGTTGGTATCTTGCTTGTCACCGCCACCGCTGTATAGATGGTTACCATTACAAACTCATGAAGGAGCGAAATCAATCAAACAAATTGAGGCCGAAGTCCACATCTTCGCAGTATCGCAGGAAGGGCGCACATTGCGCCACCGGGTCAAGATCCTGCTCTGCCCGGCAGACGAGCGAGACCGGCGAGTGCAGGCATGGCTCCACCTACGCTGCCCTCACACAAGGCACGACGACACTCTTTGTAGTACTGTCCGACAGCATCAGCAGCAAAGGTCGCAGCCCAACCAGCGAGTGCGCGGCGTATAAGAACGTCGAGAACCCCGTAGTCACCAACCTATCTCTGTCCGAGCCGAGTAGCCTATCGCGTCAACGGCACCAACGCCGTCGGCCTGCTGGCTGCTGTTAGGATGGGCACAGGCCGGATTACCATCTCTGCTAAGCTGCTCTTGAGATGTTAAAATACGACAATACACTACCGCACAGGCAAATGTTGCCATGTGTTTTAACTTTGCCGTGTGCAATTTATCGGGGCACATGGCAAAATAAAACACACGGCAAAGTTTAGTTTGCCAAGTGTAATGCACACAGCAAAATATTGCACACGGTAAACTTTAAACTTTGACGTGTGCAATGGCCTAGCACTCGGCAAAGTTTCTGGCACCATCAACGACGTCCCGTCGCCGTGAAACTTTGCCTAGTGCCATGCCATTACACACGTCAAAGTTTACTGTTTTTTTTTAAAAAAAGGAAATTTTGCCGAGTGCAATGCCTCGGCACACGGCAAAGTTTACAGTTTTCTTTAAAAAAGGTTATTTTGCCGAGTGTAATTCTATGGCACACGGCAAAGTTTCAATTTTTAAATTTTAAACATAAATTTTACAACCTACCAATAATTTTGCCGTGTGCCTCTTTGCCGTGTGCCAAGGCATTACACTCGGCAAAGTGTATTTTAAAACCTGGAAATTAATTTTGCCGAGTGCCACTACATTGCACTCGGCAAAATATTTTTTATTTTTGGCCCAAGTTTTTTTAGCCTTGCTACAATATTTGAAACTCTAATATAAAGGTTGGCGCAATATTGACTTTTTTTGTTATATTTAGTAAATTAATTTCATTTCGTGAATTTCTCGGCACATTTCCAATTTGAATTGCAGGTACATGAAATAATGAAATTGGGTCATCCAAAAAATGATAGTCATGATGCTTAGCATATGTTGACACCGTATCCAGGAGGTCACATGAAATCTCGAGCATCTACTTGACGCAACTTGCCGATCTACTTGGTGAAAAAGTGAATTTAAATTATAAAAAAGTCAAACAAAGTAAGAAAATCACGAAACTTGGTGACGAGTCGTATTATCGCATGTAGAGTCTGTGATAAAAATTTGAGAATGTTCCGAGCAAGTTGCGGCGTCGGATGTCAGAAACCCAGACATCTCCACAACATCTCACTTGTGACCACATGAGGAGATGTCTGGGTTTTTGGCATCCGACGTCGTAACTTACTCAAAACCTTGTGAATTTTTTACCACAGCCTACACATACGATGACATGACACCTCGCCAAGTTTCATGATTTTCGGACTTCGTTTGGATTTTATATAATTTAATTTCACTTTTCCTGCAATATCCTCTCCATGTTACGTCAACGAGGTACTCTAGATTTCATGTGCCATCCTGGATACGGTCTCAACATACGCTACACATCATGAGTATCATTTTTTGGATGGCCCAATTTAATTATTTCATGCACCTGCAGCTCAAATTAGAAATGCACCAAAAAATTCAAAGAAACAAAATAAATTAACTAAATATATCAAAAAGGACAAAATAAATACTGTAGCAAGGCTATAGAAAAAAAATTTGGGCCAAAAATAAGAAAAAAACAAAAGAAATTTGCCGAGTGTCTTGGAGGGCACTCGGCAATGTTAAGTAATAAAAAAATAAAAAATCGTTTGCCGAGTGTCCGGCCCATTGGGCACTCGGCAAAAAAAAATTAGAAACCCTAGCTAAAGCCCCAATCGGCCGGCCTGACTTATCCATTCCTTTCCACCCCTTAGCCCCTCACGCCCGCGCCCCGCCGCTCCCGCTCGCCCGCCACCGCCGCTGCAATCCCATACCCTTTCCCATCCCCGACCTCGAGCCAAATGCAGCTCCCCGCTCCCGCCGCCGCGCGCTCGACGCCGCTCGCGCTGCTCCACCACCATGCCCCCACCACGGAGCGCTCCGCCAGCACCCCGCCGGCCGCTGCGCGCCCTTCCTCCGCGCGCCTCGCCACCGGCCGCGCCGCCCGCCGTGTGCTCCTCCTCCACACGCCGCGCCACCGGCTGCCAAGCCCCTCCTCCGACCGGGCCGAGCCCCTTCTCCGGCCGGCGGCCCCCCGATCTGGGTCGGCCCCGCACCTCCGCGCCCGCGCCGCTCCCCCGGCACCTGGATCAAGGCTTCCGCCCGCTCGATCCCGGATCTGGCGACGACCGACGAGGAGCGGGCATAGGCAGGAGCCGTGTCGCCACCCCGCGCCGCGCCAGCCAGCGGCCATCCACCGGTGGCGGCCCCGCCTGCAGATCTGGCGGCCCAAGGACCAGCGGTGCCCCCACCGCAGCGGCGTCGCGCTCGGCCCGCACCGCCCCCGCCGGTCCGAGCCGCGCCGCCACCATGCACTCGGGGTCGTCTACCTCGCCTCACTCAACCGCTCGCCCGTGCAGCGAGGCGAGGCGCTCCTCATCGCCGGCGGCCTGATGGCACCCCCCCACCCGAGCAACGACGGCGGGTTTGAAGGCTACACATCTCCTTTCCCCTTCCCTCCCCTCCACCGCTATTATTGGTAAAACTTTTAGGCTTTGATGCTATGTGTGGAGATCGATTTATGCAGTTCAATATTCAATTCAACAATCTTATGCAGTCCTGTGATATATTGACTATGTGATACATACTGCTGCAATAGTCAGCTGGGATGGCAAAGTCACTATTCTGATACTTCTTTTAGCCTTATTAGAGTGGCTTGTTTGTTTTTTTGGTGTTTACCTTTCTGAAATCATAGTGGAATCCGGGAAACATGGGATAGCATTTATCAAGTTACTAACTGTTCCTGAGAATGATAGTTGTGTGCTTGTAACTAGTGAGGACACCTGAATTCCCAAAACTCAGGACATCAAGAAATTAAGAATATGCCTGTGATTTGTGTTCTTATAATCTGTGTAAATGCGTCTGGATAGAGAGATTTAGGTTAACCACCTAGAATATGTCATGTTTAATGTTTGAAACTGATCATCTACAATGCTGAGTTAGAGAAAGATATAGTATAGCAGGATAGACGACCATGTTAGTGTCAATATTGTACTCCAATGCAATTATTTTACCTCATAGAAGTCATGCTTCTGCTCCTTGAAAGCTGGAATGCTCTTTCCTTAATCAGTCAGCTCAGTTTTCATCATCCATGTAGTTGGAACAAGTGACTTCTTATTAGTGGCTATCATGAGCTGATGACAACATAATTTACTTTAGTTAGCTTTAATATTTGAGTAATTGACACATAAAAAATAGAACACTAGCCCAGTGACGGAACCAACGATCATGATTAAGAGCCCTCCGCTGCTTGTTTTGCGACATTTCATTTATAAGATCAGTTTTTTTTTTCTTCTGAGCTGTAGAAGGGTTAGCTCACACCTAACAATGTAAAATTCTCCATGTACTTTATATAGATTGTTGCATACTAGCTCCCAAGTAGTGCAGCAAGAAAAGGAGATTATTGCTAATAAATTCTCCATGTACTTTATATAGGTTGTTCATGTCTCTGATTTTTCTTCAATATGATTTTTCTCTTCCTTAATGCATTGTTTCTTCTATATCTCTAGCAGAGCTGTACCACACATTTATATATGTTGCAGCTAGTGCTTCATGTTGTAAATAAATGAATAAATCCTTGCATGTGTCCTCAGCCTAAATTTACACTTGACTTTGTATCTTTTTCCTTCATCTGTGACCGGTTACAAAAATTTCTAATTACTGGTACTTCCTTTTGCAGATAAAGCTAAGAAGTTGGGCATCATATTCTTCTCAGCTATTAGCAGCAATTCAACATGAAGGTATAGAAGAATGCTAAAAAAGCAGGAAGGTATAGAAGTAGATTTTTGCTGTTAACTTAACTGGTACAACTCTGATTTGGTGAATTATCTGATTGCAGCCTGATAATCATATTTGTTGCTTGCAACTCATTTACCAGCCTACAACTAGACCATTTTGAACTTGTTATGTTCCTAAAAATATTGATTTACACAATTTGAGCATTAGTAATATGTCATTTCTTTTTTATGTATAGGGCAACCAGACATGTTTAGCTTGGCACAAAGAATGAGGCTACTGTATGGCTGTTTTGGTTTTGCAGCAGCATAGATTATTATAGAAATTATCTAGTTACTACTACAATGTAGGTTATGTTGCGCAACAAGCACTAGTTTGTGCCTATGCTATGTGCTTGTGCAAAAGGCTGTTCAGGGAAGCAGTAGTTTCATGCTACTCGCTCTCATGTATGACTTAGGATATATTCTTATTAGCATCATACTGATGTGATATATATGTGGGAAACGGATCCTATGCAAACCAGGCATCCTGTGCAAACTTGCAAACTATCGATCTGGATCCTAGGATTGTCATCCGATGGCTGTGGAGAGAGGTGGGCTCTTTTTACAGAATACTGCCCGCCAGCCAACAACTAATTTTTGTTTTTTCCATCTACCCCTCTCTCCGTCTGCCTCACGATCGATTCCGTGTTTGCTCCGTCACGCGATCGATCGATCGCTAGGGCAGGCGAACGGACGCCGCCTCGACTCGCTCCGTCTCGCGCGAGGACGCCGCCTGGACTCCCTCCGTCACGCGCGCCGCCGCCTCGCGACCGCCGCCGCCTCGACCTCGTGACCGACGCCGCTGGGACCTCGCGACTGTGATGATGGAATCCATTGCACTGTGTACTCTCTGAATATTTCATACAACTAGCGAGCCGTGTTTTGCCAAGGGAGCACGCCGTGTCCACGAAGCAGTGAATCTACACTCTACAGATAGCTGCTAATTCCACTTGCTTGCATAATTCGTTCATGTTACAGAATATTCAGAGTTGCACGAATGGACGTTTTCAGTGTTCACGTTATAGAATATTCAGAGTAGCAGTGGCAAGAAACGTGAATCTTCAATATTGATCGGCAAGCAACTGAAATGGACAGGAGCTCCTGTTCTTGGACACCTTCACCATCATGAGCCTGCGCCGGCGGCGGTGGAAGCGGGCGACGGCGGCGGTGGAAGCGGGCAGCGGGAGGCAGCGGAGCAGGAGCGGCAGCGCGACGGGCAGCAGGCACATCGCCAGGCACGACGAGAGCCACGCCGGTGCTTCGATCAATTAGCGCCGGCAGGAGAGGGCGGCGAGGTCCAGGCAACGCAGTCCAGGCGGCGCTTCGATCACTAGTCCAGCCCGGCGGCGCTTCGTTCGCGAAACCTGACTCGTGCGAGACGGATCGAGACGGAGCGATCAAACGGAGACGAAGGGAGGGGGTGTTTTGGAAAAATACCACAATTAGCACAGGGTTGGTGGGCGCTATTTTGTAAAATTACCCCACCTCTCTCTACAGCCATCGGATGATCATCCTAGAGTTCAGATCGATAGTTTGCAAGTTTGCACAGCATACCTAGTTTGCATAGGATACGTTGTCATATATGTGTTAGCATCATATAAGGATGACATATGAATGAATGTAATTTTTTTTAAAAAAAACTTTGCTGTGTGCCAGGGCCAGGGCACACGGCAAAGAAATTTTTTAAAAAAAATAAAAAAAACTTTGCTGAGTGCAACACCTTAGCACACGACAAAGTAAATATTTAAAAAAAATATATAATTTTGCCGAGTGTTTTTTTGCACACGGCAAAATTTGCGGCAACGGCTGACGGCGTGACGGCGCAAAAACTTTGCCGAGTGCATCCCATTGCACACGGCAAAATATATAAATATTTTGTCGTGTGCCCCGAGAAAAAGCACTCGGCGAAGTTTTTTTGCCGAGCCGAATTTTGCCGTGTGCACTTTGCCGTGTTCCCCGAGCAAAGGCACACGTCAATGTTTGCCGTGTGTATGGGCCTGTTTGGGACTGCTCCGCTCCCGTTTTTCCAGCTCCGCTCCAGCTCCGCGGTGCCAAACACGTCCGGCTCTAGAAACTCTGCTCCGCAAAAAATGTGGAGCTAGGGGCCAACTCCACATTTTTTCTGGAGTACCTCAAGGGGTACTCCACGTTTTTAAGTTTTGTATTTCCACATGGAGTTGTGGGGTAATTACCCACATTGCCACTGAGTAATTAGGATTACTTTCTCTTGATCGGTTCCCCTTCCCGACGCTGCCGCCATAATCACCGTGCGTTCTCCTAGCGCCGCCCTCTCCAACCCTAGCGCCGCCCCTCTTCAACCCCGCCGCCGGCGCTATGGAGGGATCCGGAGGTCGTGACGACGGACACATTCCTGATGAGGCCGTGTTTGGGGAGCACATCTTCTCCAACTACGGTCATCCTTCGATTCCTTCCTCGGGACCGGCGGCGCCTAGAGTTGGCCTGTCGCGCCCCCCACATGGCGCGTCGCCGTCGGCCCTACGCGGCACGCCGCCGTCGCCCGCAGGCTTCACCGCGACGCCGGCGCAGGGACCCTACGTGCTGTCTCCCGGTGGTCAGGGCATCGGCAGCCATGCTGCTGCCGTGCAAGGAGCTGGCGCCCAGGGAAGCAGGGGACAGGATTCTGTTGGAAGGAAGCGACCACCAACAGCAAAGAAGAAGGATGAGGTATTGATCATTTGTCTCGATTGCTACTTGTTGATTGCAAACTTGTGATTGTTGATTGTTGACTGTTGATTGTTACAATTATTCATTAAAAAAAAAGAAATCACGTCATTGTAGATTGTCTGCAATGCTTGAATGTATTACTGTAACATATGGTCAGGGTGATCAAATGGACTGGACTGATGCTAATGTGACCATTGCGTGTGAGTTGATGGCTGAACAAGTTAGGAAGGGGAATCGTCCAAACACACATTTGAATTGTTTAGGTTATACTGAGGTATCCAATAGGTTCCATCAGCTTACCGGCATTAGGTTGTCGAAGACACAAATAAAGAACAAATGGGATAAGTTAAAGGTGGATTTTACCACTTGGCAAAAATTGAAGAGGAGGCAAACAGGCACAGGTTGGGACTATGCGCGTGGTACAATTTCAATGGACAACGAGTGGTGGAAGAAGGCCAAAGCTGTGAGTGTTATATGTATATAATTAGTTTGCAATCCATCACATCTCTATTTGTTTCCATATGGTGTACTGATGTGTGCATATATATGCAGGATATTCCAGGTTCTGGAAAGTTTAAGAAAAAGGCTCTCCAAAATGAGGAATTGCTTACTGATATGTTCAAGGACATCACCAATGAGGATGCAGATCATTGGAATCCTACGAGCGACAATCCTATTATTCCTGATTCACAAGAACAACCTATTGATGTGGAGAATGAAACAGAAGGTGGAGGGGGCGGCTTCCTTACTGATCCTGTTGATGCACACAATGTTGGAGAGGAGGACGACGTGCGGGAAGTTGGTACACCTAATGCATCTGCAGCAAAAAGGCCTCGTCCTGTCGCTGATCTGAAAAAGAAGGCGAAGTCAAGCACTGCAATTGTTATTCAAGATGCACTTACAAAGATGTCTGAAAACACTACTGCTTTTATAGCCAAGAAGCATGAGGGTGTGTCGGTCAAGGAAGTCATGGACCTTGTAATAGACTGCGGTGCAGACTTTGGTTCCAATGAGCATGACATAGCTACTCAGTTATTCCAAAAGAAAGACGCTAGGGAGATGTTCATGACCTTACCTACTAGAGAGATTAGGCTGAATTGGCTTAGGAAGAGGTACAACGATAAGTACGGAAACTAGGATTATTTCACTTGGTTAGATGTTAAACCCTTAGGGTTATTTATTTGGCTCTGTCGTAGCCCTTTGGATTTATTTGGCTGTATGGTAGCCCCTATGTTATCTATATGACATTATCAATATCAATGTGATACAATTTTTTTTCCTTGCTGGGTGTATGCTGATTTTATATTGTGTATGCAAACTGATTGTTTGTACATCTATGCAGCTATATGCAAGTGAGAGTGACAGTGATAGTGATGACTCTGACTGTGAGACCATTGCATTTGTCAATGGTGTCATTTGTGCTGCTACAATTGCTCAAATATATCTGGATACATATATTGTCAAAAACCCACCTAGGACGTCAATCCTAAGTGGTATGGGGTGGTTGATGGAGACACTTCGCACACCTGGTGAGTGTCATTCCCAGCTTCGAATGAGCACGACCATGTTCTATGACCTTCATGATTTATTGGTTGCAAGATACAATCTTAAACCATCACTTCATATGAACACATATGAGATGCTTGCAATATTCTTGTACACATGTTCTGGAAATGAGTCTAATAGAAGAGTACAAAACCGGTTCAAACACTCTGGTGAAACCATAAGTAGAAAATTTGGCTCCGTCCTCAATTCCTTGATGGCTATGGCTAAAGATTTTATTAGGCCAAAGGACCCCAACTTCCCAACTGTTCATGAGAGGATCAGAAATGACAGAAGAGCATTTCCACACTTCAAAGACTGCATTGGTGCTCTAGATGGCACACATATTCGAGTTGCTTTGTCACCGGAAGAGCAAGTGAGATATATTGGAAAATCTGGGATACCTACTCAAAATGTTCTAGCAGTTTGTGATTTTGACATGAGGTTCACTTATGTGTCGACGGGGCAGCCAGGATCAACGCATGATACAAGTGTGCTGTACAATGCAATAAGAGTCGATGAAAATTTTTTTCCACATCCTCCCAAAGGTAATATGAATACATTTTGTTGTGGCATGGGTCACTTTACATGTTTATAACTGGAAACTAATATTCTTATAAATTTATAGGTAAATATTACGTTGTCGATGCGGGATATCCTAATCGTCCTGGCTATCTTTGTCCTTATAAGGGTGAGAGGTATCATACTCCTGAGTGGCATAGAGGAACGGAACCGAAGACTCCAAAGGAAAGGTTCAATCGTTTTCATTCTTCTGTCCGCAATGTTATTGAGAGAGCATTTGGACTTCTCAAAATGAAGTGGCAAATTCTCTACAAGATGGCTCCGTATCCAATGTACAAGCAAAAAATGATTGTTGTGGCCTGTATGGTGCTTCACAACTTCATTCGTGACCATGATGGTGTCGACTTGGACTTTGCTCGGTTTGATCGTGATCCAGATTTTGTGCCAACAATTCCAGAAAGATACAAAAAATATGTAGCGCCATCAAATAGGTCTACTACAGAGCCTGATGCTCCTACTATGGATGCATTCCGTGATGGATTGGCCACCGCTCTCTCTCTTGCTTGGGTGTAGAATTATTGGAACACTTTGATTCATAGACGTTTTGCTTACATATGGACACTTATTTGTATTTGAATCATGGATTTTGTTAAATTTTCTATCATTTACAATTTATCAAACTATTATTTATATTAGAATTGTGGCATGTTCAGTTTATGTATTTTGTATTTGTATATTTATCTCATTGTGTACAAGTAGTCATTTATGGTCTACCAAGTGCAATTTCATTCAGGGGCACAATGGATCATTTGCATGAAAACAACTCATTCCTGGAGCTGGAGCAGAGCTGTGTGCCAAACAGTACTGTCTGCTCCACAAACTCTACGGTGGAGCTGCTCCATGGTGGAGTTCGTGGAGCAGAGCTGGAAAAGTGGGAGCGGAGCAGTGCCAAACAGGCCTATATGTGCACTTTGCCGTGTGCTTTTGCACACGGCAACGTTTCGCTGTGCTGTAGTGATACCCTCCGACTATAATTAGAAAACGTAATTTCTGGTTCCGGCCCACAACTTAAGTTTCTTTCATTTGGTTCCTCCTATTTTTAAACCGTCGGATTTAATGAAACGGATGGCTCAAATTATTTCCAAGCACAGTAAAACATAAAATTTATATACAACAGACCGACGACAACCTACTCGTTCGATTGGTCCAAGACAGTACTCGCCAGGCATGCCTGAGAATACCAAAGCGAATTTACGTGTGCGTGCTGATCGAGGATGGACACATCTTGGGCCAGCTCGGATGGCATCACAAACAACGAACGCCAAAAAAGAAATTCTGTGCGTGCACTTCACATCACACTTGTACATTGTTGTCTTGTCGGCTGCATAGTAGTTGTAAAGGATGTGATCCTAGGTAGAATCATCCATTGGAGTGTTTGGCTAACATTTTGGATACAAAAATGGGAGTTCGTAATATGTTATGTAGATCGAAACATGTTGCCATGTTGGTCCGTATTTATTTTTCTTTTTTTTTCTAATTTGAAGTGGACTGTTGAAGTAGCTTTTGAACTACAAGATAATTTTAAGTTATTATATCAATCTAAAGATGTAATGAAAATTGTTTTATATATGTGTCGTAGAGTGGGTATCAGTTCAGTGTATCTCAAACCGACTCACTGAGAGCTAGTTAGCTAACAGCGGCCGAACGAACAAAGATGAGCCAGCCGATCCCCGGGATGTCGTCGTGGCCAGAGCTTGTGGGCGTCAATGCGACGCTGGCAGCGACGGCGATCATGCACAACAGGCCCGACGTGGCCGTGGAGGTGCTCCCGCCGGCCGGGGTCGCAGGTCATCCCGGACCACAACCCCTTGCGCGTCCGCGTCTACGTCGACGGCAGCAACGTTGTCACACCCAGGTCCCCGTCAACGGCTAGAAGGGCTCTAGCTAGCCAGGCAGCATGAAGGCTGCACGAGGCCGCCTGCGCTGGTTTACTTGTTTGGAGTACAGTCTATCCTCGTCGTCGTCGGCTTGATCGTAAGTCACCACGGTGCCAAGAACGTACTGTGTGTGTAGTGTGTAATGGAATAAATTCCTGCTGCTGTTGCCAGTTGCATGGCCTAGCTCTCGGCTCATACAATGCTTGTCTTCTAGCACTCGCTCTCCCTTGATACACCTAGGCCCTTCGTTTTGTTGGTTTTGGTGTATTAATGACAGTGCAATTAAGAATCTATTGATATCTGTGAGACATGGACAGATGATAAGTGATCGTGGACGCATAGAAATACAAGAAACCTGGCGCCCACCCCCAATTTAAATACTGCTTGTGCCTCGTAAACAAAACGCAATGCTATTTTCGTTTCATTTTGAATTTGAATACAGAAAAAAACTATTATATCAAGGGGAATAAAAATTCACAAGCTTAAGGGAAATCAAATGCTAACTACTTGTCCAAACAAACAGCTAAGTCCCAAGTAAAAGCCAAAGCCAAAGCCAGAAAAACATAAATCCTTTCTGGTCTGCGTGGAAAGTTCTGTGTTTGAGTGCAGAACTTCCCCACTAAAACGGTTGTTTGTCTACAAAGGGAAGGAGTAAAAAATATTCTCTGTCTCATTCCCCAATGGTCATCTGTGACATTACTCACTCAGCTGCTTGTGGATAGCTCCCTTTCACCGCATTGAAGGCTACCATTGTTTCTGTATTAGTTAGTGAATTCACTTGAGAGATAGGATCTAAGTGAGTTAGAGAACTTGTGATTAAGATTTCCAAATGTTCTCCCCTCCTAATTGTTAGTTTGTGCTCTTTTTCTCTTGGATCTCTATAGACGGCTAGAGATTGCCGTAGATCCCCAAATTTGTTGTGGTTGAACATTAGAAAATTATATTTGTATTGCGCTTGTGAAGCTAATGAAAGCCCCAAATCTCGCAAAGGGGCTCATGGCGCAGTGGCAAAGGCCACTGGTTGGGGAGCTCCCGCCCAGGGTTCAAATCCTAGGTGTTGCACCAAAAACTGTAGGGGTGTAAATCCCTCCAGTATTATTTCAAAAAAAAACCCCAAATCTCAACCTTCTTTGTGGTTCTCCTGAGAATGATATGGGTGGAAGAGACCCAAAGCCTTTTTGGCTTCCTCACCAATGAGGACATAGACAATCTTGGGATGAGTGGTATAAATGTCAACTTTCATCGATGTGGGTTGTTAATGTTTTTAGCAACTCGGAGAAAAGCAATTTAGTGGATGGTTTGTTAGGACAAGCAGGTCGTATAGTGATGTGAATCGGTGGACATTGGTGGTTGTGGTATGATGGTGGTTGGTTGACGGGTATGAATTATCTCTAGTCACGACGACTGACTGTGAGAGCGAGAGCGGGCAAGATGAGCATGCCGATCCCCGCGAAGTCGACGTGGCCAGAGCTGCTGGGCAAGACGGCGACGAGGGCAGCGCAGGCAATCGCCTACGACAGGCCGGACTTGTCCGTTGAGGTGCTCCCGTCGGGGGGGTCGCCGGTTGACCCGGACTACGAACCCAATCGCATGCACGTCTACTTCAACCACTACTACCTTCGCATCTCCACTAGTACAGAAATCTTTACCATGACGGGCATTTTGCTTTTACCACGGCGGGCAACGGTGTCCCCCACGGTGGCAACGCCAAAGGTAAATCGTGGCACCACTAGGGTAGGCAACACCGCCAGCTGCGGTAAATCAATTTACCACACGGACACTCCAGTTAATGAGTATCAACCGCAGGGGCACCTTATGCAGCGGACAACATATATTGCCTGCTGCGGTAAATTGATTACCGCAATGGCTGACTTATGTCGCCCACCATCATTAAGTCTAATTAACCGTGGTGGGCATCTTATGTTGCCCGCCATGGTTAATAATTTTAGATTAAATAAAAAATAAAGATTCAGCATTGAAAACAATTCCAAAATTTGAATTTAAATCATTTTCATATTTGATATATGAAACAAACAGGTATATATAAAGCATCCGTACATATACATTCAACCGAGACTAAAAGTTGCAATGCCCGCAAAGGACTTTAATTTAGTCCTGGTTGGTAGCTATAACTGGGACTAATGCTTCCTTTAGTCCAGACGCAAACAATATCCAGAGTAAAGAAAGCCAAAAATTAATGTGGATCAAAAGTTTCTCTACTAGGAGTCAGGTACGTAGCTGTTCCCTAGCACAGACATCATGCATGATGTAAGATTTTCAGACTACTATTGTTGCTCTCTTTTGATTATCGATCTGTGCCATGCATGTTCATAGGAATAAGGGATATCCGCAACGGGCCGGCGACCTATACAGCAAACTCACTACGTGAAAAACCCACTGTAGGAGCGCCTCGCCATTTCTAGTAGGGGCGGCTCGTGATCCAGCCGCCCCTACAGTGGCTGGCGCGGGGGAGGCTGGCGGCTAGATCACCAGCCGCCCCTGCTAATGCACTGTAGGGGCGGCTGGTGATCCAGCCGCCCTTACTAGTGGCCTGTAGTAGGGGCGGCTGGTGATCCAGCCGCCCCTACAGTGGGTTTTCAAAAAATTAGTTAAAAAGAGGCAACAAATTATCTCAAATGAAAAACTTTTGAATACAAAATAGTTTTATCTCATCAAGATACATATTTCATACATAGAACACTTTTGCATTTGGAAAAGTTTTAGTAAACTCTTCTCACGGGGTTTGAAAATCCAAGGCGAGACTTGGTCAACTCTAGTCAAACGAGGCACCAAATGACCTCAAATGAAAAACTTTTGAATACAAGATAGTTTTGTCTCATCAAGATACATATTTCATATATAGAACACTTTTGCATTTGGAAAAGTTTTAGTAAACTCTTCTCACGGGGTTTCAAAATCCAAGGCGAGACTTGGTCCACCCTAGTCAAACGAGGTACCACATGACCTCAAATGAAAAACTTTTGAATACAAGATAGTTTTATCTCATCAAGATACATATTTCATACATAGAACACTTTTGTATTTGGAAAAGTTTTAGTGAACTCTTCGCACAGGGTTTGAAAATCCAGGGCGAGACTTGGTCAACCCTAGTCAAACGAGGTACCAAATGACCTCAAATGAAAAACTTTTGAATACAAGATAGTTTTGTCTCATCAAGATACACATTTCATACATAGACCATTTTTACATTTGAGGAAGTGTTGGTAAACTCTAGTTATAAATTCTTGAATCCCACACAGACTTAATGAAACTTCATGCGGGACGAGTGAATTTAGAACTACACTTTCGCAACGCTTTATCGAATACAAAAATGACCTTTGTATGAATTGTTCGTCTTGATGAGTGGATCAAACTTGATGTTCATGACTTTTCAAGGTGGGCCCGTCTAGGGGGTCGAAAACCCGCGTGTAGCCGCGAAAAACAGAAGTTTCAAAGTTTGAGTGGTCGAAACAATCTCAGATGAAAAGGTGACCATTGGAGAAAATATGTATCTTGATGAGTGGAGAAAACTTGCTGTTCATCACTTTTGCATCTGAGGCCATCCAGGGTCCGGTCAACGTGTATTTTCCAAAAAAAACAAAGGTTTGACTTGGTCAACCTAGGTCAAACGAGGCCCTGAATGACCTCAAATGAAAAACTTTTGAATACAAGATAGTTTTATCTCATCAAGATACATATTTCATACATAGAACACTTTTGCATTTGAAAAAGTTTTAGTAAACTCTTGTCACAGGGTTTAAAAATCCAAGGCGAGACATGGTCAACCCTAGTCAAACGTGGTACCAAATGACCTCAAATGAAAACTTTTTGAATACAAGATAGTTTTATCTCATCAAGATACATATTTCATATATAGAACATTTTTCCATTTGAGAAAGTGTTGGTAAACTCTAGTCACAAATTCTTGAATCCCACACAGACTTAATGAAACTTTATGCGGGACGAGTGGATTTAGAACTACACTTTCGCAACGCTTCGTCAAATGCAAAAATGACCTTTGTATGAATTGTTCGTCTTGATGAGTGGATCAAACTTGATGTTCATGACTTTTCAAGGTGGGCCCGTCTAGGGGGTCGAAAACCCGCGTGTAGCCGGGAAAAACTGAAGTTTCAAAGTTTGAGTGGTCCAAACAATAGCAGACGAAAAGGTGACCATTGAGAAAAATGTGTATCTTGATGATTGGATCAAACTTGATGTTCATCACTTTTGTATTTAAGGCGATCTAGGGTTCGGTTAAAGTTTAATTCAAATTTTCAAAATTTATAATTTATTTTTAAAAAATGTTTTTGTTTTTAAAATGATATATTGTATTTATATATATAGAAATTAGTTATGAAATATAAGGAATATTTTAAAATAATTATATACATATATTTTGAATTTTAAATATATATAAAATCTATTTTTAAAAACAATAATTGATTTTACTATATAATATTTTGTAAAGTTTACTATACAAATAAAAAGAAAAACTTCATAGTTCGTTGGGCCGGCCTGCTAGGCCCAGTGAACGGTGACCGTCCATTTTAATGGACGGCTCACATTCTCCCTAGGCTGGTATATAATGGATAGGGTTGGATTTGGATACCCTAACCCTAATCCCCATTCCCCTCCCTAGAGCGCAGTAGCACGAGAGGGAGAGCAGCACGCCCCTCGCTCGGCCCCCGTCCCCGCCGACGCCGACGCCGACGCCGCCGCCGCCGCGATGGCGCGCCTGTTCCGCGAGTCCCGGCGGGACTCCTCCTCCCACTCCTCCTCCTCCAACGGCCTCCTTCCGCCGTCCTCCGCCCACTCCCCCCCGCCGCCGCGCTCCCCTCCCCGTTCCGGACCTCGGCGTCGCGCTCTCCGCCTCCGACCTTCGTGAAGCCGCCTACGAGGTGCTGGTGGCGGCGTCCCGCACCACGGGCGGGAAGCCGCTCACCTACATCCCGCAGTCCGCCGCCGCGGTTGGGGCGTCGTCGTCCCCGTCCTCCTCCTCCTCCTCCGTGTCTTCCCCGGCGGCGTCGTCCGCGTCGCTCCAGCGCTCCCTCACCTCCGCCGCCGCCAGCAAGATGAAGAAGGCGCTGGGGCTGCGCTCCTCCGCGTCGTCCAAGGGCGTCGGCAGCCCCGGCAGCGGCGGCGGTGGCGGGAGGGCGGGCCCGCGGAGGCCCGCCACGGTCGGGGAGCTCATGCGTGTGCAGATGCGCGTCTCCGAGCCCGCCGACACCAGGATCCGCAGGGGGCTCCTCCGCATCGCCGCCAGCCAGGTAGGATGATGAGATCTCGCGGTCGGGATGGGGTGGAATGGAATGCAGCTCGAGTTCGTTGCTGCTCTTTGACTGATCCTCGTTACAATGGCGCCGTTGTGGTAGTAGATCTGGAGTCGGTCAAGCGTGCAAGCGTGTTCTTGGAGTTTGTTCAAGGGTCGGTCGAAAATTCAAATTTACCTAAAAATACACCTAGTTTCTTGTTTTATTTAAGAACTATACTATGTCTTGGAGTGGCAGTGATGGATTACTATTTGTCTCCATGGATGTTTCTGGAATGCTGGATGGCAGGAACACAGGGGTTTGTGCTTACTGTTTTCATGAATTGGGGTTTAGGTTTGATGACAACATACTTGTCTGTTGGATTTTGGGAGGAATTTGAAGTTGCAGCAGCAACTAGTTGAATGTGAGTGAATTGAGTCCTTGCTATTGTGGTTGGTCATTTTGGAGTATATTAGCATATAACATTTAACTCTATTGCTGAACTTACAAGCGCTAAGATGTGTGGATTGGACATATTATAGCTCTACTTTGACTCAAATTTAATCTATAAGCTATATCTATCATATTTACATTCACATGCGCTACTTGTTGGGCTCTCAAAAATATATGCATTGAACTAGATAGTAAACTAGTTTCAAAGCTTTCTAGTAAATAGATGATGTTTCTTTTTAGAATATTTGCTAGCAAACCTAACTTATATTCACTCTGATATCCAGGTTGCAGTTAGCAGGATACAATGGGATGAATCATGAATGGCAAGGAAGTTTGACATCCTAATGATGAGGTAGCTAAAAGCAGCACTTTAACTTTATCACAAATGATTTCTACTTATGGTTTCTCACAAATGAGTTAATCCCAATTGCTCTGAACTTAACTTATCTTGAACCAGTGGCTTTCTTGGTTTTGTTTATCCATGATACACATGAACACTGGCATTTTTTAGTGAACTTAGATAGTGCAAGCCATGATATATCTCATGAATCTGCTGCTTTAGTCTGGCCTAGAATCAGTTTTGGTAACTCAATTTGCTACCTAAAAATGGTCCTAATTTTCTTGTCAAGTAAACTTTCAAAGTTTCCATGTACTTTCTTGTCAATTTAATGCTTACAATAAGTCCTCATGCTTGTCATATGTCTTTGATCATTGAGCAGGATGACTGATAACTTGTCATAAAAGTTTCTTTGCGGCCACCAATAAAATCAAGCTTCATGAGAAGAAGGTACTATGAATCATATCCCCTTCCCTGTAGCTTTATGGATAAAATCAATACTTGGACTTATTCCCTGGCCTCTGGGTTATCTAAGTGCTTATATGCATTGGCTGCTATTAACTATTGTCTATTCTACCTATACATGATAAGTAATAGATGATATATTCTAATGGTATATTCTTCTAGTGCAGGTTTTGTCCAATGAGAATGAAGAACCCTATTGATTGTTGTTGCTGTTGCATGCTGAATGAGGCTTTTTTTATATCCAGGTGACATCTAAGTGCTGAATGAGCTGATTGTGCTTGCAGTATTGTATAATTAGAGTTTCTAACTCATGCCTAGCTTAGTTCAGTAGCTTGATGTATTGTCGAACTTGTGAATGATGGACTTGTGGAACTTGTAAATTTGATGGACTTGAACTTTTGAACTATGAACTTGTTGTGATGGAATTGTGTATTTGAATAATATATATGTTGTGCTATGGTCAGATCTGATATTTGTGAATTTATATTTTTTTTACCAAAAATTCACTGTAGGGGCGGCTCTAGATTGAGTCGCCCTTACAGTGGATGTCACTGTAAGGGCGGCTGGATCACCAGCCGCCCTTACAGTGAACCCATTGTAAGGGCGGCTGGTGTTGAGCCGCCCCTACAGTGGCCGACCACTGTAAGATCGGTGGCGTAGGGGCGGCTCGCCCAACCGCCCCTACAGTGGGATTTGAGCCGCCCCTACAGTGCCTTTGTGCAGTAGTGAAAAGGGCGTTACCTGATGAAACGATCGAGGCAGCATACACTTCCAGCAAAGCGTCGCGCGCGGATGTGTAGTGTATATATCTCTTTGTATTTTCTACGGAGTATCTCACGCAGAGTACACTGCTGAGTGCCGATCGAGCTAGCTAGTGACAACCGGCGACACTGAGAGAGCCAGAGCGGGCAAGATGAGCGTGGAGATCCCCGACAAGTGGGCATGGCCGGAGCTGCTGGGCAAGCCGGCGACGATGGCAGCACAGGCAATCGCCCACGACAGGCCGGACTTGGCCGTGGAAGTGCTCCCACCGGGGTTGCCGATCGAGCCGGTCTACAAATCAAATCGCGTTCGCATCTTCATGAACACATTAGGCCTTGTCGCCAAGATCCCCGTCGTTGGATAGTCTACGCCCCAGCTGGTTTGTCTAGAGCCATTTCTCATTTGTGTCCTGGAGTTGTAGGCGTCATCTGTTCATCACGGTGTGCCATGGTCGATCAGGATATGTGCGTGTGTGTGGTACAATGGAATAAATTGCATAATGATGTTGCCTGTTTACGTGTGGATGCATGTGTGGGAATGGACAGCTAGCAGCTTCCTGTTATTCTTCTCCATATCAAGTTTTGAAACAATTAACGCAGAAGTGCCATGGCTGGCATCTAGTGTTAAACAAACATATCCAGTAAACTCAAAATCACCACGTGGCAAGCGTGTGGAGAGCAGCTCTAAAAAAAAAAGTAAACTCAAAATCGATCGGAAAACATGAAAACTTCATTAACCTACGGCTATATCTCTATCTATGTACCCTACTAATTCACAATCCTTTTGCTATCCCACCCTAGAAAACACCACCTGTTGTTAGGCGCATCTCTCCAAAGTTAAGCCCGACCTCTCCGTGCCAGGATGGACGAAAGGGGCCTCGCACCACTATGTACGTACATGTAAGAGCACCGCGGGGTGCGGCAGCGCTCCAACGAGGAACGGAGGTAGGAGAAAGGAGAGCAGGAAGAGTCCGCGACGACAGAGGACCGTTGGAACACTAACTTTTATTCCCTGCTGCTCGATCTATGGCTTCGCAGGCCGAGCAATGCGTTCAGGCCCAGCAAGGCGAACATTGTGAGCCTTGGGCCTTCTTCCTCTTCTGCGCCTTGGAACCGCTTCTGGGTCGCCAGCGTGTGGGTTGTTGACATCCCTCCCCCCTTGAGAGCCGGCATGTCCCCATGCCGGTGCAGCAGGGAAGCGCTGCTTGACAGCTTCTTCATCTTCCCACGTCGCCAAGTCGGAGCTCAATCCAGACCACTTGATCAGGACCTAGGGAACAACTTTCGCACCCTGCTGATGAAGACGATGCTGTAAAACAAGTTTGGGTACCTGGAATGCCTCCGCGGGTTCTGGGAGCAATGCCGACGCGACAGGGCGAGCAGGCACAACCGGCTTTAGCAGCAACACATGGAAAACCGGATGCATGCTGGAAGAAGAAGGAGGCAACTCCAGACGATAAGCAACAAAGCCGATCTTATCCAGAATCTTGTAGGGGCCGAAGTACTTGAAGTATAGCTTCTGGTGAGCTCTTGGCGCCAATGAAGATTGAACATATGGCTGGAGTTTCAGATAGACTTGATCGCCCACTTCAAACGAACGCTCTGAGCGGTTTTTGTCAGCTTGATTCTTCATTCTAGTTTGAGCCCGAAGAAGATGTTGGCGAACTTTAAGCAACATTGACTCCCTTTCGGCCAGCTTGGAAGCCACATCAGGGACAGGTGAAACCTCTTCAACAGAAAGGCCAAAGTGCTTGGGTGGATGGCCGTATAGTACCTCAAATGGAGAGCTATCCAATGATGAAGGAGGGCAGGTGTTGTACCAAAACTCTGCAAGAGATAACGTCTCTACTAGCTAGTAATGGTTAAAGCGTATCTAATTTCATGTCAACTAGAGATATTACAGTTTCACATATAAAAACATCTCTACGTGTATAAGGACAATTATTTGAGAATTTTACAACGTGTCTTCATGCTACTCACGGTCGAAAGCATGTCTAATCATTTGGACTATGAATCAAGTGTTTATCAAGACAAACAGAACAACGATTGTCTAATTGACACACAGATACTCATGCAACACTGAAAGAAACACTCAATAATTTGATTGTCACATTCAGACAAGCACACAAACCTAGTGTTTGTCTAGACTAAGGAAGACTGATCAACACAAAAAGACTCGTGAGGCATCAAAAGAAACATTCATTAATTTTGATCGGTACAGTGCTCATCTAATCAGCAACATAGTACACCGTATAACCATGCCTGAGCCATCGATATGTGTCAGTCTCTAGAACAAACTATATATGTACAAATCTGCGAGTATTTGTACCTAGTTATCTGACCAAATTCATTTATATAATCAGCTGGAGAGCAAAGTAGACCACACCGAACCCAACAGCGACCGCCTGATCGACGCACATACTCATGTTGCACTGAAAGCAGCACTCAACACACAAAGATCGCGAAACAAACATCGCCATCCCTGCACCATTGATAGTTAGCATTATTGACAAAGGAGTCCCGGTCTTGAAATGAAAGCGTGCTGTGTCTTAATTAAGCACATACGAGTGCAGTGTCTGACTTGTCAAAAGGAAAAAAGAAAACCGAAGAGCCCACAGGCACAAACAGTCAGTGGTTTGGATCGGTACAGTACAACAGACGAACATCGCCAAAGGAATCGCGCTCATCGATCTCAATCAGCATCAACATCAGCAACGATAGGGCACTGTTAAGCACGCCTACATCACTGGCACCCCGAGACAAGGATTCGCCACTTGCCAGGACAGACAAGAACGCCCAAGTGGACTCTCAGACGCGAACTGCTACGGCGTGGAGCGAAACACACGGGTGGCCTCGACGGCTGGACCTCGACCCAACTATCCAATTATCCATCCGATCCGTGTCCTGATGACAGGGCCGGCGATTCGCTGTGGGTGGGCGGTCGGGTTCTTGGGGGTGGGATTTGGCTTACCGGCGCAGTCAAGGTGGCGGTAGCCGATGCGGAGCGCGTCGTGGATGAGGCCGCGGACGGCCGGCTTGTCCATCCGCCACACGCCCAGGCCCACCGCCGGCATCTGGTGCCCGCTGCTCAGCGCCACCGCCGCGTCCTTCGCCGCCGCCGACGCCATGGTGCCCCTAGGCTCTCCCGTCGCCTCCCCGCGGCCCCGCGGATGCTGCTGGATTGATTGGCCACCGGCCGATTCGCTTGGCTCGCTCGTTGGCAGTGGCAGTGGGACTTTTTCTTTTGGATTTTTGTGTGTGGTTTTTATTCATTGTTTAGCTTTTTGATACCTGGATATTCCCGCCTGACGTGGCGTGTTCTGAACCATTTACAGTGGGCCGTACAGGGCCGGCCGGCGGCAGGATGTACAGTATGGTTATCGTCAGCCCAAACTAATCGTTTCGCCACCGTCCACCCTGTACGTAGCCAGCCCGGCCCGTATACAACCGTACAAGGAAGGATATTGGAGGAGAAACCCTTGGCGGCCTGGGCCTTGGGGGGTACACTATTCTCACTTGGGCCAGGTTTGCAGACAACAGAAGGCCAAGGGCCTGCTCCCGAGCCCAACGGGCTAATTAATAGCAGCGGGAACTTAACAACATGCTGCAGGATCACACATGAACAGCCATCTGTTTAGTACCAAATCGGTACCCTAACCACGCTTGATCCTAAGAGGAGCTACAAAACAAGCCACAACTGCTACCTTGATCCATACTTACCTGATCATGAAGGGTCATGGCCTAGGTTAACGGCTTTCATTGCACTTAGGAAGAACGCTTACCTACCATCTCCTCAAGTAGGAGAGTGGACGTCATAAGTTGTGAAAGAGGGGGTACGCGTTCGCGCGGCCCCTGCCAAATATTAAAGACTATTTTTCTTAATATTTTGTAACTTCTTAATTCTTAATTAAATTTATCCCTTACAATTACAATTGGTAAGCTAAAGAATAAATATTTGAAAAAGAGAAATACTTTTCTTCCTACAACCCCACGATTTATTTGTGGGTTGGCCTTGCCATATGAACATGTAACAGTAACAACTATGCAACCCCACGATTAATTTCTGGCTCTCTATTTGCGGCTTAATTAATTTGTTGCTCGAACTAAATGCATAGATTGCTATACGTCTAAACAGTTCGTAACAAACATACATATATGTAAGATTCTCTCTAAAAAGCTTTTGAATAACAGACTATGGCCTGCATAGTTGTTCGAAATGCTAAAAATGTGCACCGTGACGAATTAGACAACACGTCTAACGTGAGCCAACAACTGCAGCTTGCTTCTAGCTACAAGCTATCCTCTTGTGAGCTCTTGAAAACTCGTTTCGATCGGGTTCACGAGTCGTCGTAGCAGGAGTGAGTCAACTACGCGGACGGGCCGGACAAGGCGCTGCTCTTCGAGGCGCAGTGGTCCGGAAAGCTCCCTTCGCCGCCAGGGCAGCAGCGCGTGACGTGGCGCGGCGACTCCGCCCTCTCCGACGGGTCCGCGGCGGGGGCGGACCTGGCCGGCGGCTAGTAACGACGCCGGGGACAGCGTCAAGTTCGGACTGCCCATGGCCTTCACCGTCACCATGCTGTCCTGGAGCGTCCTCGATCGAGTTCACGCCCGGCACCGGCGCCGGCGCTGGCAGGGCCGCCGTGCGCTGGGGCGCCGACTACCTGCTCAAGGCGGCCGCGGCGGCGCCTGCAGGTGGCCGACCCCAACCGTGACCACCAGTGCTGGGAGCGGGCCGAGGACATGGACACCCCGCGCGACGTGTACAAGGTCACCCCTGATAAGCCTGGCTCCGACGTCGCCGGTGAGACCGCCGCCGCGTCGCTCGTGTTCAGGACCTGTGATCCCGCCTACTCCGCCAAGTTGCTACAGACTGCTCAGAAGGTACACCATGCATGAACTCACTCCATCACATGTGCCTGCTGCCTGCCTTGCTCTTGGGCGGCGGGTCGGCGTGCCGCCCGTGACGCGACGTGCTCTCGTACATCGTCGTGTCATGTCGTGGCGTGGCGTGCACTTCAGGTGTTCGACTTCGCGGACCGGTACAGGGGCTCCTACAGCGACTCGCTCAGCTCCGTGGCCTGCCTATTCTACTGCTCCTATTCTGGCTACCATGACGAAATTTTTTTTTTCAATTTTGGCACTTTTTTAAAACTATTTGCAGATATGAAACGGTAAATAAACATTTTTCAAATCTAACACATTTGGACGCGCCAGCACAAACGGCGCGTCTATACAATACCGACGCGCCTTCGAATGTGGCGCGGCGAGGCTTGCCGCGTGGCAGATGCCAGCCTACGTGGCACACAGCCGACGCGCCTTTGCATGTGGCGCGGCACCGATGCGCCAGTGAAGACGGCGCGGCGAAGCCCGTATACAGAGACCGCCCCGGCCCTCTCTCAGTCTGTTAGAACAGACAGACAGAGAGGGGCGCGGAGGGGCGGCCGAGGGCGACTCGGAGGCGATGGCGCCGGCCACCTAGGCCTACCGGCGGCTTCTCCTCCCAATCCTCCTCCATCTATCGCCTTCCCAAGACAAATACTCATCTTAGGGCAAGGTATGGTTCTCTTTTTTGTTTGGTTTGCATTGGTAGCTAGGGTTTGGAATGGTGGCTAGGGTTTGGAATTGTGAGCTATGGGGAATTTGGGATGAAATTTCTACTTTAGTGTCATTTCCTAAAGGCTGGGGGCAATTAGTTTGGTTTATCTTGTGGTATTTAGAGTAAGAAGGAGAAACTATGGTGATTTAGGGTTTGTATGTATTTTGTAGTTCCATTGTATCAATGTTGGGTTAAACAATGTTGCTTAAACAATTATTTGTCGTTTAATTACATTATTTTTTGTTAGATGCAAGACTTGTATCGGAAGGAGTATTGGAAAAAAAGAGGTCGTCCTAAAGAATTATACCACGATGTCTCTAGCAAGGATGTCCCCGTCCCTCCTGACCTCCATGTCCCTGAATGTGACTGTGGAAGGCCAGCTCATGTTCTCCAATCTCGCCATCCCGACACAGCTGCTCGTGCCTTCTACACATGCAGTTCATGTGCAGTAAGAAATTCTTCCACTTTCAACTTGCATTCTTTTATGTGACTAGTTGACTGATACTTTAATTTCCTCTTGTTTTGTAGGACCATCAGAGGTGCTTTTTCTTTCAGTGGATCGACGGGCCGGACAAGTTTGACCCGAGGTACCTCCTTTTCAGTGGTTGGTGTTGGTTGAATGGAAGGCAACCACGTGACAAGTTTAAGCGGTGGGTGCCACCTCCCCCTAACCCCCCGCCAATGACAGCAGAGGAGAAGGAATTAGCCCAACTGAGACGACTTGAATCACCGCCTCGTTGCGAATGCGGAGATTGCTCTGTGATAAGTGAAGATAGTCCTAATGAGTTTGTCTGTCCCAATCCATATGGAGTAAGTCTCGAGTGTTTCTCTTCCTCCTTTTCTAACTCTGTGTGCATGTTCTAACATATTATTTTGTAGGGTGGCCACATCACGATGTGGAAGTGCCGCTTCAGGGAGTGGCTATGGGGTCCTAAGTCTCATTGGCCAGAGGAACAACAGCAGAAGAAGAGGAAAACCATTGTCCCCGCTCCTCCTGTCATGTGCAAGTGTGGTGTCGAAGCTCAGTACGGCCTAGTTACTTCGGAACTTGGAATTGGCTATTGGTGCGGCCATATGGTCGACTATGATGAGGTTGGTTTTCGTTGTGGGTACCTTCATGTCCTTACTTTGTATTGTGTTTTCTTTATTGACTTGTGTTAAATTCTTTTGTTTGAACACAGAGCACCAGAAAATGCAAGTGGGAGACTTTTGATGATGAGAAGGAACACTTGCATACAATACGCCAGAAGCAAACCATGGGCCGTAAGCTAGGTTGTGGGAATGCGCTTGTGGACAACTACATCAAGATGCACATACAAAAAATGCGGAGATATGCTCACGAGCTGCGTGTCCAAAGCCCAAGAAGTGTTGAACATAAGAAATGGCTTGAGTATGTAAAAAAGAGGGACGCAGAGCGTAAGACCGAGCAGGCCGAATGGGCCGAGTACCAGTCCATCAGAGACCTTGAAGTTAGACTGTGTCTCAGTGAGTCGCTAAAAGTCCTAATATTTTCGTTTGTTGTCTTCCATTATTTTCGCTTTGTAACTGTTTGTTTTTTATAACTACAGAGATTGGATGCACTGGGAACTGGGAAGTTGAGGAGGCCCGTTCAGCTTATCTGGAGCAGACGGCGGTGGAGGCCGAAAAGAGGGGTGCTGAGAGGGCTGCTGAGGCAGAGAAGGCGGAGGAGGACGACACCTCCAGATTAGACCAGCTCATCGTCCTAGTGGAGGCCGACGTGAAGGCGCAAGCGGAGGCCGACTTGAAGGCCGGAGATGAGGCAAAACCACTAGACAATAGCCAGGTTGTGCCAGGGGTTCCAACAGAGGAAGAGGAAGAGTGGGATACCCAAGCTATCGATAAAGCGGAGGCCGCTTACTGGAAGGCCAAGGCAGAAGAGGCAATAGTAGCTGAGAGTAGCCACCCCAGCCAGGTTGTGCCAGGGGTGCCGATTGAGGTGGTGGACGAGTGGTTTACCCAAGCTATCGATGAAGCTGAGGCCGCGCACTTCAAGCGAAAGGAAGATGAGGCGACCGCACGTGCCACTGCCACCAACAACGAGGTTGTGGTAGAGGATTTCATCCCCAACTCCCACAGCGACGAGGATTCACTCCCCAACTCCAGCAGCGATGAAGATTTGCTTCCCGGTTATGTTTCGGATGTGTAGGCCTCATTTGGTACTAAATGCTTAGTACCAACCTAGTTGTGCTTTTGGTGAAACCATCTTGTGATGTTGTTCGACGGATTCGGTTTGTGCATGAACAATGTCGTGATGTGTACGACCTCTTATTGTGATGTAATGGACTTTTTATATATAGATTATCATGTGTTAGTATGTCACAAGGAACTTTATATATATAGCTTATCTTTGCATGAACAATGTTAGTGTGTTCTTATGTGGTATGTTTTCTGTGTACTTTATTCTAAGTTATTGTGGTATGCAGAAAGGTCTCCATGGTCAGGGGCCTGATCAGAGAGGTCGCTGGGTTTGCTCCTTATGAGAAGTGTATCAGTGAAGGTTGCCAAGAGAAACCTTGGAACTCACAAGAGGGCAAAGAAGAAGATAGAGGAGATGGCTGGAACCCTTGAAGTTGTCATATGTTGCACTTGTCACATGTTGCAGTGAGGTACCACTGCTTGAATTGTGAGTGAGGTACCACTGCTTGAATGGGGCAGCATCAACTTGCACAATGGCACTCTTTCACAAGGGTTTGAGTCCTCACAAGCTCATTGTTTGATGCATTGTAGACCACGTCCAGGAGACGTGTCTTGCGGTTAACAGGTTGACTTCCCCATGAGTAGCAGTATCCAGGCGAAGAGCCCTCCACTTCACATTACCTCCACGAACACGAACCCTCCTCACCGTCTTGTTGCTCATACCTCCTAAGATAGTACTTCAAGACACAATGAAGCCACCTCAATAAACAACTAATTTAAACTAGTACTTCAAAACTAGCTGATGGAACCAACTCAATTTACTGGCAAATACGCCTTCCAGTGCAATCTGTTCAGGCCAGCCGCGCCGTCAGTGTTGGCGCGTTGGAGCTCGCCGCGCCAGCTCCAAAGGCGCGGCTGTCATTGTTGACGCGCCTTCCAAAATGGCACGGTGAGGCTGGACGCGCCTTCCGCAGTGGCGCGGTGAGACCTGGGAGGAAATTTTGACAGAATTACACATTGCTATGGTTTGCAGTTCAGAGTGGTTTGCAACACCTGGGAGCAAAAACGGAGTAACAGAGACAACAATTGATTCAACGACCTAAACACGATTAGCGAGTTCTCAACAGGATAACAGCGACACAATTGTCCATAGGCACATAGTTCAGGCCGCTAGTCACAGCACAAATACATGTCTTCTTAGTACAAGCCATAGTCACTACGCATAGCACAAATACATAGTTTTGTCTTGTGCCATCCCTGCCATGCATCATACTCTAAGAGCCAGGAGTGTATGGCTGCCTCGGTTTCCTCTGCCGCTTGGGTTCAGTAGGAAGGATGTTGGGAGTCCACCCAACGTCCATGTGGTTGCGGCGCCGCTGCAAGCGGAATTGATGCGTCTGACTTGGCCCCTGCATGTACAGCATGGCTAGGTTTAGCTAATTTGTGTTAGTGAAACCCTATAATCACTAAAGTTTTCTCTAAGGGCAGCAGCACGCAAATGATGGAACGGGCAATGTGATGAGTTGTTTGACATACCTGATCGTCGCCTTGCGTGAACCCAGGTGCACCTTCAAGCTGTGACATCCCCATCTCATCAAATGTTGGCTCCTCACACTACAAGGATTCCCCCCTGATGCAACATCCTAAAAGTGTTGCAATAGGCCAAAAAGTGTTGCAATAGGCACAATTGCAACACAAAAATTTTGTTGCGAGGCGTTGCCACTGTGATGGTGGTAATAGGATTGCACAACACTTTATTCTGGTGTTGCAATAGACAAAACACAATGGAGTGTTATTGCAACACCATTAAGTGTTGTGAGTCATATTAAAAGCAACCATTATGGGTGTTGCAATAATAACTATTGCAACACACTTGGTGTTGCCAGAGAGACCTATCGCCACATACCCGAAGAGTAGCAATAGGTACACTTGCAACGACGATGAGTGTTGCAATAGATCCTATTGCAACGCATCAATAGTGTTGTAATAGCTGCACCGTCTATTGCTACACTATCTTTTTGGTTGCTATAGGTACACTCTCTATTGCCACAACAATTATTTGGTTGCTATATGTAGTCTCCCTATTGCAACACTTATTTATGTGGTTGCTATAAGTGGAACCCTCTATTGCCACGACAAAAGTTTTGGTTGCTATAGGTGGTCTCTGTATTGCCACTTATCGATGTGGTTGCCATAGGTGGAACCCTCTATTGCCACGACAAAAGTTTTGGTTGCTATAGGTGGTCTCTCTATTACCACACTTATCAATGTGGTTGCTATACGTGGAACCCTCTATTGCAACGGCAAATGTTTTGGTTGCTAGAGGTGCTCTATATTGCAACTCTAAATAATGTGGTTGCTATAAGTAGAACTCTAAATATTGCCACACCATTTGTTTGTTACTACAGCATATATTGCAGCGTCAAATAATGATGCCAATAGTCCATATTGCAATGCTTTCTATGGTAGCTATAAACAATAATTACACGATGACCAATATATGATGAATGAAACATTTAGAGGCATCCATTAAACCTAAATGTGCTTTGTTCATACAAATAATTGATGGAACTGACAACAATCCAGTGTCAAACTTAGTAGATAACACACGCACAGCTTAAACACATAAGGTGTCCGACAAAGATCACAATCTATTTGATCACATCAAAACACAATGAGCTATGGACCACAACAGCGAAGGTATGGTTGCCTTGACGTTGACCATCCCATCAATCGTGCACTCCACTCAAACTCCATCTTGCTCCTAAAAAGAATCATTAACAATTAGCATATACGTTAGGTAAACTGAAAATGTATTATTTTTGTAACAAAAGCATGGAGTCGACAAAGTAAGCAATAAGTAAATCAGGTATATATAGAAAATTCTCAACACAAATCAGATTCAGAAATATTCATAGGTACTGTAGTTACAAAAAAATTACCTTTATATTGCTAGCTTGTCATTTCCTTCTGCCTAATGCTCGTTTCTTAGCCGCATCATCCTTCAGTGCTTTTGTAGTAGTATAAGAAACAGATGCATTCTCTCTAATGTTTTGGCCTGTTTGTGACTTATTTGCAGCACTCCTCATTGCGCGAGTATGAACGGTAGCTGCAGGTCCTGTAGATGGCTGTTGTGTTTCCGGCGTGCTGCTAGTGCGACCAATAGTTGTTCCAACAGTAGCTGCGAGTTGTGTTTGCAGCGGGCTGCTACGTGGGTTATCCTGCGAATCAATAGTTGGAGGGAAAATTAGGCCCCATAATATGGACTGACAAAACATTAAACACTCTTTGATTCTCAAACTACCCGCTGATTTGATATTTCATCACTTTCTCGTAGTTGTTACATTTCCTTCACCATATTTGTTGTTGCAGCAACCTCGGCAATTAGTGCCCCATCTTTGTTACCCTACATCAAAAGTTTGTTCAGAAAAATCATGTCTAGAGTTTGAAAGTACAAAGATGATGTTTACACGTTCAATCAAGCAAGCTATCATCTCTTTGAAAAGTGTGGATCTCATTCAAATTCCAATGACGATGAAGCATATAATGAATTGTTACTATTAACGAAGATTTTTTGGTTCTAAATGGTGGTAATAAGGATTAGTGGACTTTCATTTGGGGAAGTCAGCATTTTCTATTAGAAGGGTCTATCAGCATCATTTTAAGGCTATTTGGCCTACCTTTGGAAAACCATTTGTGTTCCCAGAATTAAAATTCTTCACTTGGTTACTTCTAAATGACATGCTAACATAAGGAATATATTCAGAAGAAGGAAAAAGTTTCTAAAAACTTTCTATAAAGGTACAGTTGCCTTGTGTGTGGTGATAATTTAGAGGATCTTCTTATTAGTCTTTGAACCTATATTTGGGTTCTTCCTTTTTTATAATATAAATGCCCTCAGGGGCTTGATATCCCACGATTTCTATTCAAAAAAAACTAGCAGATATATGCATAATGTTTGCACCATAACAACACCTTTAGTAAGAAATAGAGTACTATAAGCATGGTTTGTAGCCAGCTGCCTGAGCACATGCATGATTTAGTTCAACAAAATAAGAAAACACTAAACCATCAGGTAGGTATATAACCAGGAGATAGATAAACAAATTAACTTAATCTGTTTGGCAAGTTAAGATTTTACACTAAAATTACCTGTTGCAATGATGCTTGTCCTTGCATTGCTTTCATCATTGACATAAACTCTTCCATCTGACGCCTATGTGCTTCTCTATCCGCCTCCCTTGCCTTCTGCATTTCTTCCATCTGACGCCTATGTTCCTCCCTTTCCGCTTCCCTTTCAACCTCTTGAGTTTCATGCATTTCCTGTAGCTTTGCAAATGCGTCGGCCGGTGTCGCGTCCCGACGAACACGATACTGGTATTCCTCGAGAGAGTAGCTGCCTTCTAGTTGGGTGCTTTGCCATGTATCCGTTAGCATGGATCTTAGTTGATTTGCAGTTTGTTGTTTCCTTGTAGGCTGTCGGAAAATATGATTTTGCTCCACATCGAGATGAAGTTTGTATTTCCATTTGCTTCCCTCTCTAAAATTTTCCTGCTTGCATTATCCTAGCAAAGAGAGGATAATAAATCTCATTAGTTAAAAAGAAATTATAGTTCAGTTTTCATCGATTAATAAGGTCTGTACATGCTGTTATATACTCACGTAGACAACCCTAGATTCTTGGCTTGTCCATCGCCCATTCTTAGAGTGTGCCATCATATAAAGGTCCAAATCATTTGGCTCATCACCAGTTAGTGGGTCCCTCTAATGTGGTGAGAATGTAACAAATTAGCGACATTTCATTAGGTAAGGATGCATGTACATGTACTTATGAAGTTCTTACCTTCTCATAGCTTAACTCGAGAAAAGGACTTCGATCCGTCGTATGGTTTATCTTTCGATTTTGCCGATTTTGAGAATTCTTCGACTAATCCTCCGCACAAGGAATTGTTTTTTCTTAAAAAATAGTGAATTGATTGAAACATATCATTTAATTCATACTAGGTGCAATTGGCAAGAATATAATAAATTTCATCAAACCTCAAATTCGTCGGTGCCAAAATACATCACCGAGATAGTGCCATTCAACAATGTCCAACTCTTCTGGTTTGTGTCTCATTCTCTCATCATAGGTGGTGTATGCTTTGTACGTAGAACTGAATGCTGAGCGCCATCCTCTATAACGCTCATTTGCAATTTTCCAAATCTTTTTCCTATTTTCCTCATTATCCTCGATGTCCCACTTACTCTATTGAACAAAAAACATTAATACAAGGCCACTTCTTAAATAATTTGTTACCAGTGTACATAACCAAAAGCAAATCAGAACTTACCATAATATGAGATTTTATTTTCTTTTTTACATCTTTGTGGATCTCTCTCCATGTTCTCACTCCAATGAGAGGGGCAGTTCTCCTTGTAAACAATACTATTTCATCAACAAATGTGCGTGTGCTCTCACCTGCAGCTCCTCCAATTCTACTGTATCCTCTACTTCTGTTGGTAGTGGCAGCCGGCACATCATACCAATCACACTGAAACAATACAACTTCTTTTTCTGCATTGAATTCAAGTGAGATAATTCTTCTAATCACTCCGTACCAGGTCATGTTGCTAGTAGCATCATCACCCCTCACAAGCACACCACTGTTTTGTGTGACAAGGTTTCTCTCAATGGCAGTCGTTCGGAATAGCCAGTTATTGATATAGCATCTATTGAACACACGAGCTCGAGGGTCCGGTTCTTGAGAAAGGGCATACATCAGTTCACTTGCTTCCCCTTTCTCATATAGTTTGGTGATCTGAAAATTCAGTTTGAAAACAAATGCCTCTGTTAATTACTACATTGTTCTAACCATCACATGGAATAAAAAAAAATAAAACTAACCTTCTCCTCGAACCACCTTACAAAGTGTTGCTCATGTCGTTTCTTAAGATTCCTTGTACTATTTTCTTTGAGTTCTTTCATATGCTCCCTACATCGAAATAGCCAACTAATTAGTTGATGCTACAAACAAATAGTGCAATAATTAATGATGATATTTTTTCACTTACTCGACCCAGTGTCTCGCTTCAGGGCAGTTACTAATTATGTAGTGCCTCATCTTCCGTACCTCATCTCCACTAAATGTCTCAAAACTCTGTCCTCTCCTCTTGTAATCCATTTCACCAAATACGCTCAGACCAGACTGTGGCTCATTCACAATTGTACTTTCATGACGATCAACGCGATTAAGCTTGGTGTCGACGTCGAAGAATCTAGAGCAAAATGTAAGGCACTCTTCGGCTATATATGCCTCGGCTATTGAACCTTCCGGGTGTGCCTTGTTCCTCGCATAGCCCTTAACAGTACGTAGATACCTCTCAACTGGATACATCCATCTGTAACACACGGGCCCTCCAAGTTTGGCCTCCTCAGCTAGATGAACCGGTAAATGAATCATGATATCAAAAAATGCAGGTGGGAATACCATCTCTAGTTGGCAAAGAGTCTCTTTAATCGAAGTACTAAGTTTGTCAAGATCATCTTCCACCAGCTCCTTCGAACAAAGTGCAGTGAAGAACCTACTAAGCAGAATCAATGGCGCAACAACTTCTTTTGGCAAAATCTTTCTGACAACCAAGGGTAACAATTTTTGTAGAACAATATGGTAGTCATGAGTTTTGAGTCCAGATACCTTACACGCATTGACATCAACACATCTCCTTATATTGGAGCTAAACCCATCTGGCATCTTTACTCCTTGTAGAAACTGGCATAATTTTTTCTTGTCATCTTTGTCTAAAAAGTATAAGGCTGGTGGCAAGGTATAACTATCATTGTCAATCATGGGGTGCTGATCTTGCCTTATCCCTAGCTGTTCCATGTCAAGCCGAGCCTTCTCACCGTCCTTACATTTACCTTCAATTTCAAGCAAAGTTCCTAGTATGCTCTCGCATATGTTTTTCTCAATGTGCATCACGTCCAAATTATGCCTTATGAGCAAAGAAGACCAGTAAGGGAGCTCAAAAAAAAAATACTCTTCTTCCTCCAATTGTGCCATCTTTCATCTTCCTCACGCTTCCTCTTTTTTGATGCCCCCTTTCCAAAACTCACTTGATCAAAAGTTTCATACTGCTCCAATACCTGTTCACCAGACAGTGGTACTGGAGCCTCCCGGTTTCCACCTCATTGTTGAAGCCGATCGTGTTCATGCGCCATGGATGGTCCAAGGGCAAAAACGACGATGCCCCATGTAGCAATGCTTGTTCCCATATTTCAACCACAAATAATCTGTATCCTTGTGACAGTATGGACATGCAAATTTGCCTTTTGTGCTCCAACCGAGAAAGCATCGCATATGCGGGAAAATCATTGATTGTCCAAAGCGGAATAGCATGCAATGTAAAACTCTTCTTTACCTTATCATCCCATGTATCAATACCCTTTTCCCAAAGATTCTTCAGCTCATCAATGAGGGGTCTCAAATATACATCAATATTCATTCCGGAGATTTTTTACCAGGTATCGCATTGACATCATCCAATATGGTTGTTTCTCAAACAGCCAAGGAGGCAAATTATAAGGGATTAGGATAACAGGCCAACGGGTGTACGTAACATTTTGCATGCCAAAGGGGTTGAAGCCATCGAAGCAAGACCCAACCTAATATTACGAGCATCCTCGCAAACCGGTCATACTCCTTATCCACGTGCTTCCATGCCTTTGAGTCTCGCAGGGTGGCGCATTTTGCCATCATCGACCAATTGTTCCTTATGCCATCGCATTTGTGATGATGTGCTCGTTGTCATATATAATCTTTGTAGCCGAGGAGTAAGAGGAAAGTAACGTAGTATTTTACGTGGGACACGCTTCTTATTTGTTCTATCAACACCACCATCCGCATTGCCCCTATGATCATTAGCACCATCATCAGGCGTTTTCCACCTAGACTCGCCACACTTGGGACATGTATCCAGATTTTCATTTTCCTTCCTAAATAACACACAATTGTTCTCACAGGCATCTATCTTTCTATAGTTCAAACCAAGATCTCGAACCACCTTTTGCACTTTCTCCATTGTGTCCGGGACACAATGGCCTTTTGGCAGAATCCTTGAGAACAACTTAAGTATCGCATCCAATGCACGGTTACTCATGCCGTTCGAGCACTTAATCTGAAAAAGTTCCACAATAAAAGAGACCTTAGTAGCTTCGTGCAACCTGGATATAATTGCTTTTCTCGCCTCCTGCAATAATTTCAAGAAGATCTTGGCTTCTTCATTTGGTTGTTCATTGTCATCAGTGATCTCTCCACGTATAGCACCTCGATTAGGGATCTAACCATCCCAGTGGAACCACGTTCCTTACTCGGTGCGCCTTCTTCATTATTGTCATCTCCAAATTCTTGTCTTGTGGCTTCATTGGCTACTTCTACATCAACTGGTGGTGGTGCATCATTGTGTACTTCTACATCAGCTGGACATGCATCTTGGTTGTGCAATTCCACATCTGAAACTTCCCCTTCCATGATAAAGCTTTCATCAAACCCTCTAGCAAGAACATGACGCTGAACCTCAGACTGTGGTCTGTATGACATGCACACACATTTAGGACATGGACAAGCAGCAGTTCCACCTCTCGATGAGCCACCAAATGTGATTTCCAGAAAATTGTCGAAATTTCTGCTGCCACTCAGTTGAAGTACGAGACAAGCGCATCCAACTCCTATCTTCACGTGACATTATATATTCTGCATGATGATGACCACATCAAACAAAAACAAATTAGAATTTTATGAAATATGTTAAAAAATAAAAGTACGTATAAACAGAGGCCTCAGCTAAGATGCATGCATATATATATATATATATATTCACTAATCCACTAAATATACATACGGAGGTATAAAAAATTAGTAATTGCCTTGTTGAGAACTTGATATAATGATTATCCACTAAATATTCTGAATTCTGAATTCTTAGATGGCAATGCCCTATCTGCATGTATGGACTTTTAACGTGGGATAGCCAAATCTTGTCCTCTAAAGAATAAACATTGGAGGAGGTAAATTAAACACTGATTATTTTTTAGATCAACAAATGGAATTATAGGAGCAATTGGGCAAACGAAGGGTACCTGGGGCACCTGGTGTTAACTTGTGGCTTGCTTTGCGTATATTACGTCGGAGTCACCTCGGCCGGCGACGTTGCAACCACTACAGGAATCCGCGGGTTTGCCGACAGCTGAAAGCTGTCGGCAAAGCCCATTTTACTGTCGGCAAATAGTTTGCCGACAGGATTTTCCTATTCCTGTCGGCAAACCGCTGTCGGCAAAAATCCTGTCGGCAAACAGGACTTTGCCGACAGGAATAAGGGCGTCGGCGTACTTTCGCCGACAGCCCACGTGGTCTGTCGGCGAGGAGGAACAGCCCGTCAACTCGGCCGCCGTTCGGTTCGCCGACGGCCACGGCCGTCGGCAAAGTCGAGGTTTTGCCGACGGCCACGGTTTGTCGGCAAAGCAGTTTGCCGACGCCACGTCGGCATGGCCGTCGGCAAAAAAGGTCAATTTGCCGACGGCCATGTAGACCCTGGGCGTCGGCAAACTCCTCTTTTTGCCGACGGCCCAGGACAACAATTTGTCGGCAAAGCCCCGCCAAGGCCGTCGGCAAACTCCATTTGTCGGCAAAAAATCCACGGCTTTGCCGACGCCTATGGTCAAAGTCTGTCGGCAAAGCTGGGATTTTTTTTTTTTTTGTTTCATTGCATTCGAACCACATTTATAGCATATATATATATATACCACGAGATCACATTTATAACAACAATATAGCATATAAACCGCATTTCATCATCGGATTCGATCTCAACATGAATCCATACATGAACATCATCAAATCCATCGATACATGTCCAAAATACACATAACGTCGCGTAACAAGTGCATACATGTCCAACATACATGTCCAACAAGTCCTACAAGTCCAACATGAGGGCAAAAGGGTCTAACATGCATCCTAGTCGAGAAGATGGAGGCAAAGGTACCTAGCTCCTCCCAATAGGTCCTCCTCCTACAAAAAGAGATAAAAAGATTACTACCTACTCAAAAATTCGGCAGCACCTCCCCTGCACGGGGAGGTTCCAAGACCTGCAAAAAACATGGCATGAAGGCCAACAACGACCACGGCACGAAGGCCGATAACCACCACGGCACGAAGGCCGATATACACAGCGGCACGAAGGCCGACAACCATCGCGGCACGAAGGCCGACAAGTAGTTAAGGGAGGCAAACGTACCTAGCTCGTGGTGTCGTCCCCAGGGGTCCCATCGCCCCACGAACCCCACCCTGCCTGTGGTGGTGCCTGAGTCCACCCTGACGGCGCGGCGTCGTAGCGCCATAGTCCTGCGCGAGGCCCCTGCTGCGTCTGCGCCCCCGGCCACGAGGAGTAGCCCTGCGACTGTGGAGGAGGAGGCCCCCACGTGAACGGCTGCGTGGGGTAGGTCGGGTACCCTGGCCAGCCTTGCTGTGTAGGGCTGGCACCCAGTGGAGGGCTGGGAGTCGGGTTCGAACCCGCCGACGGAGCCTGCACAAAGGACAAGTGAGGTAATTAGTAAAGTACCTGCAGGATGGCCGCACAAGCTAAAGCAAGTGAGGCAATTAGTATTATACTCACCGGACGAACGGGAGAGAGCCTTGGGACCGGGGCCCAGTCGTGCCGGAGCAAAGAGCGAGGAGGAAGCTCGCGGTGCCGGGTCCGGAGGAAGCTCGCCAGTCCGCCATCGACGCCGGTGGTGCTCCGTCGGTGCCGCCAGTGCGCGCTGGTGGGCCGCCTCCACCGCCGCGCCATTTGCATCTTGTGGGCCAAGTCCGGGCCGCTGGTTGGCCTCCGGCTCTTCCATCCTAGCCTCGCAATATTACACCCGCACATGGTTGATGGTATGTGAAGCGAAGGTGGATCATGTGTGAACGACGAATGGAACCGCACTTACCTCCATCTCGCGTGTACATCGGGCGGTGCTCGGGCTGTCGTGGCGCTATGGGGATGCCGGAGGAGCTGCTAGAGTTGGCTTTTCGAATCTCTCTCGGCGTGGGAGTAGTGGTCGGGTCGATGGCGCTGTTGGCCATCCAGTAGGAGCCGTGCTGCTTCCCTCCTCTCAACCTCATCACGAGCTCCGGGTCCAGGGGCTCCGTGGTGGGGTCCTTGTCGTCCCCATAGCGCTAGCGAAACGCGGCGCTGTACTCGACGAGCCTGGGGTGGACGCCGGCGTTGGTGTACGCCTCCGGCCCGTCCTGCGGGTCGAACCTGTTGTTCGGGTCCTTCGCCTTGCCCTTTTTAGAAAGGGCGTACCCCACCACCACGTTGATCTCCTCCCCATCATGGGAGTCCTCTGCGAGAGGAAAACACAAACATGGTTAGAGGTAAATAGATTGAGCGCTATATGAGTCCATGTGTACCAAAAGGAGCATACCCAGGCGTCCATGAACTGCGGGAGGGACCGGTTCCCTTGGTGGTGTGCTACCCCCTTGTTCTTGAGCCGGTCCCCAGGACGTGCCACACTGGCTCGGGGAGGTATCCTCGGGTCATCGCGGGAAGGACCCGCTGAATCCATATGTGGAAGTCGTGACTCTTCATCCCTGACACTTTCATAGTCTCCAAGTTCACTCCCCGGGCCAGATTCGCCGCATACCCATCAGGGAACCGCAACGTGCTCATCCACTTCAGTATTTCCTTCCTAACTGGCCTTTTCAGGACGTAATCGGCCGGGCCCCTTTTCCACCTCTTGCCTGGCGCAGGGGTCTTCATCACAAGCTTTGGTCTATCACAAATCGTTTCAATGTCGAGTCTAGCCTTAACGTTGTCCTTCGACTTCTTACCAAGGTCCATGAGTGTTGCCTAGAGTGCCTCGGTGACATTCTTTTCTGTGTGCATTACATCAATGTTGTGTGGAAGAAGAAGGTCCTTGAAGTACGGTAGCCTATGCAAGCCCGATATATGAGTCCACATGTGTGTGGTACCATATCCAATAAAACCACCGTTCACTTCATCAATTTGGAGAGCCCGTAGCTCGGCAAGGACACGCGGGGCTCCTAGGCTCGGGAATGGGGTCGGTGACTTGAACACCTTTCGTGAAATGCTTTTCATCCCGTCTCAATTCATGGCCCTCGGGCAGGAATTGCCGATGTTTGTCGAAAGAAGAGTACTTGCCACCCTTTTTCAGCCAGGTGAACATGACATCTGTCTTGCATGTTGGGCAAGGGAACTTCCCGTGAACACACCACGCACTGAACAAGCCATACGCCAAGAAGTCATGCAATGAATACTGGTACCACACATGCATTGTGAAGTTCCTCTTTGTAGCTCGGTCGTACGTCAGCACCCCCTCGTCCCAAGCATGTTGCAATTCATCCCACCTTGGCCGCATGAACACACCCATATTGTTGCCGGGGTGTCCGGGTATTATCGGCGTCAAGAACACGTTCCGGGTTCAAACATGACGGGGGAAGATTGAGGGGGATCACGAACACCGGCCAACAAGTGTACGGGGCCGCCATCATTCCAAACGGGTTGAACCCATCATTTGCCGGCGCTACGCGTACATTCCGAGCCTCCTCGGCCTTTTTAGGATTCATGGCATCGAAGTGCCTCCATGCATCACCATCCATTTGGGTGTACCATCTTGTTAGTGTACCTCTTACCTTTCTTGTGCCACACCATCATTTTCGCGGTATCCTGTCATATACGGCCGTTGGAGCCGATGTAAAAAAGGAAGGTGCCTTATGACCATCTCGGGGATCTTTGACGGTCGCTTGATGCCATCACTGCCTTCTACCTCCACATACCTAGAGATTTTGCACTTTGGACAGTGTGTTGCGTCCTCGTGGTTGTCCCTGAACAGGACACACCCATTCTTACAAGCATGAATCGGCTCGTACGGCATCTTGAGTGCTCGAAGCATCCTCTGTGACTCGTACGTGCTCTTCGGCAACACGTGAAGCTTCGGAAGCAAGTTGCCAACGTCGCCAACAAGAGATCGAAACCTTCTCGATCGATGCCCGGTGACGACTTCAACGCAATTAGTTGAGAAATGGCATCCGGCCGCGAAACATGTGTGTTCTCGTGAAGGGGCTTCTGTGCCGCCTCCAGCATGTCGTAGAACGCCTTTGCGGTTTCCTCCGGATCCTCCTCCGCCTCTATTCCTTCGGGGAACCCCCTTCCGGTAGTCTTCCATCGAGATCTGCCATCCCGGCATACGCATCAAGGTCCTCGAGGAGCTGCCTCACCGGCACCTCCCTAATAGGATCTCGTTCACCATGGTGGACCCAGCGCGTATAGTTTGGAACGTATCCGTTCTTGAAAAGATCATCCATAACCGTACGCCTGTCTCTCCATTTCTTGTTCTTACACTTGCTGCACGGACACCGCATCCGAATCGACCCTCTAGCAGCTCGGTCAAATGCCTGCTCCAGGAAAGCACTGGTCCCCCTAACCCATTCAGTGGTCTGTTTCTCCCTTGTCCAGCCAGTGTACATCCACTCATGGTCAGCCATCCTCTGACATGCGCCAATGTAAGCGAGCAATAAAACCAGCATATGCATGTACAAGGCGTTCCTACCATCTAATAGGTGAAGGATAGGTCCTAATCCCAGCCGAGGATGCGTAGATGAGGTTAGCTTCCATGCTCCGCGCCCGTCCGAGACGGAATTTCGGCAGCACCTCCCCGCTGTTCTCCCGATACACGTCCCGACTGGGAGAGTGTGCATCCGGAGAACAACGGGGAGGGGCTGCCGAAACTCCGACTCGAACGGGGGCGGAACATGGAAACTAACCCATCTACGCATCCTCGGGCCGTCCAAAAAACGTGGACAATCCGAAAGAGACACCGTCGCAGATATGCACTGATCCGCATACCAACGACCGCGAATCTCTTTCGGACGGGAGACGCCTAACTCGGTTACGCAAAGTAATTACAACAACTATAAGACACGAGAGGTGATTTATACCTAGGGTGGCGGCGCGAGAGGTGGGTAGCGAGGCGGTGGAGAGTCGACGCGGTGCAGGAAGACCTGCAGCGCCCACGAAGACGATCGTGGTCACCGAGTACCTCCCACAAGTCCTACAAAAAGGGCAAAAAAAGGTTAGTATCCATGCAAAATTTCGGCAGCACCTCCCCTGCACGGGGAGGTTTCCAAAACCTGCAAAAAACAACGGCGCGATGGCCGATAACCACAGCGGCTCGAAGGCCGATAACCACAGATCGGACGGCCCATAAATTCGAGTGGAAATAAAAACGTGGAAATGCCGCAAACGCACCGTGCAAACAGTACCTAGCTAGTAATAATACAATACTGTAGTAGCCATCTTATTAGCTGATAGTGGATCCAAATAGAGCTTATGTGTGTGTATACAAGAAAAATTCCTCTCTGGAACTTTAGGCGCTACACTACACGCTGCCATCGAAAACAAGTTCTTTCCATTGTCAATATATAGGCATAAAATCGTACTAAAAAAGTTCAAGCCCACATGATCTCTAACACCGGCGAAATAAACTAATCATATAAATTAGGGCCATATACAGACAACATGATTCAAGACCATTCTCTCTGAATACGTTTGCTTCACTTTCCTGCTCCAATTACCAGGAGAATCCATATACAACTGCCCTTGCTAAAAAAAAGGCTGAGCCGAAGCAAGCAATCAGCGCCAGAACAGCGTGGACGCTACACCCAGCAAGCAAGCGCGACACGCGAGAGTTCGCCCGTAACCCGCACGAACCAAGCACCGCCAGCAGATCAACCAGCCGCGCCGCAAGCACCGGGGCCGCCAACAGACATGTCGCCGGCATCCACTCCTCAACAAATCCGACCACTGGTGAGGTGAGAGGGGGAAAGGAGCCCGGCCGTTTCGCTTCCCCACCGCAGGTCGCGTGCGAAATCGGGCGCCTAATCGAGCTCCCCGAGGCACCAAGCGCTCGAATTCTCCGCGGGTGACAGGTTTGGGGACGAATCGAGCAGCGCGGATTGGGGATCTAGGGATGGACGGGGGGAGGGGAAGGGGAAGCGGCGGACGAACCTGACATGGCGTGCGCGTGCTCTCCTCCTCCACGACGAGGCTGGCGGAGACGGCGAAGGCGAAGGAGGCGGCGGCGCCGGATGTGGAGTGGCGGCGCGGGTCGGGCGGGCGAGCCGAGTGGTCGGGCGGGCGGTGCGGGCGGGCGGTCGGGGAGCTGAGTGGCTGTGGGGAGCGGAGTCGCGGCGGCGCGTGGGGAGCGGAGTGGCGGCGGCGCTATGCGGGCGGGCGGGCGGCGTGGGGGATGTGGGGGTCGGGGTCGGGGAGGAGGATGGGGCGAGGTAGGGTTTAGTTCATGGGCCGGCCCGTTTTTTTTTTTTTAATTTGGGCTGCTTTGCCGACAGCCCGGCCCATCCATTGTCGGCAAACAATTTCTCTTTTTTTTTTTAAAAAAAAAATTTTTTCGCCAAACTTGACTGCCCGCTCAAATGCCGGCGGTCGGCAAACAATTTTTATTTTTTTTTTTAAGAAAAATTTTTCGCCGACAGCCCGGCCCAGCCGGCTGTCGGCAAACAAGTTTTCTTTTTTTTAAAAAAAACCTTTTCGCCGACAGACCCTCCCGACAAAGTTTGTCGGCGAACATTTTTTGCCGACTGCATCCAAGTGCAGTCGGCAAAGTAAGTTTCAAATTTTTGTTTTTTAATCCGTTTTTTTTTCTGGATCCTGAGTAACACAATTACATCTCAAATTCAAAACTTGGGGATGTTTTGAGTTATTTAGCTATATTTCATTAATTTTTTTCCTCACTTCAATTTTTTTCGCATTATTCAAGTTTGAACTGCAGTGCATGAAATAATGAAACTTTGGCCTTCAAAAAATGATATTCATGGTGGGGAGTGTGTTTTAAGGCCGTGTACCAACTCTCACCCAAAAATTTCAAGTCCTTGTCCACATAACAAGAGGCTCCAGGATTGGTAAAAGTGTTTTTTAATTATATAAAATCCAAACGAAGTCGAAAAATCACGAAAATTGACGGGGTGTCGTGTTATCGCATGTGGAGGCTATGAAAAAAATTTAAAAAAATTTGGAGCAAGTTGCGGCGTCACATGCTCAAAAGCCAGACAACTCCACATGTGATCACATGTGAGATGTGTGGAGTTGTCTGGGTTTTGAGCATGTGACGCCACAAGCTACGTACTACATTGCATTTTACTCAAAAAACACACACAAAAAAAGAGAGGAGTCCAAAGCGTGCGAGGCTGCTGGGCACAGGCGAGCGCCACATCCGGGGCTGCTGGGTGAGCTCTACCTCGCCGCCGTTGGGCAGGCACCTCACCGCCTCGAGCAAGCTCGGCCTCGACACTGCAGGCGTGGGCGACCTAGCTCCGCCTCACCGCTGACGTGCGCGCTCCGTTGGCTGCTCTGCCTCGCACACGGGCTTTGCCGCACACTAGCGGATGCCTATGCTTCTAAACAGCCATGGCTAGTGCCGTCCCTTCTCGCAGCGCATGGTGGTTGGCGAGCCGGCCACCTACTCCACACCTCCCACGCCGTTGCCCGCGCCACGCCATGTTTTCTTGGGCGGCAGCATTGACCCCAGCGTCGAGTGGATGGCGTAGTGGCGGAGCGCGCGTGTGGCGTCGGCAGTCTCGGGGTCGACTCCAACTCCGTGCTGGCGGCCCTGCTGGACTCGCACCACATGGTGCTAGCGGAGCTGGTGGAGAAGACGCTGCTATCTACTTGACCTCCGGCGCTTTGAAAAGGCCTACAAAATACATTAGTCTATAGCAACGCAAACAAATCGTTGCAATATAGTAACATGATATTGCATCCATTGAGGATTCTAGTTGCAATATTTAACTAACAATGGCAACGCCATAGAAAGTTATTACAACACCAAGAAACCGTGGCAATAATAACTTTCTATCGCATCCATTCGGAATTTTTGTTGCAATAACCATCTAGCAATTGCAACGTGACTAAAGATTATTGCAACCCAGAACAACCGTAGCAATAGTTATGAGTAAAAGCAACCCAATTCAATATAGTTGCAATAACACGAAGTAATTGCAACGAAAATCAATATTAATGCAACTCCAAAGTACCATAGCAATAATGCCAACTAATTGCAACATAATTCTAAATTGGTTGTAGTAGCACACGTCTATCGCAACGACTAACCACAAATATTGCAACACATTTAGTCTGTTGCATTATAGGCACATATTGCAACCATTTTACGTGAAGGTTGCAATACGACCCCCCTAAGGCAACCAAATTAGTAGTGTTGCAACCGTGTGGTGTGGCATTAGAGCCGAATCCTTGTAGTGTTCATAGTACGCCCCCTGATCGTAAGGGTCCTCCTCGTATGCCTCCTCTTTAATGGGTGCCTGATGGATTGGAGTACGCACAACAGAGGACGACGAAGTGCCTACCGTGGGCAGAGTGCTCGAACGGTAGGGACTTAGCACCGGCGTGCTCGAACGGTAGGGACTATGCACTGGGGGCACCACACTTGCGTCCATATAGCTTAGTTTCTCAGCCAAGTGCCTGCAAGTCTTTGACACTTTCTGCACATAGAGAAGGGCACATCAACTCTTCATGCTAGGAACACTTTCTAAGCAACTCACTGTTACGTTTTTTTCTAATCAAGTCATAAATTCACGGTACCTTAACAAACTGGTGTAGGGTGCCCTCCGGTTCCCCTCTAGTCTCTGCTAGCCGACTTACTGCTTCATTCGAAAGGCCGGACAACTGCTTGGCCTGCACACAAATTATAGGCGTATCAGCATACAAATTATAAGTTTAGCTGCACTCCAACTCAAAAGTAAAGCATACTAAATCTAGGATATTTACCACATATCTGTGCAGCGGCCCAATCTCTGGTTGTGTTCCTTCCCTAGTAGCGACGTCGTACGGGTCTTCACCGCCTACGACTCCATCTTCAGCGGGCACCTCACTGTAAGCATTCTTCAAATGTATCCTCGTGTTCTTATGCAACCATCCGAGGTACTCCTCATAGGCAGCCTCGTCGTGTTGGGCGATTTCACTGATCTGGCGCCTCTGTCTATTCTCCCACAGCTGTATGTGGGCATGGTGCTTCTTTGACCAGTCCTTCTCCTTGTACCTATTCCTTCGATCATACCTGCAACACACAGTTTGGTTAGAGGTAGTAATGTTAGGACAACATGTAATTATTTGGGTAATAACTCTTGCAAAAAAGTTGTTTTTGGCAACAGCTGTTGTTTCATAGAAATTTTCTATATGTTTTAAGCAATTCATCTTTAATAAGCAAAGGAAAAAGTCCTCAGTGCCTGTACTGACGAACTACGTTTTCTCAGAACGCCTTGCGGCCGCATCCCGAATCCAACATCCCATGTTGCTTCAAGATTCACGACAGTCAACACGCCCGCTATTCCCGTTTCTTTTGAACTTCATTCCAGACGCACACACTTACCCTCCCATTCCCATATTTTCCAACCTTTTCAATTCTCCATTCCTTCCTTCAATTCCCAGGTTCTTATCTCTCTCCCGTCTTCTACCTGCTTTCATCGATGCTTTCAAAATCTCTCCGTCGTCGCCGCCGCCGCCGCCCGTCTCTCTTCTCCTCCATTGCTGCAGGTGCTCTCTCTCTCTCTCTCTCTCTCTCTCTCTCTCTCTCTCTCTACCCGCTCCTCTCTCCGACGACTGCTCTCTCTCTTCGTCGTTCCTGCCCTCTCTTTCTGGCCGCTGCGGCCACCGTTGCTCTCTATCTCGCTACCTCCATTCTCCGCCGCAGCAGCCCCCTCCCTCCGCCAAACGCCGGCAAGCAACATCTCTCTCGCCAGGTTTTATCTCTTCCTCCCTTCCTCTTTCTTCCGCTCTCTGTAAATCTAGATCTGTCTATTCCTCTTCTAGTCTCTTTCTTAATCTCTTCTCAATCCCTTATTTTTTGTTCGAGCTCGATCTGGCTTTTTATTCTACTACTTTTATTCACTATTTGTATGATTCTTAATTCATCTTCCATTTCTCTTTTTTTATTATGGCTTTTTGTAAATACAGTTCATTGCTGTGTGCAATCCTAGATGTCATGATTAGTCTCGTCTGAATCCACTATTCTACAAAAATTCTTTTTTTTACTAATTGAGAAGATCTAGATAAGCTATTCTTCATTTGCAGTCCGCCAAGGCCACCGTTTATCATCGTTTTCATCAATGTCTCTCTCCGTAGATCCATTTGTGTTTTCTTTTTCTCTGTTCTTTTTGTACTAGTTTCGCAGATCTACTACCGCTATTCTTAAATTGAGTGCATTTTCGATCTGAATGAACTAACAATTTTCAACTTCGAAATTTTCCAGATTTATGATAGCACGTATTTTTCCCGAAACTACTGTCTTTTATTCTTTCACTCTGAAAATTCATTTCGTCTTGTACTAATTTCAGAGGTATAGTCTGCATTTCCAAACTAGTGGCCACATTTCAGTTCTATTTTACAGCCCAAACTTTGAAGGACGCCTATCCCAATTTATGAATTAATGACAACGTTTATCCACATTTTAGTTCTATTTTACAGCCCAGACTTTGAAATCAAAGATCCTATTACACACAATCTTAATTACGGCTAGTGTCGTTTAATTATACACATATTCGAAGATCCATATTTAGTTTCGGCACAATCTGAATTTCTGTATGATGTTGCGAGGTATATGAAGAAAGTTTGTTCGTGTCCACAATGGATGAAGATGATGGTGGAGTGCGCGAAGATGTTTTCAATAAGAATCCTACAAGTATGATATGTTCTTATATATAAATGATTAGATCATAATATTGGATCATAGAATACCTGCGAACTGATTGTTACTGCACAGGAATGTGTTGTCCATTCTTGATTTAGGTGCTTTTTTCAAAAAAAACATACTAATTGATTCTAAAACCTGTTGATATCTTGCTCGACGGTCAGATCTCAAGCTTAAGCAATACCCACACACAGACGCGATGGTCATTGAGACAAACATCGCAGGCTGGACGGTAACGAAGATTCTCGTAGACAACGGCAGCTCTGCCGACATCTTGTTTGCAACCACCTTCGATGGCATGAAGTTAGACAGAAACCAGCTACAGCCGGCGGGACACCCATTGTTCGGATTCGGAGGACAGCAAATCAGGGCAATTGGAAAAATCACCCTTCCCGTGTCCTTCGGTGACAAAACCATAACTCGAACTGAGCACATAACCTTCGATGTAGTCGACATTCCCTACAACTACAACGCCATCTTCGGCAGAGGCACCATCAATCAGTTCAACGCGGCCATTCACCCCAGATACCTCTGCATGAAGCTACCGGCCCCCGGGGGTATCGTCGCTGTCTACGGGGATCAGAACACGGCCAAAGTAGCGGAGCAGACAGCAACCCCAGGGCAAAAGAATGTCCACTGCCTTCAAGAAAAAGAAGAAAGAGAAAAGAAAGAAGAAGACCGCAGAGAACAGCGCGAAGTAGAGCCGAAGGTCGATACAGCATGGCTACCTTCGCGTGCCCAACCAGAGGAAGAAACGAAGAAAATACAGCTATTCCCAGATAACCCAGATAGAAAGGTCATTATCTGAGCTTTGCTCGACCCCGAACTCGAAGCACAGCTCGTTCAGTTCCTTCGCGACAACAGCGATGCCTTCGCCTGGTCCGCTTCCGACCTCACCGGTGTAGACAGAGGACTTGTCGAGCACTGCTTGAACGTCAGAAAAGACTATCCCCCGGTAAAACAGAAGCTCCGCAAGATGTCAGAAGAAAGAAAACAAGCCACCAAGGCGGAGGTGGACCGCCTACTCAAAGCGGAGGTCATCCGCCGGGTCAGGTACCCAAGCTGGCTGTCCAATGTGGTGCTAGTTCAAAAGAAAAACCTAAAATAGTGCATGTGCGTCGATTTCACTAGTCTCAACAAGGCATGCCCGAAGGATTGCTTTCCCTTGCCCAGAATAAGCACCCTCGTCGACGCAGCCGCAGGCTGCGAACTCCTGTCTCTGCTTGATTGCTTCTCCGGGTATCACCAGATCTGGATGAACAAAGAGGACGAAGAGAAGACCAGCTTCATCACTCCTGATGGCACCTTTTGTTTCCGAAGAATGGCCGAAGGCCTCCGCAACGCAGGACCAACCTTCGCTCGCATGACAGCGGAGGTATTCAAGGATGACCCATCAGTCTCTGCATACGTCGACTATATCGTGATCCAGAGCAAGCTAAAAGCGGACCATATCGCTGATCTCTCAAGAACCTTCGGCAAACTCAAGAAGGCGAAGCTCAAGCTAAACCCAGAAAAGTGCATATTCGGGGTCAAGCAAGGGCAAACTCCTCGGTTGCCTCGTGTCGGCTAGAGGAATCGAAGGAAACCCAACCAAGATCGACGCCATTCTCTCTATGCAACCTCCGACTTCAAGAAAGTCGACCCAACGTCTCACAGGGCGTTTGGCATCGCTCAGCAGGTTCATCTCACGTTCAGCAGAGCGAGCGCTACCCTTCTTCGAAGTCCTCAAGGGCTGCGATCCATTTAAATGGGGGCCCGCTCAGCAAGCAGCCTTCGACGACCTCAAACAGTACCTACTCAAGCTCGCAACCCTCGCTAGTCCATAACCCGCTGAACCCTTGTTGCTCTATGTTGCCGCCTCACCTCACGCAGTCAGCGCTGTGCTGGTCAAGGAGACCTCCGAGGAACACCAGAAGCGGCAAATCCCGGTCTACTACGTGTCAGAAGTCCTCGAAGGTCCCAAGAAGCATTACTCCCAGCTAGAGAAGGTTGCATATGACGTGGTCATGGCTGCCAAGAAACTCAAGCACTACTTCCAATCACACCCCATCACAGTACCTTTGCAATTCCCACTGGACAACATATTCAGAAACCCGGAGGCAGTAGGCAGAATAGCTAAATGGGCGTCTCACCTCAGTGACTACACCTTAACCTTCGTGGGAAGACACACAATCAAGTCCCAAGCCCTTGCTGATTTCATCGCTGTTTGGACCCCCGACACCCACAACAAGGCAAAAGAGGTGGAACCTCCGTGGACAGTGCACGTCGACGGAGCCTGGGGAGCACAGGGAGCAGGAATCGCGGCAATCTTAACATCACCATCCGGAATGGAGCTCAGATACGCCGCGAGGCTCGAATTCCAGTGCACCAACAACTCGCGGAGTACGAAGCCGTCCTCTTGGCCCTCGCCAAGCTTCGCGCCCTCTCAGTGCGGCGCGCGCTTATCCGGACCGACTCCCAAGTCATAGCCGGCCATATTGAGAAAGCTTTCAAGGCAAAAGATCCGGAGCTCCAGAAATACCTGCACCTTGTCCGAAAAACAGAAACATTCTTCCTGGGCATCACAACAAAGTCCACCCCTCGCAGCGAAAACAAAGAAGCCGACGAGCTGGCAAAGGCCGCAGCTCAAGCAGCGCCGCTACCCCCGGACGTCTTTTATGAGACCCTCGCGTCACCCGCAACCGCCAGCCGCGCGTCGCAAGTAAGACTAATCAATGCCATAACCAGCGAAGATTGGAGGGCCCCAATCACAGCATACATCAAGGGGTACTACGAGCCTGAAACTAAGGAAGAAGAGAAAAGAATGGTTCAATGGGCGCGAGGGTATAAGATCGAGGGTCAGCACCTGTACAAAGCTACCACCAGCGAAGGTATCGCCATACTCAGAGAAATTCATCAAGGCATCTGCGGTTCACACAATGGACCTCGAGCCTTAGTAGGAAAAGCTTTCAGGCAAGGATTCTACTGGCCCACCGCACTATCCGACGCCTCCTCACTGGTACGGCGTTGCGAAGGTTTTTAGATGGCAGCCAACCACTCAAATAGACCCGGGGCCCCAACTACAATGATCTGCCCAACCTGGCCAATGCAGCGATGGGCCATGGACTTAGTCGGTCCCCTTCCAACCGCCCCTGGTAACCTTCGGTACGCAGTGGTCGTGGTGGAGTACTTCACTAAATGGATCGAAGCCCGCTCTCTCGCCACCATCACCTCCGCCACAGCTCAGAAATTCTTCTGGCAGCAGGTGGTCTGTCGTTTTGGTGTTCCCAGAGATCTGACAGTCGACAACGGAACCCAATTCGACAGCTTCACATTCAAGGAATTCTGCTTCCAAATCGGCACCAAGATCCACTTCGCCTCAGTCAGACACCCGCAGTCCAACGGACTCGTCGAGAGAGCCAACGCGCTTATCCTCCAAGGAATCAAGAAAAAGCTCAAAGACAAACCCCTCAGCAAATGGGCTGAAGAGCTTACTCCAGTCATCTGGTCTCACAACACCTCCGACTGCAGAGCCACGGGGATCACCCCCTTCAAACTACTCTACGGAGAAGAAGCCGTCCTCCCCGAGGAGCTTCGCCACGGGTCCCCAAGAGCCACATCCGACGGCTCAGCGTAGGACGAAGCACTGGACAAGGACCTACTCGAAGAAACAAGGTGTTCCACTGTGAACAACCTTCGATGATACCAAGCCGAGACCCAGAAATGGAGAGACAAGAAGGTCCAACCTCGTGACCTCCGCGCAGGCGACATGGTGCTGATCAGAAAGCAAAACACGAAGATGGCGGGCAAACTGCAAGACAAGTGGCTTGGTCCTTACGTCATCACAAGCTCCGCCAGGCCAGGCTCCTTCCACCTACAAGACGCCGACGGACGCGATCTACCGCACACATGGAACGTCGACGACCTTCGCAAGTACTACCCGTAGCGGTACAACCCAATTATGTAACATTTACCGTCGCATTTCCCTTTCACCATCGCACATATAGACTACTCTGCACTCTTTTTCCTTATGTCGGGGCATAAGGTTTTTTGATGAGGTAGGAAAACTACATGTCATGTAATAAAGATTCATTCCCCGGAGACTTCGCCGTGTCAAGTAACACTGAAACGGACCAGGTCCAACCTCGTCCTCATCAGCAGTCGTCTCGAAAACAAGGATTGCCCCGGACCGACGATCGACCGCGGTCGAGGGTCACTCCGGCACAAACCTCCGCCAAACTCGGGCCAGGGGCTGCGCCAAAAGCAAACTCCACCTCGACCCCCGCAGCGGGCGAGGAGCGGAGGTACAAAAATTCAGCAGACCCCCGCCACTCGGGCCAGGGGCTGCGCCAAAAGCAAACTCCACCTCGACCCCCGCAGCGGGCGAGGAGCGGAGGTACGAAAATTCAGCAGACCCCCGCCACTCGGGCCAGGGGCTGCGCCAAAAGCAAACTCCACCTCGACCCCCGCAGCGGGCGAGGAGCGGAGGTACAAAAAGTCAGCAGACCCCGCCACTCGGGCCAGGGGCTGCGCCAAAAGCAAACTCCACCTCGACCCCCGTAGCGGGCGAGAAGCGGAGGTACGAAAAGTCAGCAGACCCCCGCCACTCGGGCCAGGGGCTGCGCCGAAAGCAAACTCCACCTCGACCCCCGCAGCGGGCGAGGAGCAGAGGTACAAAAATTCAGCAGACCCCCGCCAGTCGGGCCAGGGGCTGCGTCAAAAGCATACCCCACCTCGACCCCCGCAGCGGGCGAGGCGCGGAGGTCCCAAAAGCTAGCAGACCCCCGCCACTTGGGCCAGGGGCTGTGCTAAGAAATCCACGCTATCCCAACCACCACTGCAACCAAGCCTCAACATAACAAAAGCCTTTCCGCTAGACCCAAACCTCCGCTCAGCCCCATATCACCAACTGAAACTGGCAACCAGTAAAGCTATACTACACCCCTTACCTTGCCAGGCTTCACCCCACACTTATAGCCTTATATCACCCTTCCCCAGCCTTCGCCGTACAGCCCAATCCTAGAACTAAAGACTCAGGATCACACAGTCATTGCGACAGAAACCGTAGCACCACCTAATCCCAGCATTCATAACAAGATCATTCTTCCATTACAGCAAACCCGAGCCCAACACCATTCCTCTCACCTATAAAAGTATAGCCAACCTCAACCCCAATGACCATCACCCAAAGTGCCCTGTCAAACCAATTCACACGGCCTCTGTTTGCAACTTAGCATCTCAGGAATGAGGGGCGTCAGGAAAGAGCGCCAAAACCGGTCCACCGGCCGAAGCTACCCTTTCAGTTGCCCAGTCACCGGGTCCCTTACTGATCGCGCCATCAACCTCCGATGACCAGCGAGGGTAGAGATCCATATAGCCTTCAACCAAGACCGCTGCGTCCCTCGCACCACTCCCCTCCGAAGGTCAGGGGCATGAAGCGCAATACCCTTACCTGCCATTACTTGCACGCACCCTCCAACAGCCACCTTCGCCAAACAACCCAGCAGCTTTATACAGTCACGTGCAAGGCCACAACTTGACACTAGCAGCACCACAAACCACCGCCGGGAACCCAGGGACAGCTCCGCTTGAACCAAAATTCGAGCGCGAAGGTGCAAACAAACTAGCGCACGCCTCCAATTTCAAACTACTGTTAGCCTCCGAGAAGCAACCAAGCTTCGCTGCTCTACAGCCATCGGAGAGACCCTAGCAACCAAGGTCCATCATCAATCAGAACCTCCGATGCGCAGGACCTACCACAGCCAAGGGAATTGCTGTCCCAAAGGCCAAACTGGCGCCATGTAACTACATATAGCCTAAGCTCTGCTTACAATTCGCGCAAAAGATCCTGTATCAACCGAGTACAAGTCGGATCGCCGCGCTTACTACCTCCGATTAAAAACGCGAGCCTCGCTTTTGAAAAGTTGGGCGTCGTTGCGCTTTACTACCTCCAATTAAAAATGTGAGCCTCGCTCTTGAAAAGTTGGGTGTCGCTGCGCTTTACTACCTCCGATTAAAAACGCGAGCCTCGCTTTTGAAAAGTTGGGCGTCGCTGCGTTTTACTACCTCCGATGAAAAGTGCGAGCCTCGCTTTTGAAAAGTTGGGCGTCACTGCGCTTACTACCTCCGATTAAAAACGTGAGCCTCACTTTTGAAAAGTTGGGCATCGCTGCGCTTTACTACCTTCGATGAAAAGCGCGAGCCTCGCTTTTGAAAAGTTGGGCGTCGCTGCGCTTACTACCTCCGATTAAAAACGCGAGCCTCGCTTTTGAAAAGTTGGGCGTCGCTGCGCTTTACTACTTCCGATGAAAAGCGCGAGCCTCGCTTTTGAAAAGTTGGGCGTCGCTGCGCCTACTACCTCCGATTAAAAACGCGAGCCTCGCTTTCGAAAAATTGGGCGTCGCCGCGCTTCACTACCTCCGACCAAAATTCTTGCGTCGATGCGCCGCATCACCCTCGAGCCGAAACACAACAACGAGATCAGTGGAGTTAAAACGGTGACAGGCCTCTCAAACATACACATTTTACATTCTCACATCAATCGCGAGGGCGAAAGCAATAATACAACTCTCGGCCACGTTTCCGCCGGGAACGCGGCCGAGCAACTTCAACGGCCTCTGACCACACAACATCTTCTAGTACAGCATTGACCAACTCCCCAGCTACCATCTCCACAAACTCCCCAACATCCGTCACTATAATTTCGCGAGGGCTGCAGAGACCACGATGTCCCTCTTCATCACTATCACTAATAACTATAACCTCAGAAAGAGCATGAAGCCCCGCATTCTCCTCCTCATCACTATCTTCGATAAGAATCGGAGCCCCCCAACACCCTCGCCAACTCTTGCAAACAAGCGGAAGCTCGCCTTCCAACACCCTCGAACGGAAGCAGAGTCGAAGGTCGCGCGGCTCCAACTCCAACGGCTCAGGCTTCGGAACAAGCAAACCCTCGCCCCCACCGCCCCTGGGATTGCCAGTCGTTCCTCTGCCAAACAAATAATCCAAATCCCCCTCGTCATCCTCATTCCCACTCGCAGCGGAGCCGAATAAAAGACGCCAAGCTTGTTTGTCCGTCAGATCCGCAGTCCGCCAGAAATGACCCGACATCTGGACCGACCGGTCGTGCTTCGCTAACCTCCGCCACCAAATTTCATCAAAACTCGCTCGGGGATGCTTGCGCTTCAAGTTATACCAGCTCTCCCCCGACATGAAAAAGTCCTGCCGATTCATCATCAGCGGGATCACGTTAAACACGGGGGGCACAGGCTCCGCCTCAACCTGCGCAGCGGAGGCACATCATTAGCGCCCAACAACTTCGCACCTCCGCGCATGAAGCCAAACCCCCACGCAAACACAAAACCAACAAACCCGAAGGCAATCTCAAGCAACCAACCAATAGGCTATAAAGCTAAACTGTTTACAATCATCCGAGAACATAAAAATTACCACCAACTGTTCAAGCGAAATTCCCTCGAAACTTCACCAAAAGAAAAAGGGTATCAACCAGTTCCATCTTAAGCCTGTTCACCAGAATCATGACCAACCTGTTCATCAGCGGCACCCCCCTGAGGCGGCCCGGTCTCCAAGGCTGCATCAGCTACATGCCCGCTCGCCTCCGCAGAACCCGGCACCGAGCCTCCGTCGCCACCATCGCCAGTCGTCCCGGTGGTCGTCGTCACATCGCCCTCCTCCGCTGGGTGCACCGCAGCGACAAAATCTTCCCCAGGTTCACCCTGCGAAGATCAAATGATCCCGTTACAACCGAACCAAAGTCACATCTCAAACACCGAAAGACATAGGAAAAGACCATTACCTTCGCAGAAGCCTCGCCGACTACCTCATAAGTGAGCCTTGTGCCACCAACTTCAGCAAACTTGCTGTAAGCGAGGGCACCCACAGCAGCAACAACAGGATCGTTCCTCGACTCCCTGACTTCCTCGGCGGTGGGATAACGGAAGCCTGGCGCCATCAGCTTTTGAGCGTGCCTGCTACCGGCGCTCTTAAGAGCGCAAGCTGTAGCAACGTCCACGACCGGGACGGGGACCGCCAGCGACAGCGAAGCGCCATGGCCCTGGCCCCATCCTCCGCGCCCTCCCCTCCCAGACAGCGGAGGTTGTCGTGCCAACGGCTCAACCTCGATGACCTGCCCCGCAGATTGGGCCGGAGCAGGCGCTGGAATAGGTGTCGGTGCAGATGGCTCCAAGACAGTGGTCCCGCCTCCGCTGGAGGTCTTCCGCAGTTTCCTCCCCTCGGTCGCACCTCGGCCACCACCACGGGTCGGCGGGGGCACGTCCTCACTAGCTGACACCTCAGACACCTTTGAGCTAGCCTCGGCCGCAGTTCGCTTCCTCGTCGTCGCTTTTCCCCTTCGTTGTTTCTCTTTCGCGGGGGTAGCACCATCCACCGCACCCCCGTACTCAATCCCCATCAAGTCATACACTCGGTTCACTCGGACCACGCCGGCCATTTCCTCCCTAATCTTCCTCAGCTCCACATCGTCAACCTTCCCGACGAGCTCGATGACCTCCGCCTCCACGGTGGCGTGGATCTTCTTCAAAGCCTCCTCCTCGTTGGCAGAGGAAGAGAACACCTCCGCCCAGGCCTCGCGAAGGTTGCCCAGGTTGAGGTCCCTCAAGGATGGGTACCCTCGGGCAGCATAAGAAGACTCCCCATCCTTCGCCAGCCCCCTCTAATCATGGTCGGCCCACAGCGGTACGACCCTTGCGCAGTGGTACTCCTCAAAGAGGTCTCGCTGCGTCATGCACCGCGAAAGGACGCGCATGGCATCCTCGCAAAGCCGCGACCCGGCGTCCGACACCGCCGTCACCTTCACCTTCTCTAGAAGTGGGCGAAGGTCGCCCACCAGGCCCTGAACCCCCGCGCCATCCAACCGGTAGTAGAACCACCGCGTCAACCATCCTTCCCACTTATTCTTCTGCGCTTGCACAGGGGTCGCCGCGGTAGTCCGACGGCGGAAAGTATAAGCCCCAAACTGGCTCTCTTCTATTACTTCCTTGTCTTCAACCTTCACTGTCTTGGTGCGCTTCTGTAAGTGCAGGCTATGCACCTTCGCGAACCCTTCCACCGTCGGCTCCACTCCTTGCGAATGGCAGCCCCACACGAACGCACACAGCTTTGGGAAGCTGTTGGGCGTAAGATGGTGGAACTGGACCCTGAACCTCTGCAGGGAGCCCAGCACCAACGGGTGAGGCGGGAACCGCAGCCCTGCCTCGAAGAAACCCTCGAACACCATCACCTCATTATCGTTAGGGAGGGGCGTCAGCACCGACCCCGCGGGCCTCGCCCGGTCCTTCACCAGCCATCCCTTCGCCGCGAACTTCTCCAGGTCCGCCTCCTTCACAGTGCTAGCTCCAAACTCATAGACAGCAATGGAGCTCACGGTGCCCATGGATGAAGATCCCATCGCCATCTAACCTCGACCCTCGCGCTGACCGTCAAACTCAACCTCCGCCGCCACACATCTCCGCTAGAACCAAGAACCTCCGCACTCCAACAAGCTAGGGCAAAAGAATCTCTGATGGCAAGGGCGCAAGGGCAGGTAAGAAAATCTCGCTTTCACCCACCCCAACTATTTATAGGCGGGGGGACTCACCGCGGTAACGGACGCCGCAAATCCCGAGGAGATCACGATCGAATGGCGCACAGCACGCCGCGCAAAACCCTAACTGTCTTGTCCCTGGAATAGCGGCAAAGCCCACTCCGGCCCATCTGCAAAACCCATGTCTCTAACCCTCAGCCAAGCCCAGCTAACACGGGCCGCGAGCAACTAGTGGGCGTCGCTGCGGAGGACGGCCCTGGGCAATACACTCAGGGCCGAGCTCCCCACTTTCAAGGGCGTTGCTCCGACCCCGCCAGCCGGGCCGAACAAGCACCCCCATGTAGATACGCTTTATATAAGGCTTTAAAACGTTTTAGTTCATCTTTATGGGGTTATAGATATGCTTTGGCAAAGCATGTCTGGAGCGTCCCCCTACGGACCGTGTCTGGAGATATAGATACGAATTTGGATGCGTGTCTAGAGGCTTTGAGACGTTTCCATAGAAACGTTGCTAGCGTGTCTACATCATAACGTGTCAAGATTTGTAGACACAAACTATTAAACGTGTCTAAGTGCTTTGATATGCTTTCATAGATACGATTGGTCCGTGTCTACACATGTAGGAATGCCCTTGTATATATTTTTATATTACGCATCTACTGATCTATAGACACGTTGTATAGCAACGTTTTATTGTGTGTCAAAGAATAATTGATGCGCTTTTATAGATATGTTTACATTCGTGTCTACCAACAGGACGTTTTATGTGTAATGCGCAAACCATTTTAAGCATATTTAGATTATTGTCACTTAACAAGATTAGGAGATGTTATTTTGGCAAATAAACAACATAACCATAAAATTGTGTGCATCACGCATATTTCTATTAAAAATGCATTTAATAACAGAGTCAAACATCCATAGAACTGCTACATAGTGAATGAGTCATATCTCTAAGTAGAAAAAATAAATCTCCAAGCAATATGTACATATCCATAAATAAGTTCTGCAAACTAGTTGATTAGCTAATTCATGCGCAACCTTCATTCATCTGCAACCTTCTTTCATATGTATCATTCCATTCTGCTGCAAAATAAGAGTGAAGAAAATTAGGCAATGGCCTTTTCAAAATTAAAAGATAGCAAATTTAGTAACAACTATAGAAAAATGTAACTAACCAGGTCATCATGCACATGTTGGAGTTGAAGATTTAGGTTTTTTCACCTATATAAACATGGAAATCTTAAATTAGTAAGAGTAAGAAAAAAAATTGGAATGCCATATAGGTCTCTGTGGGATTGAACTTACATGTGATCTAGGCCAAGCAACAACACGGCCTATGGCATCTTTTACTGTGCGAAGACTTTCATATGGTCTAGGCAAGTTCTCATCCTTAAAGTCTCTAACATTATGAACAGCAACCGCAAAATATTCATTTCCAAGCATGTTTCCTCCAACCACAGCTGTGCTATCAGTAGAGATTAAGTTCCCTTTGGCGATAGCTTTTTTTCCATCCCTTAGAGACATCAAGAAAACCTGTTTTTGATCCTACCATTAAAAAATATTGAATACTAATATATCTGAATATGTATCCCATGTATGTAAAAAAACAAGGTGAAGAGCATACAGATAGTGGTCGAATGAGATCCATTGTTGTGTTGTTTGCACGCACCTATAGTAGAAGTAATTTTGACCATCAGCAAATAACTTTATCAAGCGGATAATCACAACATTAAAAGATGGTATTTCTGCATTGATAAATTTCATATCATGGGTTTTTCATACCGGTTTTGGTTTCGTTAGGCACTCGCGTGGTAAGGCTAAACCTGCGTAGCTCTTGTTGCTTTGATTACGATTCCTTATATTATGCTGCAATACATTTCACATCAGTTGGATCTTTTTTAAAATAAATTGTAATAGAAAAGTGTTTTGGTCTATACTAGAGCTTAATATTTTATAACATACTGCTGCAGCTGTGTTGTCCTGTGGCAAAGATGAATTAGCAGAACCCTCACTGTATTCTGGGGCATTAGTATTGCTCTGTAAATGTGGCTGCACCTAGTAGTGAAACAAACACAGTTTGAAAAGATTAAAAAATATGCAATTCTATACATGTTAATAAAAAAGCAGTGTGAGATAAACAATGCACAACCAATTTTATAGAAGCTCTAGGAGACTGAGCATTAGCACTTGATTCTTCATGGTTCTCATCAGAATCTTGATTACTGCTGTCAACACAGACATGTTGAATATTTTCATGTTCTCCATCTACCTGATTAGCAAAAACCAATTTTGAAACATGGACATAGCACAAAAATATACATTTATTTTTTTCAGACAGAAAAGGCATGGCCTAGGCTCTTACCCCATCATTTTCTGATGGTACTGATCCATTTGTCCAATCCTCTTCAGGAAACTTTCGCTTTAAGAAAGCTTGCATGAGGTCCACCTTATTTATAAGTTGCCTCTGATTTTTTAGTGCATTTGTTTCAGTTTGCTCGACAAAAGACAGACCTTGAGATACCTTCACTTGGCTCCAGTACTTGTCATCATAGTAACCACGTGGTTTTGACTCCTTAGCAATTACATCATCGAACACCTCCTCATAATCTTTTTCTGAAATAATACCATTGTTATCCTGTTTCCGTTTTGCTATTTCCTCAAATGATGTGTCCTACAGTGAACATAGACAGGATTATTAATATTACGAAAGAGATTTCAGACTCAATGCAAACCATAATTTATAAGACAAGAAAAGTACCATAACTATCTGTACACTGAGATTGGCATATGTGCCATCCTTTTTTGTATGAGCTTTGTCCCATAATTCAATCCTATTGATCCTTCCTTTCTTTTCATCTTCCTGCATAACAAAGCAAATTGTGAGCTCTAATAATTTATCAACTTGACCCATTCCAATTGTCAGATAACAGATTTGGAAGAGATCAGGGATGACCATCTCTTTTTTCAGTCTAGCATGGCTTTTCCTTCCAGTTGTGTGAGGATTCTTTTGTTCATTAGCACACCGTGAGTTCGTTGCACATAATTGCTGCAAATATTTAGTATTCAATGAGACAAACCATGGAACAAAATCTTAATGGTAAATAGTTCCTGTACATCTAGACATCATACTCTGGAACTAAATCTAAGTGGTAGAAAATGGGACACACCTTGTGTTTTTCTCCACACCATATTCCAACAAGAGCACTCCATTGATGTTCATTGACATCTTCTGGCTTATCTTTCTCAATTGCAGCCAGTGACCTTTGTTGGGGATTAAAATATTTTTTCTTCAACTTTGATTTGAATGCTCTCCACCTGTTGTTAACAGTTTGTAGGACCCAGTCTCTTGTAAGTTGTTTTGTCTCAGTGGGGTAGATAAATTTCCCCTATAACAAATATAGGTAAATATCAGCACATAGAAGCCATCTGAAACATTTAAAATCACATTGTCAATGAAAGTTTACCTCAACATCTTTAATTATGTTCTGCTTATAACCTTGATAGAGTTTACTGTCCCATCTTTCAATGTGCAGTGGTGCAAACTTTGGTTTCATTGCTAGGGTTCCAAGATACTGACCAAGAATGGAAGCTGATCTATCATTTGGCACACCATTTTCATCGGTCTCGACAATCACCTTTCCTCCTCGTGACTGCAACAAATCTGAAACTCTGAAGTCCCCTAGAATCTGACGCACCTCTCCATTTGGCCCTGGTTGTATGGAAAATAATATTATACTGATTTTTGGCATGCTAAACATATGCAGATGTGTGGGGGAAAACATACTTACATCTCATCCTAATTGGGCTTTTACGTCGTGGAGGTAATCTAGGTAGAACATTTTCAGTCTCTGGTGGACCCTCTACATTGTCCTCAATGTCCTGCTCATTGTCAGCATTACCACCTTGCACAGGTTCTGTATTCTGATCGTCAAGGTTCAAGTTTCGTAGTCGCCGAGGCCCTCTCGCCATGAGTTCTTTGGTAAAGAGAAACCATAAAAATCAGAAGTGGATGAATAGCTGAAATTAATTTAGTGCAACATTCAACAAATTCCAACGCGAAAAGAAACACACTATTGTAAGACAAGATTGTTAAATCATGACTTACCAGCTATCCGTTTTTCATTCTTCTTTTGTTCAGCTTGTTTTTTTTTCATTCTTCTAGTTTTCAAATTTTCTTTTAGTTCACTAACTGCATATTATTCAATGATGACTGAAACCTGAATCTGTCTGCATATTCAATTCAGAGATCTGGCTGCATATTGTTTATATATGAATCGTCTAGAACACACTACAACCTTTGCAACAATGTTCACAACAATGATTAGGTGATAAAGATAGAATATATAATGCTCTTTTTAGGAAGACATGATGCAAATGTTCAGAACACCCTTCCCTACACAGCTTCAGATTAAAAGAAAGGGACTATCATCAACGCAAATGTGTAATTTTTGTATCTCTGTACAAGATGGTTATCAATATACTGCAGCAGAGATATATATCATCGACACTTCAGAATTATGAAATAATTTGTACCCACATCTGCTACACGCTCAGTTGTTTTACCGAGTATCAGATTAGTACAACTAATTGCAGTTGAACAAAGGGGCATCGGATCCTAAAGTGAAGGAATTTCTATCATATCATGCAGAGAAACAGGATTAGGGAAATGGGATTCGAAACTAACTGACCCACAACCACAGGAGGTAGCGGCGAACGACGACGACGACGAGGCAGCCACGGCAATAGGAGTAGCGAAGGGCTCCTCCGGCCAGGTGACAACCGCAGACGAACAGCGACAAGAGGCGATGCTTGCGATGTAAGAAGCAGGGAAGGGGTACAGGGATGGATGCAGCAGGAGACGCAGCTCTAGGAACCGCCCTTGCGGATCGCAAGGACCTGGAGAGCAGGAGTGGTGGAAAGAGTTTAGATGGATACGAGTATTTTATTTGCCGCCGAATATTTTTGCCGCCAAATATTTTGCCGCCGAATATTTTGCCGCCGAACATTTTCTGGGGAGAAGGAGAGCTTTTCTTGCCGTGGTTATATCCCGCCAATTACCTAAATACAAATCGAGAAACACTAAACAAGAAAAGATACATGACATTTAGGAAGCTGAATTGAATTTCATATGACGTCACATTTAATTTTGGAAGGATGCGGGTATTTTTACAAATGTAATAATAATAATAAAAGAAACTATATATGGTTGTTTTTAATGACAAATATTGCACAAATATATGATACGTCAAAAGTAATTTTAGTAAAAAAAGGTACGATGATACTTTCTTCATATATTTTTTTTATTCTACACATGTTTCATTCACTTCCGGGAGTCAAACCCAGAACTGCTGGATGCTACTCAGAGCATCTCCAACAACCACCATCGGGCGCACCTCCTCAGGCCGGAGTGACATCCCCACACCCTGACGTGACCTCCCCGTCGACCCAACGCGACCTACCCGCCGGCTTGGCACTCCTAGACAAATAGATTGGGCACCTCCTCAGGCCGTCTATCTGTGCGTGCGGGCTTGGGCCAGCCACAACACCATTACTCGCCCCTGGCCAACCCTCACTCCACACCATGGCAGTGACTCTACCACAAGCCCTTTTAGATCTCAAGACGAATGCCCACCGCGACATGCTCGACGATGGAGAAGTAGTGACACGGCGAGAGCTCGACGTCGGTGCTGAGAAGGGAGGTGCCTTGTCGCAGGTCTCGGAGGGGGCGTGCGAGGGGGTGGCTGCGAGGGACGGATGAGCTGGCTCCGGACTTGGGACGACGAGTTAACGAGCGGAGGTGGAGTTAGAGATGACGAGCGGAGATGTAGATGATGTGATTCTATCCAATTCTGAGGGCCTCGGCTCCGTATCGCGTCAAGGTCGCGGGAAATAGTTTGATTTGGGTAGCATTGCTCGAGATGCTCTGAGCTGCTCCAACCTACTAGCTAGAGTCCATTTCATCCCCACAGTCCATTCTAGTCCAGTCAACCTGCTTCTTGCGACGGTGGCTCGATCAATATCGCCTCAACGCCAACCCACTTTACGTTGAAGAAGTAAGATCCGGAGGAGCGCTCGTCTTGCAAGCCGTGGGTAGAGGGAGGTTGGAGTGGGAGGGGGGTATAATTTTTCGTCTATTTTTATATTTGTGATTTATTATGTTGAATAGGATGTATGTTGGCATAAACACGCACGCACATGTGCATCTGTCCTGGGTATCTATTTCGGATGCAGGAATCAGGTCTTTCCGAAGGAGAGTTCAGGAGTTCACACTAGCATCAATCATCATAAGATACAAGCACACTGAAAAATAAGTAAATTCATTTAACAAATAACGTGTCTTTCATTCCTAGCTTCCACTTCGAGCAGATCAGTGATACATCCCAGAGTTGAACTAAAAAGGTAACCAATAAAAAGAAAAAAATAAATCATCGTGTAACTAAGAAAAATAGTGCACCCGATTCATGTGATGCAGACAAACGCAGTTCAAAACAAATGAAGCCAAAACAATAATGAAGGTCTGAACAAAATGATCTGGAATGCTAGTACATGACTGCACCATGTCACTCAGCCTTCATCTGCTGATACTTCAGTACCCATGTTGAAAAGATCTCGTGGTCTAACAGTCACCGGCACATTCCATCCTTTAGCTTTTGGGTCTTCAACATAAAAAATTTGCTGCACTTGCGAGGAGAAGACAAAAGGCTCGTGCTCTAATTTTTCTCCAGTGTGGATTCTTCGAGAAAAGTTCACAAGAGTGAATCCAAATTCAACTTTTCGTAAACCAGCACGATGATGGACATCATACCAGTCACATTTGAAAAGCACTACCTTGAAGTCCCTGTATGACAATTCTATTATATCTGATAATCTTCCATAATAATTAACACCATCAGCTGCAATGTTGACTACACCACTATTTTGCGTCAAGTGTGCAGCCTCACGACTCATGGTGTGGAACCTGGAACCATTAATAATATACCCACTGTATCGGACAACACATTTGCTCGGTTTTTCAGCTAGTGCTCTGACCTTTTCAGTGATCCCCGATCCATCATCAAGTAGAACCTGTACATAAGGAAATAATTACAGCCATCCTAGTGAACTTATGGTATATATAAACATCATTTTCTATTGTACCTTCTGTTCCAACCAGTCATGAAAGTGTTCATTAATCAACTTCTCTTCCATATTAGGTATTAAGCTAGTTGAGGGACTAAGTCTGCTTTTCTCCTCATCCAAAAAAGTTCTACAATAATAGAATCAACCGTATAGTGTCATGTAATCAATTCGTGCAGAATAAAATAAACAAGAGATTGAATTCAAAAAAATAAACAAGAAATAGCTTTAGTGCACACCTGCGAAAAGTTTCATCACAATGGCGCAAGACGTATCGATGTGCTTGAACAAGAAGCTGATTGTTAAATTGGGCAACAATGCTAGCTTTTCCAATTGATTCTCCTGCGCTATCAAATAGGTACATGTCTTTTATATTGTCTGAAACTTCAGGGTTTCGGGATGGTCTAGTAAAACGTGTAGTTCCTTCAATGAATCTCGAACAAAAGGTCATGCATTCTTCATTTCGATATCCTTCAGCAATTGAACCTTCTGGGTGAGCTCTATTCTTCACAAGTGCCTTGAGCCGAACAAAATATCTAAATTCAATTCCGAGCACACATTAGTTCAAAATATAATTGAAATTGAACAATCAAAAGATGAATAAATACCTTTCTAGAGGGTACATCCACCGGTACTGCACGGGGCCATCAAGTTTTGCTTCTTCTACCAAGTGCACCAGCAAATGCACACTTATAGTAAAAAATGACGGAACAAAAGTTCTCTCCATGTCACAAAGTGTCATCACAATATTGTCTTGAAGATCGTTGAGTTCAGACACATCTAACACTTTGGAGCATAATTTTTTGAAGAAATTTGATAATTCAATAATTATTTTCATGACATCTTTGCTTGGGTAACATGATCGAAGAGCCACGGGAAGAATGTCATGTAGCAAAACATGATAATCATGACTTTTCAGTCCACTCAGCTTGCAGTCCTTCATGTTGACACACCTAGAAAGGTTAGATGCATAGCCATCAGGAGTTCTAATATTCTGGATTACTGAACAAAGAATCTCCTTTTGTTCTCTAGACATTGTAAAAGGTGCGTCCGGTATAGTTTCATTTCCTTCATTATCTTTCACTGGATGAAGTTCTTGCCTAATTCCAAGTTCCACTAGATCTCGGCGTGCATCAAGGCCATCCTTTGTTTTAGGAGAAATATTCAATAAAGTTGCAATTAAATTCTCAGTTACATTTTTCTCTATGTGCATGACATCTAGATTGTGTCGTAATTTATTGTTTTCCCAATATGGTAGCCTGAAAAATATTGACCTCTTTTTTACCCAATCTTCTGGTTTCTTCTCTTTCTTACCATCCTTTGATTTCTTCTCTTTCTCACCATCCTTTGATTTCTTCTCTTTCTCACCATCCTTTGATTTCTTCGTGCTTTCTCCTCTTTTACGCTTGCATTCCTGATGGTTTCCATCTTGTCGTTTGGTGTTTTTTTTTTTCTTTTTGCCTTTACTCTTTGGAACAGGGACCTTCTTTCCTAACTCCTTCTTCTTTCCTAACTCAAACTCTCTGTCTCCTATCAGTTTTAGAATAGAAGTGCCACTCATTGTTTCAGGTGCAAGTTCATTCTCTATGGAGCCATCAAATCTGGTCTTTTCCTTTCGATATTTGTGATCATGTGGCAACCATCTACGATGAGCCATATAGCACATCTTCTTACTCTTACTAAGGTGAAATGATTTTGTTAATGCACCACAAGAAGGACATCCATATTTACCACTAGTGCTCCAACCATATAAGTAGGCCAATGCTGGAAGATCATTTAATGTCCACAATAGTGCAGCTCGGAGAGGAAATCCTTTCTTTGTACAAGCATCTTTTGTTTGCACTCCCTTCCACAACTCTAGGAGCTCATCGATCAATGGTTCCAAATATACATCAACATCATTCCCTGGAGAAGTTGGTCCAGGAATGATCATTGACAAAATCAAAGATGTTTGTTTCATGCAAATCCAAGGTGGTAAGTTATAAGGAATGAGCATCACAGGCCAAGTACTGTGTTTTGTATTACAGTTCTGAAAAGGGTTAACTCCATCACTTGCAAGACCAAGGCGTACATTGCGAGCATCTGCTGCAAAATCAGGGTTTCTATCATTAAAATCTTCCCAAGCTTTACCATCAGCGGGATGTCGCAATTTTCCATCCTTTGTGCGGCCCACATCATGCCATCGCATGTCATTTGAAGTTTTGTTAGTGGAAAATAACCTTTGGATCCTTGGTGTCAATGGAAAATAACGCAATACTTTTGCTGGCTTCCTTTTCCTTTTGCGGTTAGCCAAAGAACCTGTTTTCTCATCATCTTTCCAACGAGAGCTCTGACACACATGACAATAATGTTGTTTCTCTCTATCACCTCGAAAAAGCATGCAATCATTAGGGCAAGCATGGATTTTCACATAGTTAAGACCTAAACCACGAATAATCTTTTTTACCTCATAATATGTCTTTGGTAGATTTGCCTCAGGTGGAAATGCATCAGCAAGTATACCAAGTAGTGATGTAACAGACTCTTGTGTCCAACCATGTAAGCACTTTTGGTGATATATGGTGACTAAAAATGACAACTTACTAAATGCTTCACAGCTAGGGTGCAACCTTGTGCTTGCATCCTTCAAGAAGCTTGCATACATATCTTGTTGTTTTGTAGCAGTATCATTTTGTTCATGATTGACATCCTCAGGCACATTATCCATATTTCCACAATCAGACTGACCATCACCTAGTTCAGCTTCGGACACGCTTGATAGAGATTCATAGTTTGTTGGCATATCAAATACAGCTTGTAGCATTCCTTGCATGTCATCCAATCTTCCATGTCCATCTACTGTTGCAGTACTTAGAACAGCCGGAGTTGCCTGATTCTCATTGTTATTTGGCAAATGAGCAAATGCAAATGATAGTGGGTCATACTCCTCTCCATGGTGATTCCATACTGTATAACCCTGAAGTATACCATCACACTTTAGGTGTATCTCAACTTCATCACGATTTTGGGTTACTCTATTTTCACAGTTGTTGCAAGGACATGATATCTTGCTATCAAGTGGAAGGTCACGGAAAGCAAAAGACAAGAACTGGTCGACGCCATCTTTGTAAGCAGGGCCCGTCTTGGTTTACTCATCCAACTTCGATCCATCCCCTTAGGACGATCTGCAATAGTACAACAAAATCAGTATTTGGTTACTATGTCACATCGTAGTTCAAATGAATGTATCTGAATCGATAGTCACATATGTCTATACTTTAGCATTTTACAAAAATACTATAGCACAGGTGGCAATGAAGGTTTGAACCTAATGCCCTTGTATGCATGGCATTCCTTATGCAATAAACTGCGTATTTGAAACTGACAATGGTGACCAATCTAAATAGGACCAACTAGCACATATGTCAGGAATTATATATTTGCTACTGCACGCATGATATGATTTATGCAACCTTGTGACTGCAATTAACCGCTAAGGAACAGAATACCTGACGGAGCTTCCGGCGGAAGGTGTTCCGATGACTTCGAGGTCGACAACTGTGCAGGTGCCTCCTGCGTCGGACGACCGGAGACGGCGTGTCTACGGCCCCTGCGAGCAGCCGCAGCCGTCGAGCTGGGGTGCAGTGGCGGCGCCCCTGACCCCTGCGAGCAGTAGCAGCCGTGGAGCAGGCCAACCAACCGGGGAGTAGGTCGTGGCCGGCGGCTCTTTAGTCGCTGGAACAGAACGGCACCACAGCAGCAGTCCGGCGATCAGCGCCGCGCCGCCGCCGCCGTGTGCAGCAGATCCAAACTGATGTGGGCAACGGGAGAAGGAACAGAACAGATAGATCGGGATTTTATTTTAGTATATTCACTATTTTACTTGGTGCTTATATATATATCTTAACAAATGCTTAATAAACGGTGTATATAAACAAATGTATGTATGTGGTTACCTGGTAGAGTGGATAGTTTTGTTTCACGGGGTCATTAGTTCAAAGCTTACGCAAGTCTACTTTTATAAGCCACTCATATTTTATTCTTTTGTATTTTTTAATAATTCTGTGAGCCACCTATATTTGATTTGGATTTTTGAATAATGTATATGCCTCTTATTCCATTTGTCATTATTCAAAAAAATCCAAAAGTGCATCAATTATACTACGTGACGTTTGTTACGTTTTCTAAACGTTTCAACATTCATGTCTACGAATAGACTTTAGATACGTTTTGTTTCGACGTGTTAAAAACCGTATCTATTGGAGGAGGCAATCAAGACATAGCAACGCTTTTTTCAAAACGTGTCAACAGCCGTATCAAACTATGGAATCACCAAGGATGTTGATACGTTTACCATAGCGTAATAATATAAACGTATCTACATGGGGGTGTTTCTTGTAGTGCTGTTGGGGGGAGCAACCTCCGGTGGGACCCCCCACGTAGCTCCACGACCTAAACAAGGGCCAAGACACACAGCCAGGCATCCGAGTTTAAAATAACCTTCGCCGGATTGATCACGCCATCGGCGAAGGCCCACACAGCCAGGCATCCGAGTTTAAGATAACCTTCGCCGGCCTGACCATGCTATCGGCGAAGGTCTACGCTCTCATATTAACTAATCGGCGAGGGTGCGACAAACCAGCGAAGGCACGGAGAACCTTCGCGGCCATCTTTGTTTCAATCTTTCCTTCTGCAGGTAGACGACGCCCCAGCGAGACTCCCCAGCACCTTCGGCGCGGCGTTCTGGCGCGTTGGTGCCAAGGACCTCGGACAACCTCCGAACGGCAGCGCAAGGAGTCGCCGTGAGGCGGCCTGAAGGCTCGACATGTGGACCAAGTCGAGGCTCGACACATGGCGGCGCGGGGTAGGACAGAGAGCTGCAGCCTCTAGTATGGTTTTGTACCAAAATAGCCCCGCTGGGGCCCACGTGCAGTGTGATGGAGATGAAAACCCTAGTGTAAAAGGTCCCCATCCCTTGGCAAGGTCTATAAATACCAGAGGCAGGGCACTGTGTAAAGGGGGAGCACTGTCACTTTTTCAGTGCCAATTAATGCAAAATTCCCAGTTGGGCCCATCGGCTCTTATTCCTTTGAGTTTGGATCTGATCCCACCTCTTTGTCTGGTGAGACCTTCGCCTCTCTCCTCCGGGCCCCGGCGAAGGTAGGGAGGCAAGAGTCCATACTGTTGAGAATTATTATTTAGTGCTCAATTTGGGATTAATCCAAGGGGTGCCTTTCACCCCCTCTCCCTCTTTCACACTTGTAACCGCCCACATGGGCTTGTATATATATGTACACACTGTTCATTGGAATACAACAGAGATCATTTGCATCAACTCGCTGTCTCTCGTTCTCTACTTTTCTAACACGTTATCAGCCACGTGCTCTCCTCTGAGAAGTTTGAAGACCGACGACATGTTCATCGGAGACGTCGCCGGAGAGGTGTTCCCGGTGCTGTTGCTGCAGAGTCGCCGGAGTGGAATTCACTAGCGTCGCTGGAGAAGGAAGCAGCCTCCGAAGGAAATAGAAGAGCGATGGAGAAAAATTCGTCGGCGTCGATGCGTCTACCGCAAGGTACAGGATGCAACGACGTTATTTATCCTCCATCAATTCGACGGTTCAGGCACCCTCGTGCCGTGACCGGCGACCCCGTAGCAACGGAATCGCGCGGCGGGCAGGAGGGATCCCGGCGACGGCCGGCTTCCTGCTATGCCCAGGCGACCCTTGCAACCGGAAACCGCTTGCCGTCGCTACGCCGCGGTTGGCGGCCTCCGCGCCGCGGCCGGCTGCCCCACAGCGGCCTGATCGGTGTGTCCCGAGTACATCGGCCACAGCAGCAGTCTCGTGCCTGGCCGGCGACGGTGGCTGTGTGACCGTAGACAGCGACGATTGGACAAGGCCAATCCCGATGTCTGATTCAGGCCGGCGGCATCTCGTCTGAGAAGCCGAGCGACGGGACGGATGGAAACCGTCCGTGCGGTGCTTCCTTGGGAAAGAATAAGGCAGCGCCTTTTGCACAAAAGGCCTTTATCTATGTGAATTATATAATAATTCAAGCAATTATTATTGCATTTCAGTTTTATATATGTTAGCCCTCAAATACATTCTGTGATATATATTGAAAATGCTTGTTTTAGACTTGAAGTCTAAATAAGTTGATCCGCAATATTTACCTTGTGTAAATAGGATCTTTCTAAGACTTGAGTTCTTAGAAATTGCATCATGATATATTATTACAGATAAATTTACTATTGTTATGTTTAGATATGTTTTCTGTGTCTATGATTTTCTGTTTTAGTCATCGACTATAACAGTATTAGTATGGCAGAGTTTTTACTCCTATACATTGTTTGTTTTTAAGACCAGAAAAATTGTTCATATCTAAACATAGTTTGTCGATTTTGTTGCTTGGTAACTAATTTTAGTCGCAACAAAATCAAATCCTCTTAATTACTTGATTGTTAATTAAGGATGGATTTAGGTTTAGGTTGGCCTAGGCTGGATTGGCAAAATGGCAGTCACACCATTTTTGCTTGTGAGGCTAACATAGAAAGTGCATATTTTGCTTGGATCCTATCGGATTTTGCAATAATTATGCCACTCCCCAATTCTAGCACTATGTGCTTGGTAAATTTAGTACAACATGTTTATTCCTGTACTTTGTTGGCCTTGTTAATTTGGTAGTTTTCTATAAACTTACATTTTAACAATGGTTGGTTCTCTTAATTAAGATTTTCTTAATTAATGATGGTTTATGCAAAATTGTTATATTCATATCTTAGATATATTTGAGATCCTAATAACACAAGTGATGGAGATATAGGCATTGGCTCTCTATTATTTCGAGATGGGAACATTAGGTAATAGAGACCGTGGCATTGGCTGCGCTTAATCCTTTGAGATTATTCGGCCTAGAGACCGTGCCATCGGCTGTGATTTAATCACCTATTACTAAAGGTCTACATCATGTCCATTGGACTAGATGATTACCTATATAATGTTCATTCCAAAGTAATAAAGAAGATTATGGCTTACACTATTGTAGTGATTACCATTGTTTAATCATTAATTTGTGCTATATATGGTGTAGTAGAGTACTAAGCAAAGGCTGCGTTTAGTTCAGAAATGAATTATTCTGCCTAGAGACCGTGCTTAGGCAGCAAATTTATTTGCCTACTACTAAAGATCTACTCTATGTCTTTTGACATTTGAGATTATCTAACCATATATAGACAATTAATGAGAGTGATTGAATTATTCAGTATATGCCTATGGCAGTGAGAATTCACCCATCATTGAGAGGTCTACATCATGTTTTTGAACTTGATGATTACCTATATTGTGTCGTCCCAAATAAGTGTTTTGGAAACATACAAATAGTACACCTTTGTGGTGACTACCATCATTCATTATTAATTGCTAAGCACGGGTGGTAGAGACTTGGGCATTGGTTGCGGTATATTCATATGAATATATCAGCCCAGAGACTATGCCTATAGCAGCAATTTATTTGCCTACTACTTAGAGATCTACTCTATGTTTTGAACATAAAGATTATCTATAATGTGTGTGCCAGCATTAATAATGATTGTTCATGAGGTCTACACATCTTTGTGATTACCTCTAATTGTTGGATGGTTTTTATTAACTACCTCCAAAAATCCAAAACAAAGTGATAAGATATGAAATCCCCTAAATTTTGCATTAGAGATTACAACATCACCATAGTGATTTTGATTTTACCTTAATGATAAAATCATTAAATCAATGGTTTGTCACATGTTGTGGATATCGACTTCAGAGGAGTCTCTTGAACTCGCTCTTGATGGCATCAATATCCCACATGTACAATGGACATTAACATTGGTTTTATCCCATAGACTAATAATTTTAATACCCTCAATTAGGGGTTGTTTATTATAGATCAAAGAAAACTGTGCCTTACTTGTTAAAGCACTACATCCATAAACATTATTCATTGGAATATCTTATGGAAGGAAATGCACATATTTTATGGCATACTCTTCAGGAGTACTATGAACAATAAATAAACTCATATAGCTTAAGGCTAACCATGAGTGGATCATGTTTCTAGTTTTAAAACTAAGAAGACTATGATCATATTGTTCATACAATTTGCTTCCAATGGTAGAAGCAAAAGGCTTAATGTGCAAATGAGTCGTGACAAAGTTGAACCCCACAATGATAGAATAATGTCATATAGGTGGTTGTGTTTAGCATAGTGCTAAGCAATGTCATACTCTTAAATTTAAGATTGATCTATATCAAAAGTCAAAAAGGGATTAAATAGTAGCTAAGAAAGAAGATTTGAAGTATATTTCAATCTTAGTCTAAAGCTACTTAGGAGGTTGATTTTTTGGATCCTTCGGGATCACGTTACACTCCTCCTTCCTCTCATAAGAGAATATCAAATACATGGACAACATATGATCATCGAATATACTTCGAATGACATGTTTTGAGATTTGAAATAATCTCATGGTCCATTGATATTATTTGATAATGTCCATTGAAATATGTTGTAACACTTGTTGTCAATGCATAATTGCGAGTATCATATTGATGAATTTGATACTCGACAATATTTATGAATTTCTATATGTTAGACAAGAATTTCGTTGATTTCTTGTCTTATATAGATTGTACGGGAAACATTCCAACATGGAATGATGTGTGCCTAGTGGACTTTTGTACCACAAACTCTATAATTAAGGAAGCAAAATGTTCCTGGTTCTTATGACAAGAAGAGGGAATAGTTTTGGCCATCACTGATATGATGCGATGATAGTTTGGCTGATTTTGCCACTATCATTCTTCTTATGGATACTGAGTTAATAGTAGAGGATATTTAATTATGTTCTAATTAAACTCATATTATGCCAATTTATAGAGATATCCGAATGTGTTTCCTATGGAAACACAGAAAGACAACATTGGATATGGCATATAATAATGAGATAAGTCTCATTTTGGTTGTATTATACATACAACCATCCCCCTACTACATGTTGCGTATGAGAATTTTTCACATTGTTGATACATTCAAGTTTTGGAATGATCAACTTGGCCATCCGAAGGATGCGTGAAAAATTATTGGCAATACTTTTGGTCATGGTCCTCCCAAAGTGTGCATACGATATGTGCCACAGGGAAATAGATTTTAAGACCCTCTTATCTTAAAATCGGATTAAATTTCATAGATTCCTTGATCATATTCAAGAGAATATGTATGGGTTTGATACAAAGATTGTACGGATAGTTCAGGCATTTCATGGTTGTAAAGATACATCTTTGCGATGATCTAGAGTGTGTGAAGTATCCACGCTCAGCCATGCATTTGGTAGATAATGCCTCTTCTTATGAGCATTATCCTGAACACTACTAAACTTTTATGCCTACAATGACGATTGTAAGGTATAAGAAAAGTTTAGTTAATATCCAAATGGATAAATGGAATCTATGAGTATGACATCAAGGTCATAACAGGACCATTTTTAGTAAATTGCTATTTGCCAACTTCATGTTGGGGTCAGGTAGATTTACACACTCCTGACTTATGATTAATTGCATATCCCCTATATGCATTTAGTACGTGGGAATCCATGAAGATTTCCTATTTGCGTAAGATTGGTTTACGTTATATACGTACCATTCTCACCACCGCAGCATACAATGATGGGTTTACACAGGAAACTAGGGATCAACGAGGGATTTCAATCTCCGTCGATTGTTAAGTATTTAGATCTCTTATGGAGAATCTATTTACAACCCGTATGCTGGTTCTATAATAATGAGCTTTTCCAGGCATCAGGGGGAGATTAGTACCATATATAATGCCAGGAAAATATTTGGAATGCATGACATTTCAAGCTCAGGATCACGTACTAAATGAACTGAACTTTGAGTTCAAAGAATTTATGGTTTGCATAACATTGCAAATAAAATGCCAAAATGCATTTACTGATTATTAATCCATTGCAAGTATGTGCCAGAAAGAGTAGTGGTAATAAGTAAAACCACTTAACTCCCCATTGCAAATAAGAGGGGGGAGAAGTATGGTCATAAAGCAAGATTATTTATGCTAGCAATAGAAGGTTTTCCTTCTAAGATAGTAAATGCAGGTCAACTTTCATGGTTGGCAATACTTAATGGGTAAATATTGGTTATTACCCAGTGGATGAATGTCATCCACAAGCTAGCTCAGTGGTGCACCTAAATACTGATGCTAGGATATCGGAAAGCCCTGACTCTCGTTTTGGGAAGTCACGATGAGTCATTCAGGGAATTTTGAGTTTTGATTGATAGTTGGAGAATTATATATCATATAAAGGCTACATGTGTCGACACATACTTCTCTAAATAAAATGTATACAACACTCTAAGTCATCCAGTGAATAAGACCATGGCAGAGTGCTTTTCACTCTTACTGGAACTTGTTGAGTGATGTAGTACATACAGAGATAGTCTTGCTCACCTAAAACTGGTGTTTTGAGCTGTGATGCCAACACCTTGTGGTACCTTTACTGTGGGTACAAAATGTTTTCATCCTAGATTGGATTGAGAACAACGTGGTGGTGAGATACAAAGCAAGACTAGTAGCACAAGGGGTTTACGCAAAGCCCATGCATTGATTTTCAATGCAAATTATTCTCCATAGTAAGTCATAAATTTCCGATACTACCTTTTGATTGGCAGTACAAAAGCATCTATCTTTTGCAGTTGATAGATGTAGTGATCGTGTATGATCACTTGATTTGGAGTATTTGTGAAGCTTCCGGGAAGGAGTTCATATACTCAATCCTCATACATAACATTGCAACATATATCGTATATTGCTTAAGTCAATATGTGGCTTCGAGTAATTAAGTCAAATTTGGTACAATCGACTTTGTGTATTCCTTGATCAATTGAAGGGATACAAGATCTGATTACATATGTTGTTCATTATTGAAGTCCTTGATTGGATTTCATAGTGTTATATGATTGTCAATAGTTTTGACATCATTGGTAATAAACCATGTTGATAGCACGTTGTACTCTGAAGACGGAGTTTTGAGATGGGAGATATGGTCTAAACCAAAATTTCATTTTGTGTTTAGGATCTAAGTATCTTCTCCCAGGTTTTTGTATTAAAGCTATCTATATCCACATCATATTGAATGATTCAATATGAAGGTATCCTATGGTTGTTCTACCTTATGATAGAGGAAGATTGCTTTATGCCATAGTGATTGAGATGAGATATTGGGACATGTGGTCCATTATCTCTATACTATTTATGTGCTAATATATCTTGCAAATTTCCTGGTAGGATATTATTTGCAATGATTTGCTATCTAGTAGCAGCACTAATCATACCAAATGTTGGTGGATTAAAGTTAAGAATATCTTTTGATATCTTAAAATAGCACATGCGGTCTTGGTATAATCCATGATCTGATTATGTGGATATAATGATTCTGGTTATAGATCCCCAAATTCCAGATCATTGAAGTAGGCTTTACATAAATATGGAAAACCCACTTTTGTGAAAGTCTTTAAATAGACATTAGTGGCTATTCCAATAATCATTCTGATATTGTATTTACAAGGCTTCACATGAACGTGTATAGCTTGACAGAATGGTATATCACATACTGAGATTATGTGGTATTGATTCTATTGAATCAAAGATCATTATCTATAAAAGGTAATGTAACTTGTGTTGTGTAGATAGAGACAAGTTATACTTAGCGCAATATTTTTGCACTAAGATGGTTCAGTCTCATAGGTAATATGGACATATGAACATTTGCAAACTAAGTCTTGTGATAATCTTGTATAGATATTCACAAAGTCTACCATATTCCACACTTCTTATGTGTGAGTATATTGGTATGAATTTAATTATTTTGAGGTTTGCAAGTATCAGGGGGAGAGTCTTCCTGATCAATAATTTGATTATCAGGGGGAGAATCTCCTTGATTAATAACTTGTTGCAAATATCATATTGCACTCTTTTCTTTGTATGAGTTTTTCCCATTGGGTTTCTCATATAAAGTTTTTAATGAGGCAATATCAACACAAGGTTATGCCATATTATCCATATTTTTCCTATAGGGTTTTTTGATGGATGATATTGGAACATAACGTACATTGTACTCTTTTCTTTATGTGAGTTTTTCCTTTTGAGGTTTCTCATATAAAGTTTTTGATGAGGCAATGTCAACATAAAGATATATGCTATATCATCTAGTTTTCCCCACCGGGGTTTTTGGAAGATGATATCTGAGGCATATTGACCTTATATGGTCAAGGTGTTTTTAGACTAAGTCTTTGGGTTTGTCTCAAAGGGTCTAATAACATTGGTGATTGTATATTATGGTGTTTCTCCTTGTTTTTCCCACTGGGTTTTAAGGAGTTTTGCCTGGTATACTGGTATTACTTTGGTTTTTCCCACAGGGTTTTCCAAAGATTTGTAATGATGCATAATAGATGAACAGTGAAGATTACAAGGAGCAAATTGATCAAGGGGGAGTGTTGAGAATTATTATTTAGTGCTCAATTTGGGATTAATCCAAGGGGTGCCTTTCACCCCCTCTCCCTCTTTCACACTTGTAACCGCCCACATGGGCTTGTATATATATGTACACACTGTTCATTGGAATACAACAGAGATCATTTGCATCAACTCGCTGTCTCTCGTTCTCTACTTTTCTAACACATACCAACAGTTTTTTACATTGTTACTGCACAAGAACTCAGTTTTGTTTTACATGTTTTAAGCTGACAGGAACTTAGTTATTGTTTTAAGCTCACAGGATTCCTAACTGATTATTAGATCTGCAACTATTAAACTGAGGTTCATAAGATCTTTTAATCTCACGTTTGGAAGCAATGTTTGACTGTCCTGTATAACTAAGATTCATGGCATGCAGGGTTCTGTTCAGGCTGAAAAACACTACATGTGGAGCTGGCCAGTTAACAATAAATGGCCAATTAACAATACAGGTGAGAATTACCAGGCTTCACTGGCAAAATAACAATAAATGGCCAATTAACAATAATTTTTTTTACCTCGTGACCACCGCCTTGCACACATAGTACTCATCACAATTTTTAAAGAACATTATATTTATGCTTAAATTTTACTAGATTCTACACTGAAGTATTAAAACTAGTGGTTCTCACAAATTCTATTTCTTCTGTATAATATTGACAATTAATTAATATTACATTACCCCAGTAAAGATAGATGTCAAAACTCTATTGTCCTTCACTGTACATCCTAAACAAAACAATCAGAACTCTGCTCGATCTTTATCAGACATTCAGACCTCTAGAGTGTTTTTTGTTCTGTAGATTCTTTTGGTTAGTTGGATAAAATAAAATAGGCTAATAACTAGATTGTTCCATACTACTGACCTGCAGTTCATTAGTGCCTTTTTGCATATTCTTATATGAAAACAGACACAGTACCCAAGTGTTTAGCACTTCAGCAGTGATAGGCCATAATTTGCACCATGATACTCTAAAAGAAGGATGTTGCAACATGTTATATGAGAATGCATGCAGTTTGTTTTACCATTTTTTTGAGACAGGCATGCTTCCTCCTAGTTTTTATTGCCCTTCTGCAGTACCTATAACATGGGCTTGTACCGTATTCAGATAATTGTATGTTGTTCCACTAGCTATGAGCAAAGCACATTTGCCCCACTTGTGTCACCCCCTTCTTTTGTGGAACTAGTATTGTTTTCTTGTGCAGGTTTTGTGTTGTGCTTTTATCTCTGATATGGAGAATTTGTGGATACATGCTTATTGACATGGTCATTGACCATGCTTTTTGTAAGCTGATTGATCATTGGACAAAAATGACATTTTCAAAATATTAGGGCCATTTTCCACATTATCTATGAAATGTGTGCGTGTCTTTTCATATATATGCTTCTTTATTTGATTCCTTTGTGTCATTTTGTGGTCTTCTATTAATTTGATAAAATTGTCAGCCAGGCCATCCTCTGATAATTGAGTCATCTGATAATTGTCAATTTTCACAACCTCATGCACCTCACCATGATCTGTAAAACTAGAACTAGACCTAGTTTTCATTATGAAATAATATTGGTACGCCTTAGGCATTAATATAAATTTTCATTAGGCAAAATTACTTTTCTGTGTCAGGTTTAAGACACACTTATGCAAGGCAATGATATTGGTATATTCATTATGCAGTAATATAGGTCTACATTTAGGGAAAAATACTATTCTTTTGCAACAAAAAAACTTTTCTTATACATTGCCAGAAAAATTTCTTTGCTTGTATGAGCATAATTGGGTCTTTGCATAGTATGTAAGAGTTGTTGGATCATTTTAGGATTCATGTAATTCTATGAATAGTATCGATCCACATATTGCGGAGATCTTCTAAGCACTCACCTATTGTAAACTCATCTGTAACTACAATTTTTACACAAACGTGCACGGGCACTTCTTACTACAAAATGGTTTACTTTATAACTAATGTCCACTTTGTAGCTAAGAGTGCACAGCTTCACTAAACATGTTCTTTCGAAATCTATATTACTACTTGAATAATTTGAACTTGTAAATACCAAACTCATACTACTTCCTGCTATTGGGCAGAATATACTACTTTTGAGATGTTGCCCTTGACATTAATATTTAAGACAGTTTATAACAATTCTTCCACATGTTCGGGAAAAAGATGTTCCCTAAATAATATTTCCCCCTTGGTAAATTTGACACAGTCCTTTATGGCAGCTGATGCCTTATTTTGTTTCCTTAAAAAATTTGCAATTTGAATTCTCAATATGACAATAGTGATATGTGAATTCTCAATATAGCAATACCGATATATTTGTGTTCTCTAGGTCATATATTCAAAAAGTTCAGGACTGCATATGATGAGATTGTCAATGACTCTGCCTAGTAAGTGCTCTCTAACACACACATGACCCACTTTCTAGTAATTTTTGTTCCTTTCTGCTACCTTAAGTGTGCTTTGCTAATTAACTACTACAAGCATCTCTCGTGCAAAAAAATGCCTCTCTGCCTCTATCTTCAGACTAAAGACTGATTATGGCTGTTGTCTATTATAAATGAGGATCGCAAGATCAAGCACACAAATTTGATGCTGAATTTACATTGCTACATTCACAACTCTATGCACATGTGTTTTAATTACTGTTGGGTACCACTATCCATGTATGTTGTTTTTGCTGAGGCACTTGGAATTAAAACTCAATAATACCCAGTCAATATTGTGTCCTACCTCTAGCTCATCGATATAACACATTAGCATTACATGGCATGATATAGCACAGTTAAAAAATGTGGAGTTCCGTTTTTGCATCCAACGATGGCACAATTTTTTTTGCGATGCATTTAGACGCTCATTTGATTTGTGATGTTTCCAGATATCTGAACCAAGTTTCCGCATTGACAAGATGGATGAAGAGGATTTTGTTCCATCTGAACAAAAGGTTAATGCGAATCTTCCTGGTACGAAACTTTTTTAACGCTGAGTTAGAGTACATTATATTTTATTTATAATTTCGTAATGAACGCTGCATACTAAATATTTCACTAACAACTACTGCAACCTATTTTTAAGCAAGATTGTGTACTTCTCGTGCGTGGTATTACAAAGCTCGCCTGTTATCTTCTATAAATTTAAATTATAACTTGTTATTACAGCTAAATAAGATTAAAATGGCATGGCCTTTGTGTCCAATGGTAGTTTAGTGAAGGTTTCACTTCCTTGAAACAACAAATACAATTATACGTTGCTATATCTAGACAGTTTGACTGGAGTCTTATTTCAGATTAATAATAAATTTTACAAAAACCTTATTTTTATGTAGGGTTAGTCCACCAACCTTTCTGTGGCACCTGTCCAGGTAAATTATTTTAATGCAAACTATTTTGTTACAACGCAAAAGTTACAACTTAAGTCAATTCTTGTTTATTCAGTGTATCATAGTAGGAACTATTTTCAATTAATGGGAACATGTTTAGTTATAAGTAATCTGAATCAGATTTTTTATATACCAATATAGGTTATCACAAGCTGCATTCTACATAAGCTGCATTTAAGTAGATTTATGTTGACTTCATCCCTTTTTAGTTGGCTATTGAAAATTTTCCAAACTTAACTAAAGTTAAAACGATACACCATGTATTTCTAGAACTTAGATGCACTGTGTTCTAAAAGCCATATCTTTCTCTTTTCATCTACACAATTTTTTCATCTGATACTACTAATTTATTTTGCATTCTACACAATTTACTTCGGACTATTTCATACTACTTGTATTAAATTTTTAATAGTTTCTTGAATCATTTATTTGCAGATAATTCGCCTGGAGTTCAGTCATTATGAGGTCAAGTCATCTGAATCAATACCAGCAAAGGATTCTGCATTGTTCATGGTTGCTTCTGCTGACATGAACCATAGCCGCAAGCTGCTTTGTAGAGTATTAGGTTTGATCGAGGACTTACGCATCACCTCTGAGGTATGACTTGCCTTCTTGATATCGAAAATTTTCTCTTATTATTCGTATGGATGTTTATTTGCAACTTCAAGAGTGACTTGCCATGAAGATTGGAGCCACTGTGTGTTCATACATGTGGGTTTTAGCCTTATGATGTCAAGATCTTGTAGTCATCGATATGCAGAGTAGCTGGTACATAAGTTTGCACCTCATTCCTCAGTAGTTGCTTCCTGGATATTTTTTTTATCCTCAGGCATACTAATTACATGGTAAATGAGAAAATAAATTCAGTTTATCCATCTCTCATGTGAACATCAAAGTTTCCTGCATAGAACATTGTGTACAGACCAGTGTGCATGCAGAAGATTTCCATCAAGTTTAATCCATAGTATTTCTAGCATACTTTGCTTTATCTAGCGCTTTGGAAGTCCAAATTGTTGCTAGGTTTAATGCTCTGTGAGCTTAATAGTTTGCAGACTGGACATATCATGGACCACTAATGTTGGTTGAACCCTATTACAGTTGAGTACCCAGCCACAGACTACTGTTGTTCCTAATCCATATTGCAGATCATTTTTTCCTTATGGGATTTCTTTGGTCTGGAAATGTCTTATTTACCTTTTTTTCTTTGTCTACTGGTATCTTGCTCACTCTGACATGGCAAATGGCCATCAATCTTCCCAAACGCAGCTTCTTTTATAAATTATTTTATTTCCCTCTAGTTTTTTTATCTGCACTGAAGGCTCTTAAGACTGCGTACAAAGAACTGCCGTTGGGAAGCTGACCTTGCAGATAATTTTTTCTTATGGGAATTCTCTGGTGTGCAAACTGCAAATGTCTTATTTAACTTTCTTCTTTGTCTACTGATATCTTGTTGTTGGTCTGCCTAGTGATTTTCCTGACTTACCCCTATTTTGTATACTTCCCAATTAAGTCTCCCTACAGCTATAGCAAGCTCTTTCAATCTAGTTGATGTGCACTCTGTCATTCCAAATGGTCATCCAACTAATTAGAGCAAGATTTGGACGTCACTGCATTTAACCTCATTTTTTATACAATAAACCTGAGTCCATGAAAACATAATACCTCTAATTATTGGCATCACATGGTTTTAATCCGATCTTCCTAATTTTAATAATACAGATTGAATTGACCATGGTTTTGATCAATTCATTTGTGTTTATTTGCCTTAAGTAATACATAACAGATAATTTGTTGCTATGTTATGTGGGTTAATGAGCTCCTTAGGTGTGATTATGAATGTGCCATCTTCACAATTGCATTATCATATTCCCATGTGAGGTGCTGCTTGATAATACTCTTGCTCGGTGTCTTTTACCAATAGTTTGTTCTTGTAGGTGTTCCCTCGAATTAAGATTTTACATGTGTTTTTCTATGCTTTTAAGGCTTCAGGCTCATTTCCCATGGCATTACTTAACTCTATTTTTTTTATATCAAGCTTGTTGAACCAACATCAGATACATGCAAAGCTGATTCTGGTATCATGGTATGCTCCTTTTCCTAATTTTCCTACTTATTGTTTGCTGATTAGGCTTTTTACTATTGTATCTTCTGTCTGTTGCGACAATGACATGTGCTACTTTTAGGTTCCTGTTAGAAAAATTAACTTTGTATGGTTTGGCTAATTCATTTTTTCCCTTGGGAATAAATCAGACGATGACATAGAACTGTTGTAAAATCATCTGTAACTAAAGGAAACTGGGCAACTAATTAGCTATGTTCTTCAAAGTACATGGTATCTGCGATCTGAATGTCTTGTTAAACTAAACCTGCTATCTGTCTTCAAAGTACTAATTAGCTAGAGTGTTAAACTGATTGTCTTGTGATTTGAACCTGCTATCTGTGATCTGAATCTTGACGCTACATGCGCGGTGGGGATAAAGGCTGCGGCCGCAAGCCGAAGCGGTTTGAGCTTTTCGCTGTACTGACTTGACCATGGACTTAATGACTGAATATACATCACGTCTGCCTAGTAATTTTTCTTGTCTACTCTTAGCAAGCTATGTACATGCTTCTCTGGGATTTATCATATTGTTGATGTATTATCGATTCTTTACCCTCAGTATCTATATCTACAGTTTATCAGTATCAGTGCTCCAACATGTGGTAGCTTTATGAATGCTTCTCGGCTAATCGCTTCCATATATGAGTGGAGAGCATGAACAACCTGTTGTGCTGATCTATCTAGAATATGTAGTTACTAAATAGCCATCTTATCTGGATCATATACCATTAATTTTTTTCATTTTTTTCTAATAGGTTCTTATTGTTGCCTTGATTGGCATCTTTCCATTGGCACCACATTCCCTTCAATACAAGGGATATAGGTTGTCACTTCTTGGCACAACATGTAATACAGGGTATGCTCTGTTTGCTTTGTACAGGGTATGTGACAGGGAATTGATTTTTTAAAGGATTTTATACCATTCATGTACTGCCTTATGTTTGCTAAATCTAAACTACACTTGAAGCGTAAGCATAAGCTGTTCACTTGCCTTGAAGCTTAGTCACATTATTACCTAACCATCTGACTTTTAGGATTAAAAAACAATAGATTAGGCATGATGTATCTAGTCATGGTTTGTATTGTTATCTTGGTTACCAGGTTATTTTCATCTTCCTACAGAGCCATAACATAGCAGTTTCTGCCATAACATATCCTAGGACAGCATGTAATTATTTGTGGACTTATTGAAATAAATTGTGTGTGTGTTTACCCGTGCAATTTCTTGCTGGTCGAGAACATTGGCGGTGGGCAAGGCTGGAATCTTCCAAACTGCCTGCACACCCTGCTTGGCAAGTGCATTTCCATGACGTAGAAGAAAATAAGACCAACATCACACATCCACTCTTCACTCTCCTCCGTCTTAGGACTTAGGTAGTCCTCCAGCTGCACTCGTGACCAAGGATTCCAAGTGACCTGAAATTTGTTTTTGCTAGTTAGGATACAAAAGTATGTACTAAATTGAACTTGGCATAAGCAATTTGATGGCAAACCTGGCGATGCGTCAGCAGGTCCAAGTAGTCTGTGTACAGCTTGTACCTCCTCTGAGGAACTCCTCTAACAATCTCAGCTTGCTTCCACACATGTAGAGCTGTTGGTCCAACGTCTCGGTGATTCCATTCCTGCAATGAAGACCAAAATGTTAGTAATGTTGGGCATTGTTCACATATAATTTGATTTAGAACAAGAGTGTACAGACTTACATGCAAATTCTCAGGAACAACTGGCCTCGCAATTAGAAACCGCTCCCAGCACCACACCTGTAGCAAGTAACAGCAACCACCAAGGTTGCTGTTGTCACCACAGCGACGGCAGGCAAGACATAATTGACGGTACATCCATGCTAGCACCGCGCTGCCCCAACTGAAGCTCGCTATGAACTCCCACTCTTGGTTAAGGATGTTTAGAAACACCCAGCTTATAGTGTTGCCAGACGCGTCTGGGAAAAGGAAGCCGCCTAGGAAGTGCCACAGCCACACCCGCGCGTACCTCTCGACCTCAATCTCTAGTGCAAATTTCCCAAGAAGTGTATTGAAGTTGTCTTTGATCCACCTTGAAGCGACGCCGGAAGTCTTCCTGCATTGCAAAGGACAATGAGACATGTCAAATTATAATGAGATAGAGTCCAAGCAGATTTCAGATTTCTTTCTTTTCAGATTCCTGCAACTTAGTATGGGCTAAATTACTTACTTTTCAGATTTTTTAGTATGAGCTAATTCAGATAATTCAGATATGAGATAATGCAGATGTCTTACTTTGATTTCTAAGTGTCCTCGTCCTCTGGTGGCCTTAAGCCACAGAACTGCTCAACGGCGTCCACCCAGTTCTCACCATCGATGACCCCGGTCACAGGGCGGCCACCGAGGCGAAGACAGAGTATAATCTTAACATCTTGCAGCGTCAAAGTCATCTCGCCGTAGGGAAGGTGGAAGGTATGGGTCTCCGGCCTCCACCTGCCATTTTTATGTGGACATAACCCAATTAGTTCAATGAAGTACCAAACTAAATGGACATAGCAATGCACAAAAACAAAGACGAACCTATCCACAGCTGCAGTGAGAAGTGCAGGGTCTAGGGGTGGCAGCCCGGCGTTGTAAGTGCGGACCAACTCAAGAAAGCCGGCACGCTGTATGTACGGCGCGTACCGCTCGTCCCAAGCGTGCACCCGGTGCACGCGTGGTCTCAGAGGTGTCAAGAACTCCTGCAGCTCCAAGTCCACCAGGTAGTGGCCTCGGTGGTCCTTGTCGTAGTCCAAGTCAAGAAGGGGGAAGTCTTGATGTGGAGCCATCCTGTTTCAAAATGCAAAGCAATTGTTAGAACAAACATTGTTAAAGCAAATACAACAGCAAATCAATGTAAATACAAATATGAAGAAGCACATCAGGAAACATTGGAATGAAACATAAGTAATGAATTAATGCAATAAAATAGTAATGTTCGTGCACCTGATGGCCTTGTCTCCTATGCCTAGAAGCCTTGTGACCTGGCTCATGGCATACGGAGCAAAGATTTTTGCCATGCGTCTCAATGAAGTCCCCCCTCCATACATGTCATCGCCATACCCTTTCATAGCATCCATGCCCCCCTTCAGTCTCTTCTTCTTCCTCCTACCTTTTCCAACCTTCAGCAAATCAGGATCGGGTATGTAGTCCGGACCTTCATAAGGAGGCCACTGTGAAGGGTCAAGGTATGGCTTAAAGCTCTTCTCCCATATCCTTAGGCAGTTCGATCGGAGGTAATATGGTGACATATATGGTGGAGATTTGTGGTCATGTCCGATCATCCTGCATGCCATGATCATGTGATGACAGGGGGCATGCATGACCTGTGGTACGTTGCAAGTGCACTCCACCCTCTGCAGATCAACCTTATAATTACGACCTCCGTATTGTTCACCTCCCAAGGTTGTCCCACCCTCAGCTCGTACCGGGTAAACCATCCTTCCAGGTCCATATGCCACAACGTTTTGTTTCTTGGCCCAAAGCTCTGCCTCTTGCAAGTATTTTTCTGCAGCCTCTCCAAAAGGCCCTGCGTTGTTGGATAGCCTATATTGTGCCTTTTCCCACCTAGTTACAAAATATTCATTGCACTTCTGAAATGAGTACTCAACTATCCAGACACCGGCAAAGCTCGAACGCCTTTGAAAACACGGTTGAAAGACTCTGACGCGTTGGTTGTCATGATGCCATACCTGTAACCACCTTCATCATATGCTAGGGCCCACTTAGACTTCTCTTCCATTTGCTCATCCAACCAAGCCTTGGCCAGAGGATCCATCATCTTGTCTAGTTCCTCCTTTATTTCCTCGAACTCATGCACTGTACGGACACAGCACAATTTCTTAACCTTGTCGCAAACCTCCCTCTTCCTCTGTCGCCGCCAGAAATTAGCGGCAAAATGCCGCATGCACCATCTATGCTCTAGAGGAGGGTACCCATCAATCCGTTCTTCAGCAGCATTAAGGAGACCAGCGTGCCGGTTAGATATCATACATATCCTGCGCGAGCGGCCAAGAACATGAATCCGTAGATGCCGCATGAACCATGACCAAGAATCATTGTTCTCTCCCTCGGCCAATGCAAAAGCAATTGGAACTATCTGATTCTCAGGATCAGCGCCAGCCGCCATCATCAACACGCCCCTGTACTTTCCTGTTAAGAAAGTGGCATCCACAACCACAACTGGCCTGCAAAACTGGAATGCATGTGTTGTCTGCTCGAAGGTCCAGAAAACACATTTCAGGACATGTATCATAGTTGTGATCTGCCCTACTGTCCTCAATGAGTACTTGTTTCCAGTGTCTATCCACCATTTCATTCTAGGGTTGCAAGATGTCATTGCACACAATATTCTCGGTACCCTATTGTAGGCTTCCTTCCAGCTACCCCAACGAATCTGCAGGGCAAGCTACTTAGCACGCCAAACCTTTCCGTACTTGGCCTTGTACATTGTGAATTCTCGTAAGGAAACAATCAACGAAGAGACCGAAATGTCATTGTTGTCATCGACAAGGCCAAGTATGCGACGGGCACAATACCGTGCCATGAGCTGAGGATGGTTTTCTTGTCCCTCATTTGACGCACACGTGTGGGGCTGCACAACTTTCGTTATCTTCCACTTGTCATCGTTCGGTCTCTTCCGAGCATTGACCTTCCACATACACTCATTCTTGCATTTCACATAATACAACACTCCCTGGTTCGAATTAGAGACATAATAGGGCCTATGGTGGTAGACAGCATAATTCTCAAGGAACAGCTTCAGGTCGAGCAATGAATTAAATAGCATGCCCTTTGAAAATATCTGGTTCTCATGCCTGAAGGAAGAGAAAAAGTCCCTACACATTTGCAGGCCGGTGTCACAAACAGCCATATCTGCCATGCTTACGTCCCTATAGTTAGGAACTCCGCTGAAAGGAATGTTCGCCGACCTCAATTGCCTCAGCTTTGTCTCTGTGTATGGATCTGGTGGAATGAAAAACTATGCTGCACTTAAACGAGCACATGGATCAAAAGGGGTCTCTGGCTCTTCTGTAGCTAGTCTTCCTTGGACGGGCGATGCATAAAGTTCTTCAACAGGCACTGGCATTGGCATAGCATGTTGTGGTGGTGGCATAGCATGAACCGGTGCTAGCATAGCATGAACCGGTGATGGCATAGCATGAACCGGTGTTGGCATTTCATCCCTGCCTCCCTCCTCATCCCCTGAATCATCTGAATCACTTTCAACTAATTCACCGATCCTCTCCTCATGCTGCTGCTCCTCCTCTTCCCGCTCAAAGTCGTTCGCATCAAAGTCATTTGTCATATGGCCCGGGGACCTCAACCCTGAAAATTCCTGATCCATCTCAGGATGCTCCTGCGTCAACTGACCATCCAAGTTCATACCTTCCGCATCGAGCCCCATCCCCCCTCGTGGTCCTCGGAGTAAGGCTCATCATCATCATCTATCCATCTCTCTGCAACAACTTCAACCATTTTACCATTGCAACCTTGAAGGACCCGAGTGTAGTGGGACCACTGATCCGAATCGCCCAAAGGCATCATTACGTAGCGCGACCTAGTCGTCCCAACATCAAATCTCCCCCGCAACATGACGTCACATCGAAACTTTGCCCTCAATCGTTGCATCAGCACGCTAAAACTAGGAGGTTCATCAAACATCTCCAACTCTTCCTCCATATTAACAAACAAACAGTCCTCTTTTGTTACACTATCGCCGTAGAATACACGGACAAAACAGTCCATCTACAAAAGGAGGGTATGACGAAGATTTGTAAGGGCTGCGAATTCCTCAAAACTCTATCAACACTAATTACATAACTAACTAAACACCAAACTTCAACAAAGCCCTAAACACCAAACTACCTAAACCATACAACGACACACTTAACCCTATGCACTGTAAATAGGAAATCAAAGCCTAAAACCTAACTGAACTATATGCACTAACGTTACCCTAAAAAACTAACTAACTAACTAACTAACTAACTAACTAACTAACTAACTAGCTAGCTAACTAGCTAACTAACTAGCTAACTAACTAACTAACTACCTAGTTAACTAACTAATTAACTTAATCTAACGTACATTACCTGTACTAATTAAATAATAACTAAGAATCCAACTCAATCCTCAGAAACTAACCCTAACATGTCAATTCAAAATTCACAGGAAAAAAAGGGATGGAGAGCATACCCTGCCTACGCGTCGATGACGACCGTGGAGCAGGCACAGAGGGGGATGACAGGGACGCCGGCAACCGGATGGGCGACGGCGGCGGCCTCAGGCGGCCGGGCCTGGAGCAGTGGAACCAGCGTCCTCAGGCGGCGGCGGCCTCAGGCACCGGGGCCTGACGCCGGCGCGGGTGGTCCTCCGCCTCCCCCGCTCACGTCATGGCCGGCGTTGGGGAAGAGGGCGGCGAGGCAGATCCGCCCCGCGGGGAGACGGCGTCGGGGAAGAGGGCGGCGAGGCGGATCCGGCGCGGGGAGGCTGCGGGGGAGGCGGATAGGGCGGCGGCAGCTGCGGGGCAGGCGGATCCGGCGCGGGGAACGGCAGCGGATGCGGGGGAGCGGGGTGCGGCGGCGGCCTGTCGACCGGGGAGAAGAGGAAGACGAAGAGGAATGGGGAGAGAGAGAAGTCCGGGCGGTTTCTGTATACGGCTTCGCCGCGCCGTCTTCACTGGCGCGGCGGATACGAGCCACGTAGGACGGCAGCTGCCACGCGGCAAGGCTCGCCACGCCACTTGAAAAGGCGCGTCGATACTGTCTCGCCGCGCCATTGGTGCTAGCGCGTCCAAATGTGTTAGATTTGGAAAATGTTTATTTACCGTGTCATATCTGTAAATAGTTTAAAAAAAGTGCTAAAAATAAAAAAAAATTCACCATGACGAGCTGCTGTGGGCGGCGGCGTGGCTGCACATGGCGACAGCAGCGGCGGGGAACTCATCGGACGTGTACCTGTCGTACCTCTACGACAATGGGCGCACAACCTGGGCACGGAGCAGGACGACATGGGACGGCAAGCGCGTCGGCACCAAGGTCCTCCTCGCCAAGGCCTTCCTGCAGGTGCAGGGCAAGGGCAACTCCGATGCGCTGCGGCTCTACAAGGCGCACGCCGACACCTACGCCTGCTCGCTCGTGCCGTCCGCCGCGTTCCAGCAGTCGCAGTTCACGCCGGGTGCGTTCCTCCTCCTCGCCTACGCCAAGTCCCTCTCCTCCGCTGGCGACGGCGTGGTGCCGGCATCCGCGCTGGTGGCCGTCGCCAAGCGGCAGGTGGACTACATCCTGGGCGCCAACCCGGCGGCGATGTCCTACATGGTGGGCTTCGACGCACGGTACCCGTGGCACATGCACCATCACGGCGCGTCCATGCCGTCCGTGCGCGACCACCCCGCGCGCATCGCCTGCGACGAGTGGTTCCGGTACCTGCACTCGTCGGACTCCGACGCCAACGTGCTCGTCGGTGCCGTCGTCGGCGGGCCTGACGGCAGCGACGCCTTCGCCGACAGCCGCCACAACTTCGCACAGACTGAGCCTTCTACCTACACCAATGTGAGACCCAGCCCAAGGGAGGCCCAAGAGACGAATTGGGCCAGACCGGTTTCACGGTTACTGTAGTGAGGCTACTGTAGCACCGCGGGAACACAGAGTAGCACAAATTTAGTACCGTATTGCTAGTTCTCTAGGAGTTAGACCAGCTTAAAAGCCTGGGCACCGGAATGGAATTAATTTCGGTTCGAACCTTTTGAGCGAAGCGAGGACGAAAGCTCAAGAGAGTTAATTGCCAGGTGTGGTCCATTCAACGTGTAGAGTGGATCTTAGCCGTATTTCGGGCCTCGGGTGTTACAAATGGTATCAGAGCCAACTCTCGCGGTTTCACGGACGTATGGATCGGGAGCTCGGACAGGCTGCGCATGGCCCACCAAAGCCATGGCACTTGGGCCGGGGAGCTGGTAATGCGGACGTGGCCAAGAGAGTCGATCCTGAACGTTTGTCCCGTACGTGTACTAAGGGTAAGCTGGTTCGCTAGTTCGACGAGGACGTCGATTCCGAAGGGTGGGTGGATGTGAGACCCACTGGGAAGGGTGGGTGGATGTGAGACCCACTGGGCCGATGATGGGCCAGGCCGAATTCGCGATACTGTATCTCGGCACTGTAGCTCCGCGCGAGTTACTGTAGCTACGCGCGCGAGTGAGCGATCGATCGTAGGACTTTAGTACCACCTCGTTCAAAGAGCAGCAAACCAACTTAAATACCGAAGCTCCGAGAGGGAATTAATTCCGGATCGATCCTTTTGCGCGAAGCGAGGACGAAAGCGCAAAAGAGTTAATTCTCAGGTGTGGTCCATTTAACGTGTAGAGTGGATCTTAGCCATATTTCGGGCCTCGGGTGTTACAAATGATATTCAGAGCCAACTCTCGCGGTTTCACGGACGTATGGATCGGGAGCTCGGACAGGCTGCGCATGGCCCACCAAAGCCATGGCACTTGGGCCGGGGAGCTGGTAATGCGGACGTGGCCAAGAGAGTCGATCCTGAACGTTTGTCCCGTACGTGTACTAAGGGTAAGCTGGTTCGCTAGTTCGACGAGGACGTCGATTCCTAAGGGTGGGTGGATGTGAGACCCAGCCCAAGGGAGGCCCAAGAGACGAATTGGGCCAGGCCGGTTTCACGGTTACTGTAGCAAGGCTACTATAGTACCGCGGGAACACAGAGTAGCACAAATTTAGTACCGTATCGCTAGTTCTCTAGGAGTTAGACGAGTTTAAAAGCCTGGGCACCGGAATAGAATTAATTCCGGTTCAAACCTTTTGACCGAAGCGAGGACGAAAGCTCAAGAGAGTTAATTGCCAGGTGTGGTCCATTCAACGTGTAGAGTGGATCTTAGCCGTATTTTGGGCCTCGGGTGTTACAACCAATGCGCCACTCGTCGGTGCGCTTGCCTTCTTCACCGCCGCCCGCTACCACTGAAGCAACTCCTCTATTTAATGAAAACACGCGCACATCTTTTGCGTGATTGAGAAAAAAAAAAACATCAGTGCAAGTAGGTTATTTAGTATTGTGTACTTGGAGTGTCGTGTTTGTGTGAAGCGTGTAGTGTTCATGCATCGGTCTCAAAGAGTAAAGGTGCAATATACTACCCTTATGGTATGAAAACCCGAACTCTTTTTAAATTAAAAAAAATATAAAAATATGAGAATTACTCCTTTATAGTAGACTTTATTTTTGCAATATTACATCAGGTCACCTAGATTAGCTCAGCCCAACCAGAACACACAAACTCACCTGGCCCAGCACAGATCAGCCCAACTCTTCCGTCCCCTTCCTCCCGATCCCAACCTAATGGGCCAATGGCAAGACCGCAGACCTAAGCTAAAGCAGCCAGCTCAAACCTCTTTTCTCTTGGACTCGCCATGCCGCACCCAACCCATCTACCGCCGTTGTTTTTCTCAAAAAAAAAATAATAATAAAAAAAATAAAAAAATCTACCGCCGTTGTCATGAACTATGGGATTGACACGAGGCCGGCCTCCGCAGGCTGCCCCGCCACGCTACAGCCTACAGGGAGGAGTGCGAGATCGCCACGGAAATCGACAACAGTGGCTTTCCAACCACCCTACTCTCTCCCCTGCGAGCACTGTGTTTCTTCCTCCTCCAGCGCGCAATTCGGCCCAGCGCGGTCCAAGCCCATCAACGCGGCTGCTTGCGCCTCCACCGAGCTCGCCGACGCCGCCCTCGTCTGCCGGCACCAGCACTCGACCTCGCCTGTGCCGCCTTTGTCTCCATCTCTGGCAGCTCATTCCCCCGCGTCTCCATCTCTGGCGGGTATAGAATGGCCGACCGACCGGGGAAGGAAGAGAAGACAGGCGGTGGGGATGCCGGTAGGCGGCTTAGGGGGCCCTAATGGTGGGGACGGTGGCTAGGCCAGGCCTAGGGCAGGGTGTTGAGGTCGCTGACGAGCGTTGCCATGGCAGCGGCAGGAGCAGGTGGGGGAGGGGAAGAAGGGGGCCGCTGCGGGGGCTAGGTTTCGCTGAAGCTCCGGCGAGCCCTACCTCCACGGCAGGGCAGTGGGGTGGTGCTGGCACGGCGAAGATGAAGGTGAGCGGGCTGGTGGGCTCCACGCATGGAAGAAAGAAAGCAGGGGAGGGGGTGGTCAACCACCGCTGTTGTCCGACTCGGTCGGCACCTAGCACACCCCAAATCGCCACTGACGCCCCCACGGCCTCCCTCCCCGCCGCGTGCGCACCCAACCCCTCGAGCACTCATGGACCTTCCGGGTCGAGAACCGCAAGGCAATGACAAGCAGGCCGTCAGGAGGTTGAAGATGACTCATGGTTAAGCAAATCGATATTGTCTCCGTTCTAGTTATTTCAACTGCATTCCATATTTTCCAGCTAACTAGGTGCTGCTCTGAGAAAAAGTGCGGATTGATAGTGCACCTAAAGAGGTGCTTCAGAAACTCTAGATTTTTTTTGTAGTTGCTTCACGATAAGTTTGTAAAGTAGAATATGTAGAGCATTCCTAGATTCACCGTACACATAATACACACGCACGTCATTTCTAAGGAGGAGTAGCTCCGATGCAGTTGTCATTAGTGCAAGTGATGAAGTGCGGTGCCAAAATGCTTCTGTTCATTTTACTAAACCAAAGGTTAAAAAGATGGATACTACTACTATCGTGTATACAGCCGGTAGGCCGTATTGTATAGCCTCTATGCCGTGTATACTACTACTACTATATATATATATAGAGACGACAAAGCCACTCGCTCGGTTGCTCCAAGCTGACCTGAACTTGCCAAGCATGCGACAACACCAAAGCGCGTACATACGTGTCACATACACCTGACTGCCATGCATGCGTCATGAATGCATTTTACAACAGTATTTTTTTTTTGTTGATAAAGGCATAACGCATTTTAGAACAGTGTTGAACAATCAGTTTCCTATACACGTACGTCACGCTGTGCATGTAAAATTAAAGAGATAGCAAAAGACGTACAAGGTCGATGATGTATATCCATGCCATTCAATATAATATATCCCGATGAGGCCGCCATGCATGGGTGAAATCCAAGCTCCATCACCCCATTGCTAAACCCTATAAATAGTGGCCACACCTGAAGAGCTGCTTCATCATCATCCATTCTCACGCAGGCAAGCGCAGCTACGACTATTCGTACGTGCTGCACTGAATTGAGGTGAGGGCAGTGAGACCATCAACCAAAACAAACCATGAATGGCAGGGGCTTGCCAGCGGCGGCGGCGGCGGTGGTCATCAGCGCCGTCGACGACGGTGGGGGCCAGCTGAAATCGTCGTGGCCGGAGATGGTCGGGAAGAACATGGTGGAGGCGATACCCACCATCATGTTCGAGAGGCAGGACGTCATCTTCAATTAGCTCGCTAGCTAGCTGCGCCGACGTCCGTCCGCCCAACGTGTCCTTCAGTTATATTTACGGGGTACAGAAACTAAGGTTGTCTGGTTAATTATTGGTCACGTATTACTTACTGTACGTGGGACGGTGTGTTGAGATCGTGTGATCGATCGTAATAAGTATTTACCGTACGTGATGCGTGCATGCGTAGACAGTAGAGTGTGCAAAATAATGCTGTACCCAACCGGTGTGTTGATATATTCAGTCATGTCATCATCGCTATATGTTTATATATACAAAGATGCGTGCCCATTTTGTGCTCACTCTATACCTTGCCACTGTACCTACTCATTTCTGTGTTAAGTTTCAATCATACTCCGACCGCTTAGAAATGACAAGGCATTTTGCCTAGGAAAAATCAAACAAAATAGATTTTCCCCTTAATTGTTTTTTTGCGAAGGAAAGTGGGATTAGTTATATTAAAACTCGGCACAATACATCCTCAAATTACATATGAAAATAATTTAAAATAAAAAATAAAGAATATTATATCCAAATTCTTCCATGTTTTTCTTCCCCAATGCACCCCCACCCGAAGCCATAGCCGAAGTGTTGTCCTTATGCCGAATCCAATGACTAACCACAAAATATCGGACATGCTGCAAGATCAATGCTTTAGGACTAGTCCAAAATGCATAAGAATCGATGAAAGAATATTGAAGTTGAATCGCCAGGAGCAAAATATAGGATGCAGATGTATAACCTTCGAACCTTGATTTCCTCTCTGCGACCAACGATGATGAGATCGATGACCCATAGCTGCCTTCATTGGGGTACTGAGAGGTACCCCTCCCTTCGCTGATGATAATGGCCACAACTTGGCTACCTACCAATGAAACTGATGCTTGCAAATGGCGTTCTCATCGTGGCAATTATCAAAGTCATTGCAGAAAACATGATCCCAATCGAAAATCATCTAGCTTCGCCAGAAGATTAATATATGTGTACTATATATATTCCACGAAACTATTGTTTGATAGTATAAGTTTGCTCTCACCATGCATTTTCATTGGAAGGCCTTGTTTTGATCCCCTAGTTTGATGTTTAGCTAGTAAAATTTAGATAACCTTTTACCTCTTTAAGGCTCACGTCTAAAGTGTTGTCTAAAGTTTAGCTAACCATAAAAAATTTAGACCACTCAAGTGAAAGTAAGAAAGCATCTCCAACGATTCTCCTCATCTCAAGATCCTTCATAATTTGGAAAACAAGGAAAAATCTTTCTCCAACAGTTCCTCAAACCGACTTGGCAAAATTCTTCACTTGGCATATTTCTCAGCCGCGCGCGCATCAATGCGCGCGCGTACTCCCTCGCGCATCGGCCCCTCCCCGCGCCTGCTGCTGTTGTCCGTCCGCCTGCTGCTGTTGTCCGTCTGCTGTTCATTGGCGCAGGTTGTCTGCCTGCTGCTGATTGGCGATTTGATGGCCTGCTCCTGTCGGCGACAGAGAAAAGGTCCGCCTGCTGCTGTTGTCCGCTTGCTGTTCATTGGCGCGTTCATGGCCTGCTGCTGTTGTCCGCCTGCAGTTGATTGGACAGAATCGATTCTGCTGTTTGTCAGGTCACTTGCTACTGTTGGCGAGTTGATGTTGCCATGATCTTGTCGCTGTTGTCGAGAAGATTGCTGACAAATATCGCCATCGATCTACAGTGCCATGATCTACAGTCCCACGAATTTTATCATCGATGTACAGTCTCATACACAAATGAGAACGATCAAGAATATATTGACTATGTAAAATTAAAGTAAAGTGCCATTCATATATGATCTATAGAATTTAAATGGTTCACTTGACAAAATATAAATATATAGATAATACGAAAGTGTTCTTTCAATGAACTATGTCGAGTTAGATTTTGAAGCTGTTGGAGATTTACTGTTTTTCCAGAAATAGCCAAAAACATTTTACCAAGATTCTTAAAACCCACTATTCTTAAGTGAGATTTGAGGAGCTGTTGGAGACGCTAAAGTTTTAGTAATCAACTTTAGTCAACTAAACTTTAAGGTAAATACTATGGTCCAGCCGGCCGTAATTTAATTGTTTGTACGGCTGCTGCCACCGACACAAGTCCAGTAGGCAGATAAGCCATCGCACGCCCGTACCCCATTCCATCGTCTCCATCTCAGTTTCTCAGTTTTGCTCCTCTCTACCGGACAAGCACCCGACCCCGCCGCCTCCATGCATAGCCTACGGGCTCCACCTCGCCGCCGGCACCGGCCCCTCTCTCACCTGCCTCCCCATCTTCTCCCCTTTCTTCCCCTCCCCCTTCCCCCGCAGCGAGATCTAGCTTGCACCGGCCGCTGCGGCAACAACCCTAACCCCCGATGAGCTCGGTCTCCGTCACAGCGGCGCCGGCGGCCACCAATCGGGGACATCATCGGCGGCGGCAGCCTTGTCGACAACGGCGGCTGCCTCCACCTCCCCTCCCCTTCCCTCCTTCGTGGCACGGCACTAACGACGACGCTCAGACATGACCACGACACTCTGCTACTGGTCGGGTCGTCGCCACTGCCTCTGCCCAAACAGCAAGAGGAGGAGCACGATTCACCCTGCTGCGGTCTTCGATTTTTCGGTAATTCTCCAGCATTCCTTGCCCCCGAACATGCTCCTCTGTCCCTACTCCTTCGGCTTCTCCCACCCTCACAGCGGGGTCACGCGCGCAAGGTGTTCGATGCATTGCCCCTTCCCCATGCCAGCTGCCTGTTTCGATCTGAGGAGGCACAAGCATGTTTATTAGCTGCGGCGGACCTCACCCGCAAGCTAGTGCTAGGCGATTGAATCCAGAATGGGTGATACTGGTTCAGCTAGCATCGGAGTTCTCGTGGCTTGGACTATTCCTAGTCTATTGATGCGGTTGCTTTGCAGGGGCAGAAAAGGCCGTAGTGTGCTGGGGAGAAGGTGCCCAACATTACCAACGAGTGTGTTGGCCTGCGGGAGACCTACTTCAACTGCAAAGAGGGACTAGGTGTGTCATGATCCTTGCAAATTACTTGTACTAGTTATCGCTATCTTCCTGTTGATAGGCTAGTGATATGTCGTTGACTTGAATGTATTTTTGCTCCATTGGAGACGTTGATTCTCCATTTGTTTGAAGCTCTCCCACATTTTGAGCAGTGCCTAGTGACTTTTGATTGTTGATTCTTGAATTGGCTGTGGTGTTAGGTTTTAGGTGTCAATAATCAACATTTTTTTAGAGCAACTAAATATACATGCGCAGTGATTAGTTACTGAACTTTATAGGGAATAGGCAACTAAATGTATTCTGACCAGGCAATATTGTGGCAAGATAAAGGCAAAATAATTCAAATCACTAGGCAATTTTCACATCACTAGAAAATATAGCGCGCTTCGCAGCGCTCTACCAAGCATCTTGGTAACTCATAGTACACTGTCATTCCGGAGTATCATTTCACATTAATATTTGCTACAACTCCATGGTAAACACTGAATTGATCACTGAATTACCTTTTGCTAAGAACAACAATGCTTATGCATCTTTCCACGTTCCTTCATATGAAAGCGGGGCATGATCATTATGCTTAATGTCAAATTAAATGGCAAGTTAGTGTATGATCAATGGCAAGTTACTGTAGATTAGTGTATGATCTAAATCACAATTTAGCATATTTACTTGCTTTTCCAGAATACATAAATTGCCTATTTTGGTAGACATTGTTGCCTAACGAAATGAAACTTAAATTGCCTGAGAAAATACAACTGGTGTTAGGTTTTATGGAGGTGTCAACACTCATTATTTAGAGCTGAATAGTTAGCAATTACACATTTTTTTGGGCATGGTGTAAGTACTCGTGCCTCAGCCTAATTATTTATCATGTTACAATCACGCTCTCACAGCTCAGAATTAGAGGTAGAAGATGAACTTGTGCACAGAATGTAGCACGAGCACGCCTCTGGAGTGTTGATGCAGCAAATTAAACTACTTTCCATTGCTAAACAAGCTGTAACCACATCTAGTGCCCCTGCTACTAATATAGCTACTACTAGCCACAGTTTGGGCATTATTGGGCAGAGATCGGCCACTACTCATTGTCATAACGTTGCATGCTGTTAGTATAGATAGATAAAGCAATTTAATATCATTAGACATACAAGTTATTAGTAATTTGGTGGCAATTTTATTTGTGTCCAACGCCAAAAATGTGCCTTTAATCTTTACTCATTCTTACTGTCAAGCATTACTCTATGCTCTAAGTAACTTTAACCATGCACGGGTGACTAGGGGAAGCCTAAGATCCCATTTTCTCGAGTTGGGAAGTGCAAATTGGGAGTGGCAGTACTGACTAATGTAGGTGCCCTATTGTTGTTCACAGATCATTCCTTTTTTTATTTGTTTCTACTATTATAATGATCATTTCTGTACACCATTCAATTAGTCTGCCATTTGTACAAAAACTAGTTATTGATATCATAACCTTGCCTTTGTTTGATATGTATTTTTACAAATAAATTGGGGGTTAGGGTGGGGAGACCTAGTATGCCATTACAAAAGATTGACCCGTCCTCCATGCCACTGGAAAGTTTGTTTCGGCCTGTGTGCCTTACATCAACTTCATTTTTTCCTCCATGCCATTCCGTCTACTTTAGCCTCTCACGGTGTCAAACATGACCATTTTACCATTTAGTGGGTCCCATTTGTCAGCCACTCTATCCTTCTCCTCCTCTTCTTTTCCCATCTCCCTTCTCTGTCCGGAACGAGATCGTCTGTAGTCTCCCACACGCACAACACACGGCCCATCTCAGCCCAAGACGGCTTCGCCTTCGTCTTCCTCGTTTGGAGCCGGCGCCCGGTGGTCCTACGCGTCGTGATGCCCAGACGCCACGGTGGCGACGAATCACAAGGGCGGCATCACGATTGTGCACGCGGATGCTACTCGGAGGTCGGAGCAGTGCCCCTCTTCTCGATGATTGTGACTCCGAGCTCAACACGGCTTGAGCGACAGCAGCTGCAGGAGCTCGCCCAAGCAAAAGTGCAAGATGCGGCTTTATGCAGGATGCCAGCACATTCCGCTTGTGCAAGATGCTAGCAACAACCATGCAATCGAGCATGTACTTCTCTATTGTCATTAGCTCCGGAGGCAAGGAAGAAATAAACTGGCGCTCAGGGCCGCGCGGCTGCCTGCACGTCGCTGATCTGGAGGGCGAGCACCTACTGGCACTCGACGGTGCAGGGCCGCAGCCGCCTGTATGCGCCAAGCTGGAGGGCTGCACGGACGTCGACGGCGACGGAAGCGAGCTCGCAGTCGTGGCTAGACGAGGCTGGCATCTGGGACGGCCCGCGCGTCGTCCACGACCGCACCGCCGCGCGTAGACCAAGCCGCGAGCTCCGTCGCCGGCGTGCGGAAGCCGCCCGCCGCGGCCTCGCCGGCGCACGGGAGCAGCCCCGCCGCGGCCAGCCCGCCAGCGCGCGGGAGCCGCCCCGCCGCGTCCGGCCCGCGCACGGGAGCAGCCCTGCCGCGGCCTGGCCGGCGCGCGAGAGTTGCCACGGCGACTGGCGCACGACTTGTCTCGGGGGCGAGCTCGCGGCAACGCCACGCAAGGCGGAGGGGCTCGCCCGCGGCGCGCATGAGAGGCGGAGGCGCCCGCCCGTGGCAGCCGGTGCGCACGCGAGGCGGAGGGGCTCGCCCGCGGCGCGCACGCGAGGCAAAGGCGCTCGCCCGCGCGGCCGTCACGCACGCCCCCGGCGCCGACGGGAGCCAGACTGAAACAAGTTGAGGGGAAGAAGATGGTGCCCAAGTCGCTGACAGGTTGGACCCACCATGAAGAGAGAAAGAAAGGGATAGAACATGAGGGTATTTTGGACATTGACGCCTGCTAGGCCCACCTGTCAGGTCTGTCAAACCGTAGATAACTAACAGAAAGCGGACGGAATGGCATGGAGGAAAAACAAAGTTGATGTTGGGTACATAGGCCGAAACAAACTTTCCAGTGGCATGGAGGACGGGTCGATCTTTTGTAATGGCATACAGGGAAAAGTCTCGTGGGTGGGTCTGTGGGTTGTAAAAAAACATATACTATACTTGCTTTTTTGTAATACAAAATTTGCCTAATTAAGAAGATATTTTTGCCTAATGAATGACATATAATTGCCTAGAAAAATTGAATCCACTACAACATTTACTAGCAGCAACTCGTTTATAACCAATAGCTCTAGGAACATAAGCATCCTTTTTGTACTCCCACCAGCAAGAATTTTTTGACACATGTGTATCTTTTTTTAACATGCAGGAATACTGGCCCAAGATGTAGGTCAGAATAAAGAAGATGTGCAAATGTGTGCGACTAGATGCATAGAGTTGTACTTTTTGAAAAAGCTCTAGATGCAAATGTATTCTTTTTATGAGATGTGTTCTTTTTGTTTTTGAAAACATTGCTTCTTTTGAACGTATATATGTAGCGCCTAAAAGATTACGTTCAAAAAGCAATATTTTGGCCTTATTTGCTTTTTTTTTTTGAACGTATAGATGTGCAAGTTGTGGTCAGTATCAGGTCCTGGCAGCATCCCACTAAAAACAATTGCTAATTAGTATCCTTGCCAAAAATGGAATAGAGTAATTACACTTTTTACCTAAAATAGAAAGGCCGTGCGATAGGACAAAATACGGCCGGCTTCTTCCAAACTTTAAATCATAAGATCCAAAAGTAGACCCTAATTAATTTGCAGATAGGGCTGTGAGCAAGTCAATGCAGCAGAGCACTCGCTCTCCTAGGCTGTAAGAGGCATGGGCCCATTAACTCCTCCAAATGATAAATGTGTGTCGCAAGCCCATGATCCTCTCTATCCCTCTTCCTCGGTCACACATGATAGTCGCTTCACTTACTCTCTCGCATCCTCACTATCAGTGTAGCATCATGGATGACGAAGGCAAAAATAGCAATAAAAGTATAAAAAAAACACACAACACACGACAAATGTATACGTACCACACTCTGACATTCGGTGTACATGGTTCTCTTGTTTGGCTGCATATACAGTTGTAAACTGCTTGCAAAGATTTTGATCCTAGTTGGAATCGTCTGGATTGCATATAATCCCAAATAGCACGTATTTCATTTAGAGGGTAGCAACACAGAGTCAAGGCAAGCCACGGAAAACATGTACTAAAACTAAGGTGTAATTACGCAAACACCATTGTCAACTGACGCACTAACAGCGCTGACAGGTGCCTGAAGCCTGGAGCTACCCAACGATCGGCCTCCAGCTTGATGGGCCAGGCCGGCATATATGGTGGCAAACTGGCAAACTTGTCGTAGATCATCGGGAGAATAATATAAAACTTAGGATACATGATGTGATCTAATACGTACTAATGAGTGCATAGAGCAATCAGACTATTACCTAGCTATGACCGGGCGCTAAATTTATATTAGTAGCTCCAATTTTTTTTTTTATTTTTTTTTTTTTTTTTTTTTTTTTTTTGGGGGCAGAACCTCTATACTGTCGTCAGTGAAGCTGTGAAGGCGTGGAGCTCTCGTGCTAGTAGTATATCTGACTAAGTATCTACTATCTCATCACACTGATCGATCGCTTGGAAGTGGGCTGGGCAAAGATGAGCGACCTCGGTAAGGATAGGTGGCCTGAGCTGGTGTACGTGGATGCGACGTCGGCGGTGACGGCGATCTCCCATGACAGGCCGGACGTGTCCGTCGAGGTGCAACCACCGGGGGCGCCGGTCATCACCGCGGCGGCGGATTACAACCCCTTGCGCGTCCGCGTCTTCGTCGACAACAACTATCATGTCTCCCGGGTTCCAGTCATCGCCTAGCTAGCTAGCTAGCTAGCTAGCGCCGCCTCCGGCAGGCCGCTGCCGGCTTTGTTTGCAGTGGAATAATCATCTGTGTGTCGTCGGCTTGATCTGATCGTCAGTCATCACACGGCGGCGCGCTCGACATGTGTGTGGTCTGTAATAATGGAATAAAAACGTACTGCTATTGCCTGTGTAACATCCCGGGTTTTCCATCCCCGTGCGACACCACCGCGACGTCTGCACAGCAACCACGCCACCGCGGCGGATCGAGCACGGCCTGTCGCCGAGCACGCCGGCGTCCCCGTCTCGTCCATGTGTGTGAGTTAGTTTCTCAGGTTGAGTTGAGGTCATTAGCTACTGCATTAAGTGGTGGGTGTGTCAAGGTGAGTTAGCGCCTGGAACACTTTGTATCCGTCATTGTATTCGGTTCTATCTAGAGTGAAAAAAGCACCATCTCCCGCCGGTGGTCAGCTGAGCGATTGCCAGGATACACATTGTGTTCTTGTGTTCTTCCTTTGCGCATTGCATTCCCGATCGATTGCTAGGTTAGCCACGAGCAAAGCCTTGTGATTGTGATCTGTTTTGGCCAACAGCGCCGTGGCCACCAACAGCCACCCCGCTGCCACTTCTAGCCGTCTGTAAATAGCCACAGCCGGCCACAGCCACGCCCAGCCTGGCTGCGGCTGCATCCGGCTGGCCGCAGCTGGCTGTTGCCTAGCCACAGCCGACCACAACAGGCTGCTGCTAGCTATAGCTGTCCACAGCAAGCCTTAGCTGTAGCTGGCCACGGATGCCTTGGACAAGACAAGCCCCTACACTGTCATGAGTCTACGGTGCGATACCCTTTTGAATACCATGCACGGACATGTGACCCAAGGCCGCTAGGTGTCCACCTAACTACACCAAACACAACCGTGCTCACTCAACTTGAGCTGAGCCGAGCCAAATCTAAGGCCCTCGTTGGACTTGTCACGTCATTTGAGTACCATGCCCTTGGCTGTCCCATTGTTGGGGCAGAGTTTATCCAACGCAGCCATACCATTAGCCTCACGTGCACAATACCATGACAGTCACAACATGACCGAGTGGAGTCCTGACCTGCAGCCCATGCAACCTACCTCGATCGACATTCAGAGTGTGGTAATGTCAGGACTGACCTACTGCCAACCTCCGGCTTAGACAGACCTACACGTGACAGCTTCGCTAGAATAGGTGATGCATGCTATTGCGTGAGCCTTGCTTGCCTTGGTAGAAACCACTTTAGCCTGATTACCCAGCTCTGTGCTCGCACTTTATATATGCTTGTTTGATTACTTGTATTTACTTCATCATAATTACATATATGCCTGGATATGTGATGTGTGATGGTTTGGCAATGCCCGACCAGAGTCGCTTGCGGGAGCACGTGGGCAGCGGGACGCCGAACCAGGACTGTGGGTGTGACTGCAGGAGGGCGTGGAGGGCTCAACCATTGTGTTACTCGTTCGTGATCTTCGCATCGACTCGCGAGGACAGGGGAATCACCAAATCGGGGTCGTTGGCTCGTTGCACGCGGCTACCGACCAGGACTTGCAAGCTGCTGGGTTGTCCTTGCATCGGGGTGGGCTATTGGGCTGCGTGGCCTTTTTATCATGTGAGCTAAAGTGATCTAGAGCTCTATATATATAGACCATTATTTCCAAACAAGAAAAGGAGTGCCAGGGGATCCGTTATCTCCAAGCTTGTTTAATATAGTGGTTGATATGCTAGGAATTCTTATTTCACGAGCAAAAGAGGCGTAGCAAGTCCTATGTGTGGTTTTACATTTGGTGGATGCTGGACTCTTAGTCTTTCAATATACGGATGACACTATTATCTTTATGGACAATGATCTTGTGAGAGCACAAAACATGATGCTTTTGCTTTGTGCTTTTGAGCAATCATCGGACTCAAGATTATTTTCCGTAAAAGCGAATTGTTTCTGCTATGGAGCAGCTAATGCAAATCATATTGAGTACACACAAATTTTTGGGTGTAATGTAGGATCAGTCTCTTTTCACTATCTCGAAATTTCTATGCACCATCGAAAACTAACGAATAAGGACCGAAAACATGTGGAAGAAAGATTTCAAAAGAGACTGAGTGGTTGGAAGAGTAAAATGCTCATGGTGGGAGGAAGGCTTGTTCTCATTAACTTAGTTCTGAGTAGTCTTCCTATGTTCAAGATGTCCTTCTTTGAGATACCACGATGGGTTTTGAAAAAACTGGATTACTTTGGATCTCGTTTTTTTGGTAAAGTGATGAGCACAAGGAAAAATATAGATTGACAAAATGGGATGTGGTATGTACTCTAAAAGACTAAGGAGGTTTGGGAGTCTTGAATTTAGGTATTCATAATAAGTGCCTCCTATGTAAGCAGCTTTTCAAATTGATAAATTGGGGTGGGGTTTTTTCAACAAAATGCTTAAAAATAAGTGTTTAAGGGACAAAATTTGGACTCAGGTTCAATACATGCCCGGGGACTCTTTGTTTTGGGCTGGCCTCATGAAGGTCAAGGATGAGTTCCTTTCATTGGGTAGGTTTGATCTAGGTGACGGAGCCCAGGTGCGTTTTTGCGAGGACTCATGGATATCGCCACACCCTTTGAAAACACTCTTTCTGTCATTATATAACATTGTGAAAGAAAAATGCATCTGTTAGGACAGTACTATCTATGATACCATTAAATGTAGTTTTCAGGAGATCTCTGATTGGGGCTAATTTGCAAGCATGGCACAATGTTGTGGACATGGTTTCATATGTACACTTAAGAAACGAAAGGGATCGCTTTGCATGGGGGCTACACCAGAATGGATTGTTTTCAGTCAATTCCATGTACAAAGCTTTGGTAAATGTATATGCTTTACCTGATAATACTTTAATTTGAAAACTTAAAATACTCCTCAGAATGAAAGTATTTATGTGGTACTTCTACAAAGATGTAATTTTAATGAAGGATAATTTAATTAGACGACGGTGGCAAGGAGATAGGAAGTGTTGTTTTTGTTCCTCCAACGAGACCATATAACATCTAATCTTTGACCGTTATTATGCTAAATTTACGTGGAGAGTAGTTCATATTTCCTTTCACTAAAAACCATTAATTAATATACAAAACATGTTTACAAGCTGGTTGGAGGGGTTAAAGTGGAAAATGAAATCTCAAATTTTTGTGGGTGCAAGTGCCATTTGCTGGGCAGTTTGGTTAACACGGAAATGACATTGTGTTTTACAAGGCCTTAGCGCCATCTTATTTGCAGGTTATATATCTTCAAAGGGACGCACTGGATCAGTACTGGTCCTTACTTCAGAAAGAGGAGGATCACCAATTGATGAAGACCTTACTTCAGAAGGAGGAGGATCACCAATTGATGAAGACGGGTTGCAAGATTATTAAGACAACCGCGATGAAGGTGTTTGTAAGTCACGACTAGAGATAGCAACACATTTGCTCTTTAGTTTTTCCTTTTTAAAACCTTCTCGTTACATGGTTCAAAACTTCATTTTTGAGATTTCTTGATTGTTATTTGATTATTTGTAATATTGAATAGTCATATATATCAGTCGATGCAGAGGCTAGGATTTTAATATAATCCCTTTTCTAAAAATACCCTACATATATATAGTCATCAAAAACACTTTCAGTTATCGTATTTTTTCGTGACCGTGCCAAATAGCATGTATTTCATTAAAAGGGTAACAACACTAACACAAGGTAATCCATGGATTACTGCACGTAATGAGTAAAACTATATAAATGGAAAACAGGTACTAAACTAAGGTGTAATTGCGCAAATGCCATTGGTACCAACGCACAAGCGCTGACAAGTGCCTGAAGCCTGCAGCTACCCAACGATCGGTCTCCAGCTTGATGGACGGCAGCAACCAGGCCGGCATGCTGGCAAATTTGTCGAAGGCTGGGAGAATCATACAAAATTTAGGATACGTGATGTGATCTAATACGTGCTAATGTATGCATGGAGCAATCAAAAAGTTCCTGATGAAACGAGAGGCGTACGCATTTGTACTATTACCTAGCTATGACCGGGTGCTAAATTATATTAGCAGCTAGAACTTTTTTTGGCAGAACCTCTATATTGTCGTCATTGCAGGCGTGGAGCTCTCGTGCTAGTACTATAGTAGTATATATATACACACACGTCTTCGTAAAGGTACGGTATCTGACTGAGTATCTACTATCTCATCACACTGATCGATCGCGTGGTAGTGGGCCGGGCAAGATGAGCCAGCCGATCCCCGGGAAGACGTCCTGGCCGGAGCTGTTGGGCGTGCAGGCGACGCTGGCGGCGACGGCGATCTCCCACGACAGGCCAGACGTCTCCGTGGAGGTGCTCCCGCCGGGGGCGCCGGTCATCCCGGACCACAACCCCACGCGCGTCCGCGTCTTCATCGACAACAGCGGCTTTGTCAACCAGGTCCCCGTCATCGGCTAGCTGTAGCTAGCGCCGCCGCCGCCGGCCAGATGCTGCCGGTTTTGTTTGGAGAGTCGTCTTGTGTGTGGTCCTCTTCGTCTGCTGCTCGTCAGTCATCACACGGTGGCGCGATCGACCTGTGTGTGTGGTGTGTAGTAGAATAAATACCAGCTGCTGTTGCCTGTTGTATGTCCTCGCGCTTTCGGCTGGGGACATGTATGGCAAATCATCAATACTGGGCTACTCATTCCTACGTGTGAGGGAATTGAAGAACGAACTACCGGTGTTCTGTTACCGTTATTTAACACATATATATATATCTATATGTATATATATATATCTATATGTATATATATATATAGGACAAGTTTTTATCTATTTCTTACACATATATACTCTATCTCTATATCTATAGATTTAGGATGTATATACATATAGATATATATACTTGAAGTATATAGATATATATACATATATATATATCTACATAGGGTGTTATATATGTCATAGTATCATATATATCGTTGGGTATATATATACATATTTATATACATACATATATACATATATTTTAGTAATATATCAAAAAATATATGTTTGAAATTTTTAAGCGTAGAAAGACATGGAGTATCTTAAAATGAGTATATAAACATACTCAAACCGATAAACAAGTATTGACACATACCTAAAGTATGATTTTTAAAGATGGGAGTACATAATTCTTAAGAGTATAATGGAATTTCCCTATATATATATATATATATATATATATATATATATATATATATATATATATATATATATATATATATATATATATATATATATATAGGGAATATTGTATATATATATATATATGTATATATATATATATGTATGTATTATATGTATATATGTATATATATGTATATGCATATACGTATATATATGTATATATACGTATATATACGTATAATATGTATATATGTATATGTATATTTATATATATTATATATCTTTTTTATGTATATATAAATATATATATATATATATATATATATATCATCTTAACATATACGTATATACATATATATACATATATATCTAATTGTATATATATCAATTATATATATATCATATATACATATGTAATCTATATATAAATATATATATATATATATATATAAAATATGTATATATTATATATATATATATATAGATTTATATATATACATATATATATATATATATGATATGTAGATATATATACAGTATACTATATGC
>JAENPR010001642.1:0-50000 GCA_018135685.1 Themeda triandra
CATAGCTCGGGATTGTACTTGGCATAGGAGATGGTGCAACAAATCTTCCACTAAAACCAGCTGCATTCACAGAATACTGCGATGGTCCTGTTGTGACTGAGCGATTGAAATGCTGAGGTAGACTTGGTTCAGGATTTGGCAGCCTTTCGTTTTTGTATTGCCTCAGTTCCTTCCACTTTGAATCCTTATCTGCAGCATGGCAATGATGGACCTACAAGGGACAGGGAGCACGACAGTCACAGACATAACAATGACACTGCATTTCAGAGATAAGCACATGAATGAAAATGTGTCCATGCTATAGCCTGGTGGAGCAGACTAAAGAGTATCATTTGCAAGCAGAGGAAAGAGAGTTAACTACTCACCATATTACAATGGCTTGCATGAGAACTGGTGCTGAATGGCAAGGCAGCACGTAGATGGCGTGGATGAGGGAAATCCCTGCATGCTATCTGAAAAAGGAACATACAATTGTCAGTCCACATTATTAACCTCTCCCTTTGAAGCTGGAGCTCTAAGATAGCTCCTGAATAGATAAATCAAACATCAACCTAAACTTTTAAAATGATCTAGCTGATGCATTAAACTAGACACTAATGGCAGAGTATTGCAAGGACCATAAGTAAACGACAACGGCGCACACATACGACTTTGGATTCAATCGCTAGTGACTCACGATGACACCGCAATCTCTAGTGACTCACAATGACATAAGAGCAGTACCTCTCCTTTCTGCACAACTATCTTCAGTTCATCCTTAGCGGCATCACGCGAGGGTTCGACCTCCTTGGAAACGGCAACTGACTTATTAGGGTCACCGTCAAGCATGACACAATCGTCGTCATCGTCGTCTGCAAATGTTTTAAAAGTAAGTACGAAAGTGCATATTCAAATGTTTTTTTAAAAAAATAGCCAAAGGTTGTTGTGCTCACCTGACTCGACGGGAGTAGGCAATGGACCAAAAGAGACCGTACATGGGCCTCTAGCTCTTGGAGCGAAATGATTTTGCTCCGTAGCCTTCCCCCGTGCTCGGTATTCTCGTTGTTTCCTATTAACCACCTCCCTTTGCTGATCGGTCAACTCAGCTCTTCGTTTGCGTTGTTGTGCGCTCCTTTTTTTCCTCCTAGCATCATCAGCACTATCTGCGGGTAGAGTTTCTCGGCACAGAAGCACATGTTTATATATGTCATTTTAAGAAATGGTTTGTGTAGGCATTTAAAGAACGATGATTTTACAGAATAAAACTCTAAGTATACCTGATAGTGCACTGCCTCTTATGGTCGATTTGCCAACGCTAACATGTGTATGATTATTCTCATATGCATCGGTTTCCACATTGCCGTTGGCCAATATATTTGGCGTGTTTTCGTCATGTGGGACGGCATTTTCGTCAATTCCTAAGATTGGGTTAAACAATGGTTGAGCAGGTTTAAGCATAAATCATACGGGTTATAATGGTGCAATAAATGGAAGTACCAAAAAGATTAAGTACCTGAGGGTGCTAAAGTTAACCACATTGTGTCAGCAAAAGCAGCAAGAGTGCTTTACTATTTTGGGCTGTAGCTTTCTTCTGTTCTCGGTACTCAGCCTCGTCTAAAATGAGATAACCCTCCATTATTACAGGCATTGCTTCCAATAAATATCGAGAAAAATTAATGGTGTAATAAATGAAAGTACCAAGAAGATTAACCTGAGGGTGCTAAAGTTAACCACGTTGTGTCAGTGAAAGCAGCGAGAGTGCTACCATTTTGGGTTGCAGCCTTCTTGCGGTACTCAGCCTCGTCTAAAATTAGATAACCCTCCATTATTACAGGTGTTGATTCCAATAAATATTGAGAAATTTCAGAAAGTGCCGCATACGAAAATAATTTAAGCATACCAGTGACGTTGTTGGTGATATCGCCTAGCGCTTTGCGTGTATGTCTCGGCGTAGATATATCGCGTGTATTTCTCAGCGTAGACATTGTCACGTACCTGCATTGACAAAAATATTATTTTCATTGACATCTCTAGCACCAAGGGATTCCCATTACAGGAGAAACTGTATGTGTTAATTTCAGAGTATATATCCCTCACTGACTGACATAACATCATCATCAAAGTATTTAGAATGGTTAGTAACTGAAAAATTATTCTGTCAAATTTCAACTGAGGAAAATGTTAATGTGCCTCTAGTGACTACTTGTAGTTTGATACAACTGCAGTAATTTTGGCATATAAAATTCACCTGAACTATTGCAGAAAAAAGGTGAAAAATACTGACTAGTGTTAGTACAAGAAAATTGGAAGGGTCACTTCGATCCTACTGAAATACATATCATAGAAGATGTTGGAGCTCGAAGGTACTGGCACAGTGGCACTCACCTAGGTAGTAGAGTAGCTTCCCGCAATCAATCCCTGCTAAAATAATGGAGAAACAGCAGCAGTCGCATGCAATAGGAGGAGAAGAAAGTGATCAAGAGCCGGCCATGAGTGGATGGTAATTATGAAGGGTGCAGACGAGCGAGGTCAGAAAGCTGAGTACCAAATGTTGAAGATGACGCCCTTACTGCGAGCTCCAAGACCTCGACCCACCGCCACGGCGTCGATCCCTGCCGCGCGTCCTGATCCGGGAAGAGATCGACGAGCAGCCGGCCAGGTCCTGGACCCTGTTCGCGTCCTGCTCTTGGAGGAGAGGCGGCCGGTGGGTGTAAGAATTGTCGGAACGGGATGCCTTCTCCTGGCCGGCTCCCGTGTTATATATATTGGCACGGGAAGAGCCCCGGCGTGGCATTTACATGCAGGTATTGGTTAGCGAACCAGTCAAGATGCTAAATTCTAGGATCTACTAGGAGCCTAGTCCATTTACCTAAAGAGAGCCGAGTAACAGTGGGGTCCTGATCTCTGCCTTGCGAGCGGCAACCTTGCCGGCCAGCCACCCAATCGAGAGCGTTTGGAATTTGAATTGGTCTGATCCCCGCCCGATAGAGTCGGTGGAGCGAGTGTAATTTTAACTGTTCAGTTATAGTAGATAGAGATGCTCTTAAGCTGAAGTGTGGTGCACTGATTAAAACCAAAGAAAGAAAAGAAAGGGAGATGTACAAATCTACAATTGGGACCGCATGCGTGCAGCCGTGCAGGTGCAGTGCATGGTGACGGTGGTGGTTCCATTCCAACGTGGACGACGATCGACGACGACGACTGACCTGTCGTCCGCCGGTTTCTTGCAATTGAGGCCAACTACATACATCACTAATCTCAGTTACACACATACGTTGCATAAAAAACAGCATATCCTTCAAGTAATACATATCTGTATTTCAAAAGTTGAGGTTCAAGTGTGTGTTGTATGATGATGCGTATATATGCTGTGGTTATTACTCTCACTATGTGATCATCGATAGCTTGTGTATGCACACGTCATTAGCATAGTTTAAAGTAACAGAACACGGTTCAGAGCTGGGTTTTGCAAAACAGGAAGACCAGCTACAAGAAGATACACGCACTGAGTAGCCAAGGAGTATATCCCATGAGATAAGAGTTACAACAACATGCCACGTGACTGGAGCAGCGTTTAATTTTACAAGATGTAGATACAGATGGGCCTGCCAAGGCGCACATCGATTTTTAGTTACACAAGTATTGGAATTCACCTCTTCTCTATCGCAACAGCCGCCTGCTAACGGGTGGTGCCAGCCCAGGGGTGTCGCGGATGTCCTGTTGTGTGGGTTCACAATCTGGCAATGGAACAGTATGGGCAACATTAGTTAACATCTATAATAATAACCAAACAAGACTGAATATCCTATACGTATTTTTCGTTGCCGCCTGACTGGAGCAGCATTTTAAAAGATGTAGATACAGATGGGCCTGCCAAGGCGCCACATCGATTTTTAGTTACACAGAGTATGGGATTCACCTCTCCTCTATCGCAACAGCCGCCTGCTGACGGGTGGCGCCAGCCCAGGGATGTCGCGGATGTCCTTGTTGTGTGGGTTCACAATCTAGCAATGGAACAGTATGGACAACATTAGTCAACAGCTATAATAATAACCAAACACGACTGAACATCCTATATGTATTCCTGTCTTTATGGGCTATTTGACTTCTGGCTGGCAAACTACTGACAATGAAATATCTACCCAAAAATCTGCTGGGGTTTATGTGATACCATATCTCCTCATTCGTGGTGTACAAGGTTCCTGTTATGATGGCTGTTGGCTAGTGGGATTGCAAGGGAAGAGTTGAGGGAGCGGCGGTGGCTGCCTAGCTACGAGGTCATTCATGGTGTACAAGGTTCCTGTTATGGTGGCTGTTGGCTAGTGGGATTGCAAGGGAAGAGTTGAGGGAGCGGCCGCGAGGAGATCTGGCCGCGGGCAAGAGAGAAGGGCTTTCCTTCTGATTCTTGCTTATCTCTACCTGTGCTATTTACAAAGATTAAATAGGCACTTTGGGTGGTTGAGAGGCGACTGGACTTGGCCCTGCTCACCATGCATGGCTGAGAGGTGCCTAAACTTGGCCCTGCCATGCAACCGCTGAAAGCCACATGGACTTAGCCCTTCATGGTTTTTACCTTCTATTTTGGAATAAGGTGTCTAAGGTTCCTGAACTAGTGTATGCATGATTTTTATCCACATAGAAGAAAGAAAAGGTGCTGGTGCACGAATGGTTGAACAGTCTGACATGCTAACCCCATTGTCTCTAAATTTCTTAACTAGTGTGTTCAAATTTCAGTCAAGCAAATGGTGACAACTATGAGCAGCTATTTTGCCCACTTCATCAGTTCATCTAACAAGAACAACGTGCCCTTTGAGGACAAATTTTCCACTGAGTTCTGTACCACAAGAACAACAAAGTGCCCTTTGAGGAGGAATTCAATTTCCACAGTTCTGTAATCTTCACATCAAACCAAAAGGCCAAAAACCACAGAGTGGTATTGTGGTAAAATCATGTAAAGGAGACTAAGTATAGGATTTCCAAGCCATTTTAACTGAATCACATCACAATGTTGGATAGATCATTGATGAGTAAGCAAATCTCTGAAGAAGGTAAGCACTCACCTTAACAATTATTATAGCTATGACTCCAGCAACAATGAGAAAAAGCATGGCCATGATGCATCGATCGGTTGCAACCTATTTAAAATAATTGATAATAGATAAGAATAGAGTTGGCCAATCAAGTAAAGAAACTGTGAGGTGAACTTACCTGTCTACCGATTTCTTTCACCAATTGAGATGCCTTCTTTATGGAGAAATGGATGGAATCCAGCTCATTAACAACTCTGCTCATTTGTTCTGTCTGATGAAGAAGAAATAGCCCAAAATTGCCTTTATTATTCCTGATTGGACAGCATAATAGAACAGTTGGCTCCTTCTGGAAATAAGAAAAGAAATGTACCTGTGCTTTCAGAGCAGCTGCAGTCTCTGTGCCCACATTGATGGTTTCTTGGACAGTCTACAAAATAGACAACAGATCAGCATCAAGAAGCAATGAAGCGTGAATATGCTGCCACTGAGAGGCCATGAGCACAGCAATGCCAGCATCTTAGCAGCATAATAAGAAACAAAGATCTTAAAAGGATCATGTGTGATGCAAAAGCTCTCTCTCTGAGCACAAATTCTTCAACTTGATGAACAGCTGTTCCTAGGAAAATGATGTTATAAGCTCAGGTGAAGGTCATAATTATGTAATATGTATTAACCTGTTCAGATCGTGCAATAGCTTGATCAGTTTCATTCATTAGTTGATTGCCTTGATCCATTAACTGCTGGTTTGTCATATCTGAGAAAATTAAACTGCTCAGTTAGTTGAAGAGCTGTATAAATCCATGCGTATGATATCAGAGGCTTGTTTCTTGCGAAGTTTTAATCAATAGATAAACATAACAACCAAAAGGAAATAAGTTTTCCTAATACATTTCTAATTTTTAAACCTGAAAGAGATCATACCATCACATATTCACATTAGCAAACTTATAGGGGCTATGATGTTGCCACTTACTTGATGCTAACAGGACATTTTCTTCACCAAAGCCATCTTCAACGCTTGGCCCATCAAAAAGATCAATTCTCTTATTTTCACTTGCCTGTCTGCATCCCAAGTGATGTTTGCAGTAAGTAATACAATATGTAGCAGAAAACTAGGGATGCACTCATCGAAGTTCATGAAAAAGATAATTCTGATGCAGAATTTAGTAGCAAGAGTTCAATTTGTTACGGATGCAATAAATATGCTGAAGTTGGATACATTGTGAGAATTTTGGTGCGCTCAGACAGGTCAAAACTCACTGTTTTAAGAGCAACGTAGGAATTTAATTCTTTGATCTGCAAAACAAGACACTCTAGTTTAGTGAAAGCTGTTGAATCAGAAAAGGTAAGTGCAATGATTCACAAGTATGACATCTATGTTGCAATCAGTTTGCAAATAGTACCATCGACTGCTTTCTGTCATGCAACATTTTTGCTGTTGCTGGATCAGTATTCCCAGCCTCGTCTTTGCTAACTCGCTCAAAGTCTTTGATGAGTCTGGATAATCACATAAAAAAGAGCAAAATGTTAGCTTTGATGAAACTAGTCACATAAGTCACCATTTTTCTTAAAAAGTAAAAACTAATGGTTGACCCCGTCAGTGCGATTCTAAATACAGAGATTTATCACAAGCCAGAAATAGTGGAACAAGGTATACACAGTGCAATACATTTAACAGGGGCCAGAGGCTAAGTTAGAGCCCACGCTATGAGAATGCTTAGGGACCATGTTTTCGCTTTGATAGGCCTGGCCAATGCCTACCCTCAAAATCCTAGCGAGAGTAGCACCATGGGGATTTGAATTCACGTTGCCTAGTTAAAGGCTGGTGCAGCTGACACCACCCGAGCCCTCCACCCTCCCTTGTGCAGTATATATATTTGTCAAGAGATACAGAAACCACTTCTATGGAAAAAACTCATACTGATCTTAGTGTGAGGTAAGCAGCACCAGCACCAGCACCAGAATGCAACTTATCTACTCATTCCATCAGCATTACTTGCGTTTATCCTTTCAACCTTCTCTATTTTACAAAGGGGGAGATCCTAAACGCTACTCCTATATATAGAGCGGTACAGAAAGGGAGTGGAAGAGAATAAGAGATCAAACAACCTCTTGCAGTCTCGCATCTTGTCAGTGAGCTCTTCAAGCTGCCTGCTGCGGCGGTTGGCGTCCTTGACCTTCTCCAGCTTCTGGAACCCATTTCTGCAGGCAAATCAAGCGAAGCATCAGCCACTCACATCATATACGCTATCATTTCTACACAGATCAAGTAGTAGAACCCGCAAGATGTTTTTTTTTTCCTCCCCTTCCACCCTGCAGGTCAACAATCTGGTCTCCAAGGTCTGAACTAGTGCTCCACTGCCGAGACCGCGGCAAGCAAACTGAGATCTGGCGACCATGCATGGGCGACACAAGCAAAGCTACGAGTAGGCTAAAATCGCAGCAAGAAGCGGAATGGTGTGAGCTTACTGCAATGCGCGGAGGATGTCGCCGATCTGGCCGTCGATCTCGGCCAGCTCCTCGTTGACCGACGCCAAATCCATGTCCTCGTTGCTCCCTCCGGGTCAGGACAACCGCACCAGCAGCCGGGACCCCGCCGGGGAAAGCGAAATCCGAACGGAAAGAAGGATCAGGGTCCCCCTGTCGTCCCCTCAACAGCCGGATCGAAGGAGCCCAACCCCAATGCAGGTTCGGCTGGATTCGCCGGGAGCGGATCGAGAGGGGGCGATCCGAACAAACAAGCTCCGGCGGCGGCGGCGAGGGTCTCCGACAGGGGCGGGGCGGAGGTACGCCGCGCCTTGGCTCTAGGCGACTAGGCTCTACGAGCTGGTTTGTTTGTTTGGTTTTGCTTTCGCTTTACGGAGGATGTTCCTCGTTGGATTCACACATCCTCTTCGCTCGCAGCCGGCGTCCCTCCTCCGTTGACTCGTCAAGGACTAGACAGGGTTCTGTTCGTCACTTCGTCAGAGTATATCCTGTCCGTGCGATCGTCATCCGGTGCAGCAAAGAATAAACCAGCGGGAAAACCAGCTGCTCAGTTGAAGACTTGAAGTGAATTACTGAAGCACCTCACGGCAGAAGGGTTATTCCTCTTTTCCCCGAGCAGGTCCAAACGTTGGTAGTTACTCCGATCGCTTTGCTTTTTTTTACATCTATATTATGTACCTAAATATAATAATATTTCTAAATATATGTAAAATAGATGAGTCAAAAAATCCAAACGACTTATAATTTAAACGGAGGAAGTATTAAAAATTGACGATGAAATTGTCCTACGGGATTCTTGCTCCTATGCATTCAAATCTTATTACTAATGATGAAGAGGTAATAGTACATGAAAATTATATTCTATGAACATTAGGTGCCTTACCTGATATGTTTTTTTTTTTGTAGTATCAATGAGGATGTATAATTGTCCAATTTCGAGGGAATGTTTGTTGGCTCTCACATTCCCTTTGTTTTTTTATGTTTTTTTCTGTGTTTAAATCCCAAAGTTATAGTTTTTTTATTTTTTAAGAAAAATATGGTGTTTTTTATGATGATGGGTGTGTTTATTGCCTTCTTGGAATATACCGGTCCAACTTTGCATAAACTCCATCATATCCATGATTGATTGTTCCTTGACATTATATTGTAGCTAGTAAACTTGATGCAACTTTTAGCGCATATAGCCTAGTAATTTATCCTAACCATTTTTTTCCTCTCAATCAGTCTCATAGAAGCCCTTATATCAGTGTCCATTCTTTGGTCAAATTTCTTTGTAATAAACCAATGACTATGTTGAGTACGATCTTACCTATCAAAACTTCACAAGAGCGCACACACAACCTTCCTTTGAATGATACCCTAGTTTTGTTACGAGGTCAAGTATAAAAAGGAGATTATCAACATATCTAACACTAAATATAATTACTAGGAACATTTGTTTGTTTGATGAATCAGATGATATTTTTTATGGATTAATAAATATTGGTATTTTTGCATATACTTAGTAAAGACATATTAAGACTGTTTGATTCCGAGAAAATCTTGAATGTCAAACTTTCTCGGATGAAGCTAGTAGTATTAGGGGACAACATTACGAACACCCTTGAATGGTGATCAAAATACACCAAGGTCCCATTTACTTTGACGGTCTTGTATCCTATGCTCAAACATAGTACCCTTTGAAGATGCGAATAAGGGCTTAAGCCCCCTCCCTCCTCTCACACAAATCAACACCAACATCAATAAAGATCCACAATAGTGTCAAAGTTGGAGGTACAATTTTTTCTCTCGCTGTAATGGTGCTTGAAAACGCCTAGTCTATTGAGAACGGAAACAAATTTCTTCACGTTGCAATGATAGTCCAGATAGAAAGATAGATCAATGAATCTCTAGCTCACTAGTTTGGAGCATTTGATCCATTCGGGCAGTATTTCCATATTACCGTACAGCTTGAGGCTCTATGTGTTTTTTCTAGGGTTGGGATATATCTTATGCATAAGGCTACCTAGTGTTGACACGATGGTACTGGCTAAGTTCAAATATGGGACAAATCTAAGGGGGCTTAAGCCCCCTCCCCCCTCCCTACACACGCGAATAGGAACAAAAACAAAATACAACAATAAATGTGCACGTTGTTGCAATAATATGAGTGTGGAAGATAAGGAAATGAGGAGGAGGAACAAAAATTGAAAGTTAATCCCGGTTTCAAGCTTCCGCAAGATGAGACACGTGAGAGCTACAAAAGAAAAGAAATAATACATACACATATGAGCAAACAATACTTATAGATTATATTAAACGTCTATGCATGGTCTCAAAGTTAAAGAAAACCATAGGATTTTTTAGTGTATAGATAATTCATTTGGCCTCCTTTAATTAAATCCTCTTTCAAAAAGAGTTTCATTTGGTCGCCTACTCTAGTGCCACTATCCATAAAAATCCATTAAATTCCATGTTATTAGCCGTCAATACCTACCAAGTTGGTTTAACCTCTAGCCGTCTAACTCTAATTTGATGTTCTTATATGTTATGCATATATCACGCTCCGTATAATTTGACGTTCTTTCATATCATGCACACCTAGGCCACTCGCATCAAACGATCACTCTTTAGCTCATCAACACTTTCATCCCTGCTTGCTTTCTATGATTGGCCGAAATAGCTTCATATGGTTAGCCATACCCCCGTGTCTATGACATTGGGTTAGAGCATCTCCAAGGGTTATGCATTTGAACTTAGCATTTACTAATTTACATAAAACTCCTAAAAAACTCTCTCCAATGGTTATGCATTTAGCCTTTGTATTTTCATTAACTTGGCATTTGGAGGGGGAGACTTGGCATATATGCCAAGCCCCTCGCGCTTGGCATTTGTCGCATGCGCTGCCTCCGACGTCCCCGCGCGCGACTCTCGCACTACATCCCTCCACCCACGCTGCCTATTTTGGGTAATTGCCAAGTCAAAATTGTAAAACGGTTGGAGATGTCTCTTTTATTCCTTTTCGCGATTTTGTTTTGAGAGTTGGCAAATGACTACAAACGCCAAAGAAAAATCTGAAAACCCTTGGAGATGCTCTTACAACACCGTCTATATCCATCATTGTTTCTTATTGCAGATCACATGTGACATAGAACGAGATTTATTAAAAAAAACAAATTAAAGCGTGTACATCACGTGTTTATCAAGAGAATTCCGAAAGTTGTCATTAGCCCTCGAGAGAGTTCTAGCTACTCACCATTGTTTCAATAATCTCCTATCCACCTAAAATTATCTCTAAATTCTCGCAGCCGCAGCGTGAGAATTTGCATGGTATACACTAGTTTTAAATTTAAACACAAAAACACCAAGATATCTTATCTATATCTATATCTATATAGATCTTTATTTTCGGTGATGATAGCTACAGTGGCCATGTTCATCTACAGTACGGGCGCGGAAATGAGTCACGGTTCACTGCTCATCCACAGTACCGGGTCTGCTGCTCCTTAACGGGTCCGTACTGTAGCAAGAGACCCAATACTGTTCCTTACCGGGTTCATCACTGTTCCTGTGGCTCGCTAACGGGTCCTCTCCCAAACCCGCTACTGTTTCTTGACGGATCCGTTACTGTTCAATGCCAGCCTTTTTTTTTCGGCTGCTGCAGCCCGCGCGTAGCGCGGGCCCCCCCTCTAGTTTGCCTTTAAAATCAGTCTATGATCCGTCCAATAGCGGCTGCCATCACAGCCACCCAAACCCCATCAACAAAACGGCGCGAAATCCAGACTTGCAGTTGCAGAGACCAGTGACCACGACGACGATCTCCGCCATGAAGCACCTCCTCCTGCCCTCCCCTCTCCCTCTCCTCCTCCACCGCCCTTCCAAGCCCCATCTCCTCCCTCCTCGCCGCGGCCTCGTCTCCATCCACAACGCCGCATCCGGCGGCAGCTCCGGCGAGCCCACGCCCGCCGCGGATACGGCCACCGGGACCTCTCCGCCGGCCAAGCCCGCCGGCGTCAAGGACCGCCTGAAGGCGAGGAACCAGGCCCGCCGGGTCCAGCTGGACTCACCGCCGCCGGAGGTGGTGGTGGTGCCGAAGAGGAAGCCCGCCGCGTCGTCGTCGTCGTCGTCTCCTAAGCTGAAGAAGAAGGAGAAGCGGAAGGAGTGGGAGGAGATGAGCCTGGGCGAGAAGGCCATGGAGCTGTACGTCGGGGAGAAGGGCGCGCTCTTCTGGCTCAACAAGTTCGCCTACGCCTCCATCTTCATCATGATCGGCGCCTGGGTCCTGTTCCGCTTCGTCGGCCCATCGCTCGGCCTCTACCAGCTCGACGCCCCGCCGCTGCCGCCCACCGCCGTGTTCGGCGGCGGCTCGCCGTGACGACGACGCGAGAGTGCACTAGGTAGAGCTAGCGTAGCGGATTAGTGATATGGAAAGGTTGAGGAAGAAGAGGGCGTGAATTTTGGAGTCAAAGTTTCGATCTTTTGCTGGCAATGTGAACTGAAGATGCGCAGTTCTTGGAGCTTCAAGCATGGCACTGATGAATTCCTTCCTGATTTACTTTGGTTCTGTATAGGCAAAATTCATTTTGTTATGTTCTTAGATTGAGTTTGGAAAACTAAGATCAAGAGGCCATGCTGCTGCCGTTCTTGTCATAAGAGAAATTTTCAGAACAGAATTTGAGTTGAAAACCCCATTATGGGCAGGAAATGGACAACAAGATGTAATACCAGATTTCTATTTATACCCCTTATGCAAATCTCTGAATTCTTCAATGCTAACACAACTACCTAACACTCATTGATCAGCTTGACATCAGCACTTTCATATAACTTGTTAGCCAGAAGAACAAAGACACTCCATCAGTATGCTTAGTCAGAAGAACAACACTAATACTTCATCAATTGTAATCAGATCACAGCACAGAGGTTGGTCTACATAATCAAATGTTCAGCTAGACATAATTGCCTGTGATTTCTATCCTCAATCTCTGAATCCTTCCATGCTTACACCACACCCGTACGCTTATCACTCACTGAACAGTTTGGCATCGGCACTTTCAGAGTAATCAGTAGTGACTGCTGAGTGCTGACTGCTTAGTCAGAAGAACAAAGACATACTCCATCACATCAGTATGCTTTGTCAGAGGAACAAAGCTAGTATAATCCATCAGTTGTCGGATCATATCATAGGTCAGTCTACATAAGCAATGTTCGACTAGATGTAATTCCCTGAGATTTCTATCTTAATCTTGTGCAAATCTCTGAATTCTTCCATGCTACTACTTGCTAACACAACACCCTAACACTTATCACTCATTGAACAGTTTGACATCAGCATTTTCATAGTAATTAATTAGTAGTGACTGCTGGCTGCTTAGTCAGAAGAACAAATTTAAGCTACACACCATCAGTCGAAGTCAGATCACATTTACATTCACACAGCAGAGTCTGTCAGTTAGAAGAAAAAAAGTTAGAAAAGGAACCCAATCCAAGCGAGCAGAGCAGAGCAGGCCGGATCAGTTCACGACAGGGACTTGGCCACGGGGGCGGTGGAGAGGAGGCCGGAGAGCAGGCCGACGACGAGCGCGCTGTTGTACGTCGTCGGCTCGTTCTGCTGCACGTTCTCCCTGTCGTCGACGAAGGAGTCGTTCTTGAACGGCCCGCCGACGAGCGCGCCGGTGGCGACGTTCGGGTTGGGGTCGGGCGACTTGAGCCACTTCTGGCCGTTGCAGCCGGTGTCGACGTCGGCGGGGATGGACGCGCCGCGGTGGTGCACCCGCTGCGGGAAGCTGTCGCCGAAGCCGACGAGGTAGCTCAGCTTCTCGGGGTTGTCGCCGAGGACGTAGTCCGCCTGCGACTTGGCGAACTTGCGCAGGTCCAGCGCCGTGAAGCTCTTGCCGCTGCACGTCAGCTCCGTCTTCCCCGACGTCACCATGTAGTTGCTGTAGACGCCGGCCAGGAACGCCGACGCCACCGGGTGCTGCAACGAGTTCCACTCCGCCACGTACAGCAACCCACCTGCAATGCAAAGGTTGCTTCAGCTGTCAAATCGGTGTACAACTTTTGCCGACCAAAATCACAGTGTGTTCGATCTGCAGATTTCAGTTTACCTTCTGTTCTGAAAGCGGCCGTGTCCGACTCCGGCAGGAGGATGCACATGACGGCGTCGGCGGTGTCCTTGTACGACCCAAGCCCCTCGTTTTCTTCGGCATCGGAATCATCTGCGGCGAAGAACCGTACCCTTGACAAGAGAACCTGCAGTTCGTTCGTTCAAAGGCAAAATGTTGCAAAGATTTCAAATCAGAATGAATAAACGTTCTTGAATTTTCATCATAATCATAAAGAAAAAAATAAATATACAAGATGTTTCTACCTCGGTGCCGGCGCGTTTGTCGTCCCAGCTGAAGTACCTGGGGTTGCCGAGGTCGGCGAACTCGTCGGCGTTCTTGCCGGTGGCGTAGCTCAGGTAGCTGTCGTTGCCGGTGGCGTGGTACAGCCAGCCGGCGGCCCACAGGAGCTCGTCCTGGTACGTGGTGGAGTTGTAGTAGGCGGCGAGCTCCGGGAACGTGCGCGTGTAGGAGCCCCGGTGCTTGTCGGCGAACGCGAACAGCCGCTCGGCGTGGTCCAGGAGCGTCGACGCGTACGTCGCGTTGTCGGGCTTGTACACCATCGACGCCGCCGCCATGGCCGCCGCCATCTCCGCGGCCACGTCGCTTCCGGGCGACTTCGCTGTGATCTTCGTCAGTGGCCTCTTCTCCGACATCGTCTCCGGCCGCTCCCAGCACTTGTGGTCCGATTTCGGGTCGCCCACCTGATCAATCAATAACGACATGGCCGGCAGGTCAGGTTCTTACTGTTAGCATCGATCCGATTCACCCGGACGCGAGCAGGGCTGTATGACGGAGGAGGACGATGAGATGCGAGATCGTCGGGACGCATGCATGCCATTACCTGGATGTAGAGAACGTCGTCGGAGGGGTGCGCATTGACGAGGAACTCCATGATCCAGCCGAGCGCGTCCATGGCGGCGTCGCGCTGCTGGGCGTCGCGCATGGCGTCGCCGTACTCGAGGACGGACCACGACAGCATGGTGCCCGTGAACGCCAACGTGAAGCCGAACTTCATGTGGTCGCCCGCGTCGTACATGCCCTTGGACAGGTCCAGCTTGGCCTCCTCGCCGTCGCGCAGCGCCGAGTCCCCTCGCCACGGGATCGTGTTGTTCACCAGCTTCCCGGCTGCGTCGTTCATCGATCGATCAAGACATTATTAGACGATGATCGCAGAGATTCGACGAGGTCGACGGAGGATAGATGGCATCGGAATTATTGGGCCATATTGGCACGTACGTACATTTCTGGACCTGGAAGAAGCGGAGCGCCAGGGTGAGGGCCTCGGCGTACTTGGGGTCAGGGACGCCGGGGATGGGGAAGACGTTGCCGCCGTCCTTGTAGCGGGCGAAGACGACGGCGGCCGTGACCGCGAGCGCGAGCAGCGTCAGCACCAGGAGCCAGCAGCAGCACCGCACGCTGCAGCCGCAGCACCGCCGCGCCATTATTGGTCGTCGCCCGCGGAGCTCTGTCCGCCAGCACCACCAGATCGCCGATTATTCAGAGGCGCGGCGCGACCGCAAGAGACGACGACGACGACAGGAAGCCAGGAAGGAGGAGAACAACGGCCATCCGCGGAAGGCCGGGCACGATCCCCTCGGCTCGGCTGCATCAACCGACCATCCACGCGCGCCTGGGTAGCCGCCACGTACGCACGTGCGCGCGTGGCCGGGTAACCAACTCAACTGCGCGCACGCGCGGGCGGGCAGGACGTGCCGCCGGCAATGGCGTCAGTTGGTTGAGGTGGTGTGGGTAGTTAGAGGCTGGCCATGACCGTCTCTCCTCGATCGATCACAACAGATCAGTTGCTACGCTTGCGGTTGCGGTTCCTTTTTTGGGTGCATGGGAACACGGCGAGCCTGTTGCAGTTGCAGGCTTGCAGTTCCACAGCAGCACCAATCTTGACGCCTGAACGAGACGATTCACCGTTTTACACAAAAAAAAAAAAAAGACGATTCACCGTCCAACTTGAGATTGACCAGGGTCTGACACTGGAGTACAGATTTTTTTTTTTAAAAAAAAATAGGGAAACACTGGAGTACTGTTTGTTCAGTATATACTAGTAGAAAAGGCGCGCCCCTGCGCGCCTGGCTGAAATCTACAATGGCTACTCTATTATACATACTATTTCATACATAATACACATGGCATAGTCAAGTACATAAACAGATCCAACACATAGTGGGAGAGTCCAGTAACAAGGTTCCGACCATAGCAATATTGCCGTTTATAATACAGAAACTTTGCTGAACGATAAAGGACAGCACTATTTTGTCCAACATAGGAGCAATAAAGCAGGTAGCGTAGGCAGATAGTTCGTACTGATGTTTATACACAGCGATGGTACCTTAGTACATAATGTAGTTTTAATATAGAGCCATAAAGCTGCTGACTGAACTGCATATTTGCTCAGTTTAGGTAGTGGCTGTAGATATCAGCTGCAACCTGGGCTGTTATATTGATGAACGAATATTAGTGAAAGTAATATGGAAATATATAACAGTATAATGGCATGGCCAAATAGTATGGATTGGAATGGTTAAGTTGTCGCATCTACCAAAGCGTACTGACCTATTTTGTGTTCTTGGGTTGTTTAGATTTTTGCCCGCTGCTCTTTCCTTGCTGGGTAGAGCTATCAAGCTTAGCTCTGTGCGTTTTGAAGATGAAACGACGACATAATGTGCTAGATATGGATGGATTATTCGACGAAAGGAAATGTAGCATACATTTTAGCTACAGGTTCTGTGGAGGCAGCGGTTTGAGCCTTGTGTCTGTCTCCATCTTTGTTGCTGAATTGTCAAGAGCCATCAGTAGCCAACTGAAGCCAGAGTAAGCATTATTTTTGCAGAAAAAATAGATTGTATTTTGGTCTTCTAATATGAAGAGAGTAAGATGCAACGAACCCTGTGTATCTCAGCATGGTCAAGTGATGGCGCAGTTTGGGTTGCAGCATGTGATGGGATGGCTGTCTGTTCCTGTATTTTAAGTCATGAAATGTTATAGTGGGTTCATGGTGTTGTCAAGATGGTCATCTAATAAAATAGGAAAGGGACATACCTGATCAAGATTGACAGTGTGCTGGAATAATGATCGATGTGCTGATGGCACCTCTTTATTTGTGGTTGTGTCTTGAGCGCTGGTTATTCATACATAAGATAAAGCCGTTTTTTTTGAGTTAGACTATTTTGTTTATTTTTGTTTATATGAGTAAAGATTAAGAACGATGAACCTGTTAGACTTTGCAGTCTCCTTTGTTCCTGCAAATTTGGTGGCTAATATTGCTGCTTCCTGAAGGAACAAAATAGTAGTTAAGTCTCATATATACACACATGGGAATCGAGCCGATGATGGTCGAGGTGCATCCATCTTGGGAAGAAATGAATAGAACTCTAACTTTGAAAACATATGAGGGGAAATATACAATGTTAAACATGTTCTTTCCCATTTCGGTGATAAAATGTGGGTGAACTTCACATACCCTCATCGCATTTTTTTTATAACTCAACAGGTTTGAATCAGTTTTTTGTTTGTAGATTATAGCAATTATATTTGAAGTGGGCAAGCAATAAGAAAAAAGGGAAAAAAACAAACACACATGTGAACACATGTAACTATAAACAGAACAGATGAAATATCGGCAGTTTTACCGAGATACATTTGGAACAGAAGGAACCATACTATCTAAATCCTCAATCAAGCGTTGAGCAATATGCAATGAATCAATATCTGGCGAGGATTGTTCCTTTGAGTTTTGTATAACCATACATGCAAGGTATGCACCCTGGTTAGCTAACCTAAACAACTGGCCCATAAGTTCTTGATGGCGAACCAGTGTATGATAGCTGTAATCAACAACGGTGAAGCCATAAAGATCCTAGAGGAACACTATAGCCTGAAAAGCTGCATCTTCAAATGCACCTAGGGACACAGAATCTAATGAAGACCAAAAAAAAAGAAATGGCGACCCCTATCATAATTAAACAACAGAGGCAACTCAATCTCTATACCATGCAAAATGTCGCCATCATGGGACACCTCAGTGACACAAGATGCTAAAGGAATGTGGCAACGATGAGCTACAGCCTGTAGAGTCGAAATGTAGGACAACTGAACGACAAACATGACCGAAGGACACAAACGGTAGACAATGGAGCGTGTGTTGTCGCCAACTTTTTTTTAAAAAAATATGGTCAAATCTGGAGCTCCCTGTTAAGCCTGCCTCCTTTCAATGCGACCAGCCATATACTCCATGAGCATATCCCTGCTTCTGTGCAAATATAACTCAGACCACAGATTTGCACTGTAACTCCCCACCCCTTCTTTTAGTTCGCAAACAAATGGATAATTCAGAAAATATAAGTAGTCAGCATGGGTATAATAGAAGAGAGATCAGATAACAACATTAGCACCATGTGCATATGAAGCCTCAAAATACATCGCAATAACTCAATGGAATCTAAAACAAGGAATCCAAAAGGCAAAGACAATAGGGAGAATAAGCACCTGTGCAGTGTAAGACTAAATCATTGACCCCTGTCCTTAACAAAGAACAAACCACAGCTGGCAATATAGCTTTGCACTTTAAGGAGTTCACAGTTGAGAGGCAATCGTGGCAATTAAATTTCCTACACCAAAAAAGGCGAATGCTGATTCGTCAGCATAGATATCCACACAACATTGAGAGGAGAAAATATGAGAGCAGATGGTGCAGATATGTACCTCAAACTGAACCCATGATTAAGCCACACCAATCAACACGGAACCTAATAGCAGAATCGATTTAGTAGGCTAAATATGAAGACAATATAAATTAGTAGGCTGAACATTCGTGAAGACAAGAACACTAATCTAGTAGAGTGAACATGAACAAATAGACAATATAAATTAGAACAGGGAAAATAATGACCATTGAAAAAACAAACACAGTGCATTCTGTAGGTCTAATCAGATTACACAAACGTAATAACATAGACAAAGTGCAAAGTTAGCAACAGAATATAGCCACTCTTTTATGCCTGGACAACAGATTCAACCAAGCAGAGCAACAGTAGGAAAATCGTCAATTGAAAACCTGGGCACCACAAACCACAGTACAACATCATGCCATAATCCAATTTGGTAAGCAACAGAAAGCACAGGAAGACCAAGAATCATTATACGTGGGGAAACGCTACAGACAAATGCAACAAAGCATACTGTGTAGGAAGCTAATCCGGCTGACCAACCATCAGGCAGCAGACTGACACAGAACGTTGACGCACGGAGGCTCTGAATCCGCAGCCCTGCGAAGGAAAACAAAGAACGAAAGTCACGAAGCTGACATGCACAACGCCATGTTATCGGACCTAACAAGAATCGTAATTTCTTCGGCGGGAGACAGCAATGGTTTGTAGGGGAAAATGCATTCGCCGTTCCCCGTAGGCAGCAACAGAAGGATGGAGTTCGTTCCTCTGCAGACGGAGGAACCCCACCGGCTCACACATTTCCGTCCGATCCGAGGAGCGGATGCAACCCTGGGGATAGGGCCCGGCGAATTCGTGGCGGCGGCGCGAGAATGCTGCGGCAGCAACGTCGGAGAACAAGGCTACGACACGCGACACGGCCGGCGAAATCACGACAATCGCGTGAGGAAGCCATGGCGGGCCCCCGGTGACAAGACCCACACTGCCGCTTCATGGCCCCCGACCATGTGGGCGATCCCCGGCCGAAAACGAGGCGGCGGCGCGCGACTGCCGTAGCTAGGCCGCCGGCGATAGGGCACACCCCAACGCGGCAGCGCCCCCCGACGATGGCCCCAACCTCGCGGCAAGCGCGCAGACCACTAAAGGGCGAGCGAAGCGGAGGCAAGCGGCGGCGCAAATCTGGCGGAGAGCAGTTCGCCGACCCTCCCTGCGTAAGCAGTAGGCGCCCCCATCCCTTCACATCCCAGTGGGGAAGAAGCAATGTCTGGCAGCCATACCTGAGCAACCCGAACGAGCGACATCCGCGACCGAACTGCAGCACCCGCGACGACGACAGCAGTGGGAACTGGGAAGGACAGAGTGGTGGTGCGACAACACCGAGGAAGAGAAAAGAAAAAGGCCCTGGGGCGACGAGGACGAGAAAGGACGCGGAACAGATAAGGTGGCCTTTCAATTTCCTGTTTTATTTTTTTATTTTTCTTGGCGTGGCGGACGAGGGAGGGGCGCGGCACACGGAAGGTTCCCCAGCGGTACAGCGAACACCACCGTGAAGCCGGACCAGCTAACGTGGACCAATCAGGGACACAATCTATGACATGGCGCTGACATGGGCCAATAGCAGAATTCTAGACGACGTGTATACTTTAGCTGAGCGGGGGACAACTGCCAATTATAAGAGTTAATTCGGACAACAGCAATTACCGGTACATACAAGGGCCTTACAGATTTTTTTAGTGGGGTTAGGGATAGGGAAGCACTGGAGTATGATTTTTTTTTTAACTTGAGTACGATTTGTTCAGATATTCGGACGCCAAATGTTACCGGTATACACAAGGCCATTTATCCTTTAGTTCGTTCTAATGGCCATCAAAGGTGCTATCAAAAGACCAAAACGCCCCGATTCACACAATCTTGACGCCACGACGCTCTTGTGGTCCGGCATACGACGACAATAGCGTCCTAGGTCTCGACTGCAGCTTCGGAATAGATTTGGTCGGTCCAATCGTCCGTGAGAATATGTGGTGTAGATGTGACAGGCTCAGTGTGGTGCTCTAGATCCAAAATGAAGATTAGTGCAGCGGATGAAGAAGGGCGGAGCTTAACCACACTTGAGGGTGAGGAAGATGTAGGGCAACGTCCACCAAGGGATGGGGTGTGTGTGGGGGGGGGGGGGGGGGGGAGGGGGTCATGATGCATTAGCAAGGGGCAGGGGGTGGTTTTTTGGCAGTTAATCTCCTTTATTAGTTACCCTCTGTAACTCTGTTTGGGGAAATAAATTGGGTACAAACCATTTGTACCAAAACACGTGCGGATGTGCAACTGAAACGTGGTCCATGGAACAATTGATTTACCATACATGCAGTTAAAATGATATGATGGTCCACATGTTAACCAAACAATCCACAACACGTCCTGGTAGGGATTATCTTCACCTGAACTTTTTCCCCTGTTTGGGAATTGGGGGCTAAAAAATGAGCCAAAATGGGGTGACCAAGCTTTAGTCACCTAGATCCAAACATGCTTTACTATGAAGACTCAGTTTGAAATGTCTTAATTTTAAGACAAACTAGTTTTTCGCCAACTTTTCTCAACAACATTTTTTTTTTTTTTTTTAAGAAGCTCGATCTAGCAAAACTAATCATATGGCATAATGGCTCCTCCATCGTCTGTGTTGGCTTACATGGCCGGATCTTGGCCCCCCCCCTCACAAAAGGTTGCCTCACATTTCTCTTTTACTTGGGGAAAGCTCTAGATTTTAAGTCATCTAAGAAACAATGTGTTTGGCATTGTCAATATCTTATAAAGTAATCCATCTAGTTCAAATTAAAGGTCCTTTCAAATTAAGTCACTTAGACTTTTTTGGTACATTGAATTTGCTGTAAAAAATCAAAGTGGCTTATAATGTGTAAATAAGCAGTTGCAAATAGGGTCGCCTCTAGGACTAACTTTTGTTGTCCAACTGAGTACTCCCTCTCCGCTTGGAAACCTATATGGCACTCACAGTAAAGTAATTAGTTTGAAAATGAAATAATTAACTTCTTCAAGAGTTCAAGTCCCATATATACTTAAAAATTAAAACTAGGTGAGTACGTACCAGCAAATGGGTTCGTTATTAATTCTTCATGTGTTTGGCAAAATACTGTAAATAACACTTCATCCCTTTCTTCTATCTAAATTCTTGTACACTTTAATTTTGTTCTGAGCCAAACAAGTTAATCCACCGATATCTGCACCACATCACTCTAGTTTAATTCAGTTATAGTATCCACAAAACATGTACATGACTATAGCGCATTTATTTGAATACTTAGTGTTGATGTATTTTCCCAAAGCTAGCAAGTCAAAAACTCACACAAGTTTCACTAGGATATTCGGAAGAACAACGAGAGCATACGAGATGCTATAAAATGGACTAAAGAGAGCAATAAGTACTATGTAATAATATTTCTATTGTGTTCCATTTTAATTTTATTTTTTCTATGGGCATAATTTCCTTTTTTAAAACAATACGACAAACTTTATACTTTGTTCATTCAAGATTGTTATGTCGTTTTTCAAGGAATCTAAAATAAAGATTGGGGGCTCCTTGATCAAAGTACAAGAGTAAAACGCACCGTGGGTACCTAAACTATTGGCGTTCTCCCATTTGAGTACTTAAACTTTCAAAACGACTATCTAGGTACCTCATCTATCGCCGACGCGCACCAAAAGTCTAAAACGTGCCACGTTATGACCATTTTTTCAAAAACCCCTCTCTGAAGACTCTATTCGTCACTAACGAGTCCAACCATCTTCCCCATCCAAGCAGCTTGCCTAGCAGCGCGAGCACCGTGCCCCCGCAGTGCCGGCCTAGCGGCACCAGCAGCGCCACGCAGTGCTCTTCTGCGGACCCCGACGCCGCCTCGCCGAGGAAGTCTACGAGCCTCGTCACGAGCTTCGAGCTCGCCGCGACGGCGCGCGCGCCGCCCGGCTGCTCCGCGAGCCTCACCCGCAGCGCGACAGTGTCGACGGCGAGGTCGTTGTATTGTTACGCTCTTTTAGCTAGACTGTGAGCCACCTGATCCGTCTCCCTACTACAATGTTGAATAGATATATCTTGAAAACCAATCCATATAATACTTCAATCATCATATACTGCACTTGCTGAATTAGCTGAGAAGCCTCCATCATTCATAATTTGAGAAACACCACCCTCTTTATTGATTGAGTTGATCATATGAAATACAAAAGTTCTCAGACGGATCAAGCAGCCACATACCTGCGTATTATAAAAGAGATCATGCCTGCTAGCCCCATCAACATTTTGAATTCCTTTTTTAAAGCTGAACATTTTGAATTAATTCCAACTCTCGTGCCGTGGGCGCAATTTCCTCAAGGCTAGGCCGGTAACGTAAACACAAAACCCATGAATGCATCCACAAAAGCCCAACGCTAAATATCATCATCATCATCATTAGGCCCACAAGGGCCCATAGAGTGACGTAGCCAGCCACCTCCTAATCGAAGAGAGCCAGCCAATGAAAGCAAACTGAATTTTCCTCCACAGAGAAAAGAGAAGGAACGAACAAGGAAGCAAAAGCAAAACCCAATCAAAATCAGGGTGGGTAAACGAAGGGGAAAGGCGATGAGCTGACGATGACGACGACGAGCAGCAACTAGCGTCGCGAAGAAAGCGAAGGCGCACCACAGGCCGCCGCAGCGGCGCCGGCGCCCACCCGATCCGCCGCCGCCGGCGACCGCGTGCTCACGCCTCCGGTCGGAAGGTACGGCCCCGCCCCCCTGACGAATCCCTCCCGTCCCCCGCGCGAATTCACGCTCGCCGGGCCGAATTCGTCGCGCGCAGATCCGTCCATGCTCCCGATTTGATTCCAAGCGCGTTCCCCCATTCATTTCCAGGGGCAGGGGGTGTCAAATCAACCCATGGAGCAGCCCGGCGGCGCTTCCGATCGGAGCGACGCGCCCCCGGCCGCGGGGGAGTGCGAGTGGCGGGAGGAGCTGCGGCAGCAGCAGTCGCAGGTGGACGCGCTGCGGGAGCGGCTCGTGGAGGTGAAGGTCGGGATGCGGTGCTCCTCCGAGGGGGGCGACTCCCGGCGGGAGCTCGACCACCTCTGCCGCCGGGTCAAGACCATCGCCACGCTGCTGGCGTACCTCAAGTCCAAGGCGCGGATCATGGCGATCCCGCACCTTGCGCACACCTCCTGCGGGATCAGGCAGCAGGAGGGCGTCGGGTACGTCGACCGCCACGGGGTGCCGCTCGCGGACTGGCCCAGGGGCAGCGCCGAGCCTGCGCCCTGCGGCGGGGGAGGTTCCGGTGACGGGACGGCGGCGGCGGCGGAGGGTGGTGCTCGTCCTGAGAACGGTGATGCTGCTGGAGGGGATGTGGATGTGGACGACATTCTCAAATCCATCCGCGTGGTGACGGATGTGATGGAGTCGCTTGTGAAGAGGGTGATTGTGGCCGAGTCCGAAGCCGCTAATGAGAAAGAGAAGGTGAGGATGGGGTTGGAGGAGATCAGGAGGAAGACGGTGCAGGTCGAGACTATGTCTGCCAAAGTCGAGGAGATGGAGAAGTTTGCCGTGGGTACCAATGGGATGTTGAACGAGATGAGGCAGAGGGTTGAGGATATGGTGCTGGAGACCACTCGGCAGAGACAGCGCGCTGCTGAGAATGAGCAGGAGCTTAGTCGGGTGAAGCAGGATTTCGAGTCGCTGAGAACTTATGTTAGCACTCTGGTTAGTGTCAGAGAAACTCTTCTCTCATCAGAGAAGCAATTTGAAACGATGGAGAAACTCTTTGACAGGTAATTTTACAATCATCAATCTGTGTTCATTCTTTTTATGAGTGCATTGCCAAAGTTCCAGTTTACCGGGAGAGAACAATCTAGAATTTGAGGAAACGGTCTGGTTGGATGGCTTAAAATTATTTAGTCTCAGTTTTCATTAAGTAAAGTTTGAACAATGTCTACTCTTTTCATTACATAAATTCTGGAAAAATTGCCACTGTAGGGGAATTGGGTATGATGCAGCTGCTACACAGGATGGTTTTACAGTTCCATTCCTTGACACAGTAGTGGCTCTGTAGGCCTGATGAAGTTTAGGAGAACCCGCAATAACACAGCATGAACTGTATTTGTTTCCACATTCACTATAATAAATTGGTATCTAGCTCCTTTTGTCTTATAATCTATGTTTGACATGAGTTCTTCCAGCTGCCCAGAGGGCTTTATTATGTTAGCAACTTCGCCCTGTTATTTGCTAAGTAGCAAATATCTCATTGTTTATACTCTATGGGCATAGAACTCAAAGCATCTTCAGCTGGCGTCTCTGCATCACACATGCTCATCATTTTCTCCATGGCTAATAGTTTCTGATGGTATTTTGATTTATGAGAGTTCGTTAAATTCTGCTTGCTTGCACTGGGTCCGTTTAACTATCATTCAATCTTTGAATAAAATTGATCTCTTCGATCTGATTGTCAACGCCCAGAAAATGTAGTGTTGGAATAAGGTAATGTGGTTTCTTGCTCCACATTCTCTTTTATCATAACACGATTGCTCCACATTTCCAAAATGTACTAGTTCAAGGATCAAGAAGATGTACACCTAAAGGCATACAAATTTGAATGATAGTCTAACAACCTGCTTTTACTGGTTTGCATCTGGATGCGATATAAAACTGCTGCTTTCTGAACCTGATAGTTCAGTTTCTGATTTTACATTTAATAAGCTTCCTGCTACTCAAACGCTTGCAGTACTGGTCATCTAGTTGAGAAAATGTATATGAAGGGTGAAAAGTATATTAGAAGTCACATTCTAGGGGATAAGAAAGAAAAAAAATCATATGATTCTTCATTGTCTTCTGTCTATTTTCTTCTTTTTCTTCTTTGCTGTTGGTGCTTGATACAGGTGTAGTCAGTTTGTTGTGGTCATAAATTCTCCAGAGAAGTCTGGTGAAATGCTCTTCCTCTAAACCTCATGAAAGCAAGGTCCATGGTATTGCTGCATGTTCATGAACACATTTCTAGATATAATCCAAACCGTTACTTTTTTACTTTACCAAGTCTGTTTAGCAGTTGGCAGGCAAGTCTGTTATATTGTGCTACATAGCATCCAAATTTTAACTCTTCTGTACTCGTTCTGAAATTGAGTTCCTTTGTCGTCATGAACAGGTTAGTTGCCAAGACTAACCAGCTTGAGACTGAGAAAGCTCAGAAAGAAGTTGAAGTTCAGAAAGTTATGGAGGAGAATGTGAAGCTACACGCTATGCTTGACAAGAAGGAAGCGCAGCTCCAGGCGATGAGTGAGCAGTGCAAGTTTATGGCGCTGAATCACCACAACTAGCAGGCCCATAGCCTCAGGCCCATCGCCTGAGGCTGCTGCCCTCGCCCAACTGATGTACCTTACAAATTACAGTTACATTGTTGATTGTTGTGATAGAGAAAGAAGAAAAAAGAAGAAGAGATGCCGTGGGATACAACTCGGCCGAGGCCTGAGTTCCAGGGCTTGTAATTCTTGGTGCAAACAATTGTTTCTTTAGGTGTGCTGCTCTGCTGAATGTAACTCTGACATTATTATTATTATTTCCACGATGAACAGGGTGTGTAGAATACCGAATGCCATGTGTTACTTATCGCCTTAGCGAGACACTATTTTAACCAGGGCGCCGTGAACGACGACGTTAACATGCCGACGCCAAAGATGATACTGGTGGACATGCCGCAGTGAAGCTGAGCAGCTGTTTTTTGGGTGATAATTGCTACGGTGGATTGAGCTAACTAATTTCTGGCAGTAACTATATTAAGGTTGAAATTTAGGCATTCTAATTTCTACATGCCCCGCGCTGCCACCAGAGATGTACTGAGTTTGTTTAAATAACCACATTGAGCCTGTAAATAATATGTTCACTTGAGCTTGACAGCTTTATGTATGTGTACAGGATTGGGAATTATAGTAGAGATTATGTTAATTTGTCTGGGAAGTGTCCATATGAGTGTCACATGAATTTGATCGCGTTATGGTTTTACCGTAGCGTCAAGACTGGGACACTACTAGTGTAGTGTAGTACCCAACATAATAATTATTTGCTACATTAGGCTAAATAGAATCTCGGTTAGTCCACTTCACCTTGATTGTATTTTTACTTAGTTTTTTGGGGTGATGATGGATTGGTACGGTGGATTGGGCCTAATTTCCAGCAGTAACCATGGTAAGGTTGAAATTTAGGCATTCTGTGTTCTACTGTACCACAACTAAATAGAATCTCGGTTAGACCACTTCACCTTGATTGTATTTTTACTCTATTTAGTTTTTTTTCCACGGAAGCTGTACAAAATAGGAGTACACGATGGCCTGGTGACACCATCAGGAACGAAATCCCCTGTTTCTGTTTGGACACAAGATTTCATAAAGAAAACGTGCAGAATCTCATATAAGAATCAGTTTAATTTCGAAAAAACAAACCCACATGAATGAACCAACGGAGAAATAAAATTTCCGTGCTCTAAACAGTGTCTGAATGTGCCAAACAAAGCGTAAACAAACACGAGGAGAAGGAAAGAGGCAAAGAGCCCAAAGGCAGCGGCTGTCTGCGACTGCGTCTACGTGGACGTGGACCTCGTGGTGCTCACGCGGCGACTGGCTCCTCCTCCTGTCCTGCGACTGCGAGGCTGCTACAACTACTTGTACCCGCGCCCATCCATCCCTTGGCGCACGCAACGCAAGCACAGACACGAGCGCGATCCGATCCGATCTGCGCCGGCTGGTCATCCATGGCGACTAGGGTTTGGCTCACCGCCCTCCTCCTCGCCTTCCTCCTCGCCGCCTCCCCCTTCACCGCCCGAGGTAACAGCCTACCGCCGCTTCTCCGCCCCCTCTCCCTCGCTTCCCGCCACTCAGATCCGCCACGGGGGTGGTGGGCCCTCCCGCTAGTCGTGAATTCCGCGCTAGATCTGTCTTCTCCGGCGCGCGGAAATGGAGCTGATGGGGCTCGTATAGGCTGCGGCGGATTGGAATTTGGGGGCGTGCTCGGTTGGGGCTAGATCGGTGGTTTTGAAGGGGGTTTGGACGTGTTGGTCGGATGTACAGAGTGGGGTCCTATATGCGACGGGTTGGGGCTCTTGCCTCTTGCGGAGCGTTAGTTGGCAGAGTTTTGGGCGGAGTTTATGTGATGCTGACTTCCTCAATTGGGTGAATCCGTGCTTGCATGTCATGTTGCTAGCTAATCGTCTGGGGATTGCCTGTTATTGGAATTTACCGAAACTTCTCGATAAGATTTCGTTGCCGTCATGCTGACTGTAATTTTTTCAGTGGGTAAAAATTTGAAATACAGCATCGGTTCCTCTTAGTAATCCCATGGGACTCTAGCAAATGATTATGAAAGTAGATGCTGCAGTTACTGTCCACATTAGGCATTAAAGCGAGTAGCCTGGGTTTAAATTTCAAGTACTCATCATGGTGAACTGGCTTGCACCACATGTCTTTTAATCAGCTATGATGAGTTCTCCCTCTGTGTTCTATCATTGACTCGGTTTCGCAATAATGGTCTATTGCCTGAAGCTCAAGGTTGATACTGTTGCTAATGCTAAAAGTTACTCTGCCTCTTGAGTATGCTTTATCATGTTGCTCTACCAAACATTGGTAATAACTATTGAATCGGCAAATAGAATATGTTTTATCTTTTGTATCTTGTTTAGCAAATGTCTCAAGTTGTCCATATCCACAGTTGATACAACTTAGCGCATACTCTTCCTTCCTTACCATGTCTTTTGTACAGTTGCTAGAGCTGATTCGGAGGAAGATGCTGCTGCAGCTGAGGTTGTTGAAGGGGCTGATCTAGGTATTGTGGGTGATGATACACAGGTTTCTAGTGATGGACCTTTAAGCCCTGCTCCTGGTGTAGAGACAGTAGTTGTCTTCCCTAAAAATGCTGGCAAAAGTGAGTATACTTTCAAGTACCATCCATTATTTATTATCTTTTAGTTCACCATGATCTCTGTATTTATCACTTGCAATAAACTCCAAACTGGAAACCACGAATATCTGCAGCATGTGATGTTCCTTTAATTGTATGTACCTTTGTTATTTTGTTGCAGTTGTACCAGCAGGTGAAGAAACTGAATTACTAGTTGGTCTGCAAAATGAGGGTAACCATAATGTTTCCTCCCATTTCATTCCTTCTTTTTTCTCTCCATAGAGACATTATTCCTTTTATATACTATACAACTTTTCCTTATTGCTGGTGGCTCATGTTGAATCCCATCTCTAGTCTACTGTCTACTCCAACTTGATTGGGACAAAGCCTTTGTTACTGCTTTCGTTGCAACAAATCAGTGTTTAAGGTAGAATTAGCAGTGAGCTTGGGTTACACCTGTCTGTTCATGCAGAATTTGTTAAGTGCATGCTTATGTATTCTATGTATTTTGTTCATGCATAGGAACTCAGTGAAAGTTCATGTTCATTTCCATTTATAGTAGCATGCAGTTCTAAATTTGATTTGGTTATTCAATGTTGGCCAGCTGGTTTGTATATTACTAGTTTTGTGTAATCATCATGTTTGTGATCACTACGGAAAGAAACCTGGTTGTAGATGAATTAAAATGGATAACATAAATGGCAAGGCATGGTTGGCCCTTGACAGACCTGTTTGATTTTTGTTTGATGGATGTTTCACTTTGGATGGTTGGTTGGTTTACTACTTATTCATTTTTGGCTAGAAGAAACACCACAATACATATAATCAAAATTTAGGCATGGTTATGCTGGTGTTCATAGTTAATGGCACACTATCTTAGCAACCTCCCCCATCCCACCTTTTTTTGGATACTGTTGGCTTCAGTTTTATGATTTTATTGCCTTCACTATTTCATTGTCATGCTAATTGCTGTGTATGCGTACATCCTTTGCTTACATTTTGTTTACAGGTGAATCGACTTTGAATGTTGTTGCTGTTCATTCAACTCTCCATCTTCCTTTTGACCATCGTATGTATGGCCAAAACCTTACTGTTCAGGTGAGGAAATAAATTTAGTCTCCTTATTGTTAATCATCTTTTATTCTTGCTGAAGTAACTGTGGCACTTTTTGATATATACATCATCTGACCAGTTTTTTTAAGTAACCTTGGAACTTTTTAAAATGATATTAACAACACCTGTTTACACCTGTTTTTTCTACAGAATTTCTTCAATGCATCAGTTCCTGTTTCTGTGCAAGCAACCTTCCCCTATAAATTCGTTGTAAGCAAGTTCTTGCAGGTATGTTAAATTTTCTTTTACATTTGAAACATTTCATTTCACGATATTCATGTTTCTTTTACCTTCAATGCTCAAGTTTCTGTTACCATGAATATCTAATGCTTTATGCCCTTGCAGCCTGGAGCCTATGATCTGGTTGGTTACATAGTGTATGAGATTGACCAGCACCCTTACCAGAATGTATTCTACAATGGCACTGTCGAGGTCGTTGAGGCTGGAGGCTTTCTCAGTGTTGAGTCTGTCTTCCTCATCACACTTGGAATTGCACTTCTTGGTCTCTTTGGATTGTGGGCATATGGCCAGGTTCAGCAGTTCTCGAAGGTAAGCCTGTGTTCTAAATATCTTCAAGTCATTTGTACCTTTCCTTAGCAACTATAAGCTGTTCAGCATTCAATAAACCATAATGAGGTGTTAATTCAGGCTGTTTATTTGTGAATTACCTGAATCCTAGTACATTCAATAGTCGAAAGTTTACTTGAAGTGCTAATGTTGACCTCAGATATTACTCTAGTGGTGGACTACACCCGTACAGACTGAAATCATACACTAATGCTTTGTGGTGCATAATGTGCATATGTAGTTATCATCAACTTGTTTTGGCGCTGATTAATACCCAAACTCATCAGTGCACTGATTTGTATCTATCGCCCTTGTAGTCCATTTCTTTAACTGATTTGTTTCTTGATTGTAGAAAACAAAGAAGGCACCCAAGGTGGAGCTCGGAACTGGAACAACTGATGCCAACATGGATGAGTGGCTGGAGGTATGTTCTTGCTCACTAAATCCGGGGTAAACTTTCTGGAAATGAGATCCTTGACAAGAGCTGACACACCTTCCCTCTTTTACTTTGCAGGGCACATCGTTTGCTCAGAAAAGCAAATCCAAGAAGAAGCAGACCTGAGGCTCTCCAGACTAGCTAAGCCTTCGAGGATCTAGAATGAGACATTTGAGGGTAGCTCTTCAGAAGTGACTTTTGCAGAAAGATAGATGCTTAAGGAGGTGCTAAAAGTGTAGTTTCGTGGTCGAACATCTTTGTTGACACCATTTTCGACCTTGTGTACTTCACAGAACTTTTCTACAAACAAAATTTTGTTAAAAAGGTATATGTTGTTCCTGCTGGGATTTCTGATCTTATTCGCTGCCTTTTCTGTCATGACCACCCTAAGGTTTTCTGTGTCGAGTGATGAAAAGAGAGGTTTTTGAACTGAATTTTGGTTGTCGAAAGGAAAGGCGAGCGTATTGCTCGGATGCATCAGCATAAGTCTATCATTTATTGTTCAAACTACAAACTCTTGAAATCATCATCAGAATATTAAACAAGTAAACAGAATGCAAGTGATGGGGGAGGTTGAACCAATGAACCAATAACCAATGAACCAACGAAACAATAACAAACTCTGAAATCTGAATCTCTTAGGGTTAAAAAAAAAACCCGCAGTAGAAGTGTGTAACATCAGTGAAATATCAGATTAAGGTTAATGGTGTGTTATCACAGGAGATCATTCCAGAGAGAGGACTCCGACAAGGCGACCCTCTATCGCCATACTTATTTTTGCTGTGTGCTGAGGGTTTTTCGGCCTTATTGTCCAGGGCTGAAGCGGATGGTCTAATTTCGGGTGTTAAGATCTGTAGGAATGCTCCCAGCATTTCTCACCTGCTTTTTGCTGATGATTCGTTGATTCTAATCCAGGCAAAAGGGGAGGATGCTACTCAACTTCGAGGTATCTTGGAGTTGTATGAAAGGTGTTCCGGTCAGATGATTAATAAATCGAAGTCAGTTATTCTTTTTAGCCCAAACACGGCCGATGATGACAGAGCGAAAGTGAAGCTGATTCTTGATATACAGAAAGAAACAATGAGTGAGAAATATCTTGGTCTACCAGTCCATATTGGGAGGTCCAGAATAAAGGCTTTTGCCTATTTAAAGGACAAGGTGTGGAAGAAAATTCAAGGATGGAAAGAGAGGTTTCTATCCTGGGCTGGCAAAGAAATATTGATCAAGGCCATTGCTCAAGCAATTCCTACTTTTGCTATGGGTTGCTTCGATATCACAAAAACCTTGTGTGACCAGATAGGTGCGATGATATGTCGCTATTGGTGGAATCAGCAAGAAGGCAAGCACAAAATACACTGGTTCAGTTGGGATAAAATGATTTTGTCCAAGAAAGGAGGAGGTTTGGGGTTTAGGGACATCCACGGCTTTAACATGGCAATGTTATGCAAACAAGCGTGGCGTCTACTACAAAACCCTGAATCTCTGTGTGCAAGAGTTTTGCGGGCTAAATATCTTCATGGTCAATCATGCCTCGACGCCAAGTCTCGGCAAGGGATGTCATATACATGGGGCAGCATCCTCAAAGGTTTTGATCTCTTTAAACAAGGACTAATATGGCGGATCGGAGATGGGGTGGGCCTTAACATCTGGTCCGATCCATGGATACCAAGAGGCATGTCTCGCAAGCCGATCACTCCACGGGCGCTAACTGCGGAGTTCGGTTGATGAACTAATTGACCCATCAACAAGGCGGGTGGGATGCCCAGCTGGTGAAGGACACGTTTTGGGAGGAAGATGTGCAACAGATTCTAGCAATTCCACTGCATGGAGGTATGCGAAATAGAGCAGCTTGGCATTTTGATAAGAAAGGTATCTTCTCTGTTAAAAGCGCCTACAAAGTGTTCCAAACAAATAAGACCTTAGCAAGCCGAAGTGGGGTGCCTCGTCGTCTACTTTGGATTGTGGGATGGAGCAAGTATGGAAACAGATATGGAATGTTCATTGTGCTAACAAGGTCAAACATTTTATGTGGCGATTCTGCCATAATAGTCACCCACTCCGCATGAACCTGAAGCGCAAAGGCATTCAGTTGGATACAAGGTGCGTTGTCTGCAATAGACTGAATGAAGACGGCGCTCATCTCTTTTTCAAATGCAAACAAGTTCGTAAAGTGTGGGAATGCCTCGGTATGAGCCAGAAGAGGGTGAGTTTGGCTGAAAAACTATCGGCTAGAGAAGTGACAGAAGCGATTATGGCGATGCGAAATGAGGAGAAGGCCCTGTGTTGCATAGCACTATGGTGGTGCTGGTACGAGCGTAACAGAATCAGGGAGGGAGAGCCACGACGAGAGCCTGCTAACCTAGCTCATGCCATTACGACTACTGCGGCGGAATGGCAACAATCTGAATCTCACTCGGTCCAAGGAAGGCAACAAAATGAAAGTAGATGGGAGAGGCCAACAGGTGACACGGTGAAAGTAAATTGTGATGCTTCCTTTGATGCTGTAACAAGAAATGGGGGATGGGGATGTGTTCTTCGAGACGCAGAAGGTGATGTTGTTAGTGCTCACAGAGGAAGACTTGAAGTTCTGATGAGCGCCCTGCAAGGCGAAATCATTGCGTGTTTACAAGGTACACAAGCTGCTATCTCGCAGGGGTCGGTCACGTGGTGATCGAGACGGATGCACAAGCCGTGGTTCAAGCTGTCTACTCAGATGAGTATGCCCTCAGCGATGTTTTCTGCTTGGTCGAAGAACTACGTAGTCTGTTAGTTTGGAATTTTATTTCTTGGCGTGTGCAATATCGTCCTCGGTCTTGTAATAAAGTAGCCCACGCGTTAGCTAGTGCAGGCAGTGTCTGTGATCCAGATGAGGAACCAATGTTGGCTTCTATACCGGCTTCGATTGAGTCTGTAATTGCTGAAGATTCGGCTATATCTGAGTAATGGAAATGCATGTTTTTTTTTAAAAAAAAAAACTCGCAAAACTAGACTAGTGCTCGACATTATTTATGTTGGGATTCTCAGAAGATACGTTTGGGCCGATTTAATACGGCCCATGAAAGGAAAACGGCCCAACTTCCTCCGCAGTCTCGCACTCCCCGACAGCCGCGCGACGGGGCAAAGAGCCGCCGGCGGCGACGCAGTCGAGCGGTGCCCCTCCCGGCTCCCTGTGCATCCCTGGGCCGCTGGGCGGGTCGCCGTCCAATCGCCGAGCGGCGGCGGCTACGGGGCAGAGAGCAGTCGAGCGGCAGCGGGTAGGACGCAGGTATGCAGCAGCAAATCACAAGCGACCAAGACAAAGCCAATCTGGTCAATTTCCTTTCTAGTTTAAGTCGGTTAAATTGTGTTTTATCCTAAGCCTGAAATCCTGCAGTTAGCTAATGTGCAACTGAAATCTGATGAAGCCACATCTCCATTGCGTCTTGCAAATCTGCGATGCTGTTGCCTGTTCCCACAGTAATTTAAGGAATCGCATATCCATCTCGAGATGGGAAGTGAACTAGTCTCCAGCAATTCATAAAAATTACCCTTCCCAGCTTTGTTCGCTAATCGCTATGTGTGGATTAGGCTCAATCCTGAGCTTAGTAAGGCAATCAGTTAATTTTCAATTTCAACAAAGATGATCATTCTCATGAACTCACAAGTTTTGCGCGCCTGAAGGGTTGGGCGTGATCGCGAAAAAAAAAAAAAGTTTTGGCATTCAGTTTCGTCACTTTGTGAGTGCAAAAGTCTAGAAGTTCAGTATATTTGTAAAAGTACAAGTGGAAGCCATAGCTATCTTTGATTTTCTATTTTCTTAGCGCCAAACGTTTGTGATAGCAGTAGTTTAATCCTGTTTTCATATTCCGAACAATTGTTAGTTCCATTACCATAAGATCCATACCTTGACCTACAAGGATGGAGGATGGTTTGGTGGAGGTGTCAATTGACAAAACCAAACTCAAGCTTGTTAGAAGTATAGTGAAGTAGCTTCCTTGTATTTTTGATCCGTCTATTAGTCCAAATATCCATCAGTTCAGGTAATAAATCCCACTCTGTTCTTCAGTCTAGCTGTTCGTTTCCTTGTCAGATAGTTTAATTCAAATCTCCCGGCATCGAAACACACCCTAGAACTTTTCAACTCATTGGCCGCCCTGCTGCTTTACAAATGCTTTGCTTGCCTATCAAATCTTCCTGTGATTTCTTTTTTCTTGACTTCAGCTTCTTCCATTGAGAATCAGTTATCATGGCATGGGAGCTCATTGAGGTCCCGGGCAACCTGAATCCCTCTCTCCAAGACTCTACAGGTATTCCCTTTAGTAGTTCAAAGTTAGTTTTTTTCTTCCTGCTATCGTGGTTTCATTTTATTAAACACTGTTTCTTTGCCTTTCCAGTTGATGTGGTGGCTGCCAAGATTGATCCCAAGCTAGCCAATACTCTTGTTAGGTAAGGACCTTTTTCCCCTGTTCTTTTGATCTGAATTTGAAACATTTTGGTGATACTCTTTACTGCTTAGGGAACTTTTGCTTTCAGTTGAGGAATGGTGTCCAGGAAATGAACCAATATCTCATTTTGAATCTTAGTAACTCTATGGGATAGGAACTATGTACTCCTTTAATTTTTAGTCCAGTAATCCTGTTTCATCCACTTGGGATGGCATTCAATCCCAGAGCTGCTCTCAATCCCAATGTTTATTTTTAGTTCTCTCTGCCAATATGAAATCGATGCTAAGTTTCATGATCTCATGGAGCATGTTGTTGTATCTAGTTGACATGTTGGTCTTTTTTGTCATTTGAATTTTTATGATGCAAATATGCTACATCCCTCTCTTTTTATAAGCTGTGACATTTTTCTGGGTTCATAGTTTGACCTGAAATCGTCCAATTTCTGTAATAACATTACAAGTGATGTTTTATTGGTTTTGCTGCTTTCAGGAAGTTAAGCCAGGCATGTCCTTTGGAGAATCTGAGGCATGTAAAGCGTGTACGTCGACGTTCTGAATGTGGTGGTATATTCACATTCATCTTGTTCTCATTTTTTTTGTTTGCCTTATGACTTATGAGAGAACTACTCATGGAAGACATGCATGAGCAGCATGACTATCTAAACACACATGTTAATAAGACTCCACAGGTGGGGAAATCCTACCCAGCAAATTGATACATAAAAACAATTAATTTTGAAGTGGAAAAATAACCTTGTAGCTGATTAAAAATTACTTTTGCATGATTATTAGTAGGCTTTCACCAGGCTGCAGGTTCATTTTCTCCAAGGAAGCTGCTGGATGCTTTTTATTTCTTCATACTGTAAATGTTTGCACATGCAAAAGTAATTATTATCCTTTTATTCGAAGGCACCCTCTTTCTCTGCTTTGCCCATCAGAGATACGGAACACTTTCAAAGAATAAGGATAAGAATCATGACTCTAGATAGAACATAAACTGAGAAACTAACAATAGCATTGTTTCAAGTTAGATCTTCCATATAAATAATCATGCCAGAAACCTTAATCTAAAGCTAGGAAAAGCAGAACCACCACTATAGCATGGAACCAAAATTGAGCAGCTCATCATATTTTTGTAAGCTAGGCTGGCTATTTAACTTACAATTTTGTTGCAGAACTTTATTAACTCTCCAATTCTTTGTTATATCAGGAAAATCTGAGTTATCAATAATCCTATGTGTTTCTACTGGGTCTGAACCTTGTACCATACAGTTTTCTGAAGATCTACAAAAGATAGTGGATAGTTATCAGCTTAGTCCTTTCACTGCAAAAGTAAGTAATGCCGCCATCATTTGGGAAGCTTTGGTTTGTCATTTTTATTTAAAGTGTAGCATGTTATTCTGGCATGAGCTCCTGGCTTGTTGATAAAAGTTCCTTAACCTTTTTTATATCTTGCCACCCTATATGCATCAAGATTTGAATCCTTTGTAATGACTGGTGTTATCTAGCTTCCTTGTGTCCTTGTTATATATTGACATTTACTATTGGTAAAAGTGTTTAACAGGTTGCTAAGCGTTGTGCTACATCAAAAGAGGAGTGGGAAGAACAGTGCAAACTTTGGCCAACATCTTACCATCCTGCACATGAGTATGACCTCACTACGTGTCACATTATGCTCTTTTTTTGTTCTCAAAACACACAGGAGAACTGCATGTTATTACATTATTAAGAAAAGAGTTACAACTAGTCTCGCATATTACATTGCGCCTATTCTCAATACATACATGACCACATCCTATCCATCCAGCCTCTACTGGCCCCTAGCTCTCGCAAGGTACCACAGGTGTATCTCCTCTTCCTCTGCAGGAGTTGAATCTAGGGTGAGCCATTTTGAAGATGGCATCACTCCGGTGCTTTCAGATCATCCAGGAGCCTAGAATGACCCCAGAATTAAATCTCTTAGTGCATGACCATCACATTGCGTCCATCTTCCCTGCTCCACCAGTCTACACACACCTTTTTGGCTTGTCATATTATGCATTTGTTGTGGTACTTTTACTTCATTAATCTTGTCCTTTTCTAAAGATACTTTTATTTAGTTCACTCAAACATACAAGATTTTCTAGGCCAAACATGTAAGTAGCTGAAGCCCAAAATGAACTAATTGCTAGCTATAACATTGCAGTTACCATCAAAGCACTTCTCTGAAGATTTTCTATTCCCGACTAGGGTTGCAGGAAATCTGCCCCAGCTGATGTTGAAACACTAGCCATCTAGCGGCATGGCTCCATTCTGATGTGCGACATAGTTCTTGTTTAGGCAGCTGCATCTATAACTCTTATAAAGATAAACCCCACTAGATGACTTTTTTTAACATGCAAGGTGTCCACATCATTCCCCACTAAGTGACCCCCACTAAACACTATCTCTTCATACAAGGTGTGCACATCATTTCCCACTAAGACCAAGTCATCTCTTATTAATTACAAAAAAATATTCATGTCATCTCTATTATGTGATATACTTAAATTTTTAATCTATTAACATACAAGTCATCTACATACACTTTTTGTTTCATCACATGTTTATTGTTTTTTCTCTTATTATCTTACCGATTTTTTACTAGATTTGATACATATATTAACATACAAGTCAAATTCATATAGATGTATACACAAAGAATACCATATAGTAATGTTACACACGTTAACAAATTTACTTTTAAAAAAATCCCGCAGCAACGCGCGGGTATACTCCTAGTTCATAATATATTAATGCTGTAGGGCCTATAGTGTTTGGTGGATGCATAGTACCGTTCGTGGGCTTCTGTTTTGTCTTCAAATTTTGGTCATGATTCACAATGACTAATCATATCTTTTCCTTGAATATTGTTACAATTTTCTACAGCATGTGATGTGATTACAGTAACAAACTTTTGCATCAAATTGGAGTTATGATTGTACATAGTTCTGTTGCCTGTGGATGAAATTCTACTTTATTTTATGATAAAGATAGAGTTTTCCGTGGGGGTGTGGATACTGCAATTTTACTGAGTAGTCTTCATGCAATTTTCTGCTCTCTTGACTCCTATGTTAACTTACAGCCTTGATATTGTCCGTGGATTTGAAGAGGAGGAATTGCCATCAATATTTAATTGCATGAAGACTGCTATTCAGTTATCAAAGGTAACCACTCTAGATTTCACAAGACATTTTTTATGCCATATTATTATTACATTATGGACTTATGGTCCTATTATTTTCCAATGAATCAAAAGCACCAGTGGTCCTTAACTTTTCAGGGGTATTACTTAGTAGGGTCTCATTTCTTTCCTCTCTCTAGTCTCGTGTTGGAGGAACACTGCCTACATGACACTCAGCCATCGACAGCCAAAGGCCAGACACAGACAATGAGGCTGAAGCCCCTTGTTCCTCTTGCACTCCTAATCACCTCCTAGATGCGAGAAACTAGAGCTACTGCCTTTGTGTAATATGGTGAATTGTTCATCAAGCATACTTTATCTGCCACTTATCTGCCAACCTTTGTTATTTACTCAAAATCTTTACCTTGCTTGTTTGGTGCTTGATCAAATATTTTTTTTTTGCTGCTAATTTTCACTTTGGTTCTCTACTGTACTAGGCAGGTAATGCTGCAATCATTGTTGATCCATCAAGCATGCAAATAATTGCAAAGGCCACGGACCAGACACACAAGCATGATGTGCCTGTAGAAGGGGACACATTTTCTGAAGCGAAAGCAGATGTTACATGCTGTTTGAATGAATCAACTGATAATGATGGCAATTTGTTACTACCAGGATCCCATCTTCCTAAATGCAACAGTTTGAACATGGAAATCTCATGTATAAATCCTTGGGGATGGATGAGAAAAAGGACTTGTGAGCAGAAGCCCTGTGATGGCTGTTATGCATGGCATCCTCTGAGACATGCCCCCATGGTTGCCATTGAAAATGCTGCTGAGAGGGATAGAACGATGTTCCCATCTTCGACTTCAATAACCAAGCCAGATTCAAATGGCAATATGGAGAAGTATTCTGATAATGAACCAGCAAAAAGGCTAAAGACCGATACAAAAGTGAGCCTTGTTGCTTCTCATATTTTTTAATTATGGTTACTTATTTACTGTTGCATTACAATTTATCCTACCTTTTTCTGACAAGGTCAATCTAAACATCAGGATAATGAGCAATTGGCATATGAATCATTCTGCGGTGACTTGTCTGAAACCAGCAGACCATATCTCTGCACAGGATTTGACATCTTCCTTGTTTGGGAACCATGCACAATGTATGTTCAATCTTCATCCAGCTTGCACATATTTTCCCCTCTTTATTGTTGATCTTACGTGTTACATTGATTTGAAGGTGTGCAATGGCACTCGTACATCACAGATTCAAGCGTGTGTTCTATGCCTTCAGCAATCCTGTCACCGGGGCACTCGGTGGAGTCTACAGGTTGCATGGGGAGAGAAGTCTAAATCATCACTACAACGTATTTAGGGTTTTAGTACCTGAGGTGTACTCTAATAGTTTGAAGGAATGCTGATTCAACATCCTGTGCCATTTTATCAGAAAAGGATCCGTGAGTTCTTGATTCGCAACATGGGATGTCATTTTCCGCACAAGGGCTTCAGATTAGCCTGAACATGTCCTTTGTATCAGTAAAATTTTTTACCTATGTTTATGCTTCCTCCATTCTCTCTAATATAATCGGACATTATTGTTTTTATGGTCTTGGAAATGTGGCACTGACCTGAAAGCTATTTTGTGTTTGCTGCTTCGAGGCGGTTCTGGGATGTCGAATTAGCCGTGCAGTACAAAGTCCAATAGAGTAATTCAGAATTTTTCTTTGTCGTATACTACTTCGCAATTTCTGAAGTTTGTCACGTTTCACTCAGTTTACCTGCTTATATGCAGAGAGCGTTTTCGTTCAAAAAAAAGAAAAGAAAAATAAGCTCTTTTTTTAAGAAATAGAGCGTTCATACAAAAACTTCATAATCCTTCAATTTCAACATTTCTGGACAAATATTTATGCACCAGTGTAATTAGCATTCTTTTATATGGTGAAGAATGAACATAATTTTCGTTATCTGTATCATGGATGGATCTCAGAAGCCGAACTGGCATTACTATTCTTTCAAAAAAAACTGGCATTACTATCAGCAACCAATTTTCGTTTTCTTAAAATCATCATCAACCGAATGCAATCAGAATCAGAATAAAAAAAATGAACAGGATGCAAAATTGCAAATGATAGAGGGAGGACGATCGAGGAGGCATCGGAGTCATGGAAGACAAGCAACACGGCTAGCCTCTGGGAGGCCGCTTCTGCAACTCAAGCAGGATATACATGTCGTCATCTGCCTCAGTTCAAGATCCCTCCAACCAACATGAATCATTACCGAACTCTGAATCTCTTCAGTCTTCCAGTAAAGCTAACCAAGTAAACTTGTACGGTTCTGCAGATTAATTCGTAATCTAATCAATCCATAAGGTAGGGCGAAGCAGGGAGGCATCAGAGTCATGGAAGACGGGCAACATAGCGCGCCTCCTCGCGGAGGCAGCAGCTTCTGCTTCGTAAGCAGGATACACATGTCGTCATCTGCCCCCACCAACTGACCAGCCCAATCCAATCAAAATCAAATCCGAGGAAGACCTTGAAGCGCAAATCAAAACCGGCAAACAAAAACCGGATTAAAAAAGCCACAAGTTGAAGGTTTCTCGACCTAAAAAACGCGCAAGTGGGCATGGAGCCATGGATGGAACATTCGGGCTCTCCGAAGAAGGCATAAACAATTGGAATCGTCGGCGGCGGCGGAGGAATGACGAGAGGGGGCGGCCCGTACGGTATTTATGGATGGGTTGGTGCTAGGGTTGAGTGCCCTCGGCCGCCTTTACATTCTCAGGATGACACCTGCACGCATCTTGGCCGTCCGATCCGCACCGGCTGATGGCGCGTCATCGGTTGCGGCGTACGATTGGCTCCTCTGATGACGTATAAACATGAGAGTAATTTTGCCGTCGCAAAGTTTGTAACGAGGACCTGACATCAGGTACGCAGGTGAAATCAGGAGAAAACCCAAACAATTTGATTCATGTGAGAGATGTTGCAAACTTTTTTTTTTAGCATTATGTTGCAAACTTTCCAACGGCATTGACATTGACAGCATGTTAGTACTTTACAGAGGACAGAGGAGAATGCAATGGAGGTGTGGGTGCCCATCATCCATATATATTTACAAGGTACAAAGAACTGGATTGTATTCATCTATACCATCGCAAACAGTCACCATGTCTGCAGCTTATACAGGGGTACGAAACCGTAAACAACAACAGTGAAACCAAGCCTTGTTGTCCGGCATGGTTATGCCCATCCTAACAGCTCAGGTTGCCACATTTTGACCCCCACCCCCTCTCACATGAGAAAGAAAACAGCTTATGACCACCAGTACATCAACGGTGCAGCTCAGCTGCGCAGGAGTCGCGGCACAGGTGTGCCGCTTCCTGAGAAAATCAGCATGAGAGCTTCTGCTGCAGAATGATGACAGCTACTTCTGCTGAGTGATAGTATCGCTGCAAAACTTCTTGAAATTTTGGCACTCGTCGGTCAGGAAGTCACTGCAAAATTTGACATGATCTCAAAAACCGTATTGCATTCTTGAGAGGCAGCGAAGATGGAAAGGGCATAGACCATAGACTTACTAGATGCGTTCAACCATTTCTGTCTGATCCCATCTAGGACTCCAGGGATAATCATTTATTGGGGGCGACATAATAGACGTTCCGTCAGCATTACAGTGCTGCAGAGGAATCAGATAGGCATGCGTCATTCCACAGGCTCAAATCATGGAGGAACAGTTTATGGTGTAGACTTTGTAACCATTCTAGGGGGAGGCCTATACAGTGATGATATACATCATTTGCTTACTAGCATCTAATCTATTTGGTAAAAATAAAGATGAATATACAGTTTATGCGACCCTGCTCTAATCACCTACAGCTAAAAAACAATAGATTACAGCTTTGGACAGGCTACTAACGACCAGCTTGATTTCCCAGGCTCCCCTATCATGTGCAGCAGAGTATTTTTATGATGTGTCAAGCTACATGTTTGCTTCCTCTTGTGTTCATTTTCAGAAATCAGAACAATCAAGCATAACAACAAAGGGTGGTGAAAATGGAATGGGCAAACTTAATAAATCAGAACAATCAAGCATAACAATAAAGGGTGATGAAAATTGAATAGGAAAAACTTAATAGTGAAACCTCTGATCAGCCAATAACCATGTAATTACAAATAAACATAACCTGAGAACTCTGCAATGTGAGGACAGGTTGTTGCTTTGGGAATTGAAGGGGGATGGCAAAGTGAACCTGCAGCATCACATTGCAATCTTATCACTTGATAATGAGCTAATTCTAGATTATAAGGCTATATAAAACAATAAAAAAGGATGATGCAAATTGTCAAGAAAGAAAGAAAGACCCATTGAATTACAGAAAGCATGCTTTTATTCAAAATGTGACATTCAACAGTTAGGAATATGACAGGTCGAGAGGAAATAAAGGGAAAACATATTTATTATTTCAACATAAGAACTGTGGGAGATGTATCATCACCAACATTCTGAAAGTTGGTGGCCAAATACAACATACAGCATTATGGGTACTCTTCCACGAGAATTAACATGTTTCTGGATGCATGATCCTTTTCCTTCTCAGAAGTCAGGTTTTGTTTCCTTGATCGTTTATGCATTAAAGTGGTCAGTTTAAAGTGCTTCAAAATCCATAAATGTAAATGATTTGAAGTCCCTGCTTTGTGCGAAGCGGGAACACAGGTCCAGAGAAAAAAAAATGTATTTCCAAGCATTGTGTACCATACCAGAAATGTGAAAATTCCAGAAATGGAAAGAATTGTAGCCCTCCTGCAAAAAATCTGTTGCACAAATGTATCATTAGTAGAGTTGTTAAAACGCATTATTATGTTTGGGAAAACAATACTATATTAGTACCGGATCAGCCTCTAATGGCCTCCCAAAGGTAGGAGCTAGTGCCTCAATAAAACGTCTTCTCGAACCAATTGAAGCTGATGCCTCTACAAGCTACAGTATAATTAGAAAAATGTAAGAAACAGAAGGTGCCACTAAAGTTATACAAAGATAATCCCCTGCTTTATGGGCTTTCATGACATCACACAGTTGCCAGCTAGGCAACAACTAGGTGCCAAGTCAGCCAGTAGTGGTCAGAGAAGCTTTGGGCATCATCACAGGCCAAAGTCACTGTGCCAAAAAAGGAGCTCACAAAGCTGATGAAGGAGTTTGGGAGAGAGAAAAGTCATTATGAGGATTTTTTTTTTAAAAAATGAATTATGATAGGATTTAAGACTCCCTCTCTCTGGGCATCATGGCAACCATGCATGCTTAATTAATAAAAATATTAAATGCTTTGATAAATGAAAAGTCCACAGGTTTTACACAACCAAGCACTTGCAGAACTACACACAGAGAGGGTGAGATGCAAGAACTAGACAACAAGAAAAGCACTTGCAAATGCAGTCAGGCTTAAGCTATCATCTAAAATAATAGTATAAAGCCTACTGTGTTTTACTCCTTCATTGTTCCTTATATTGTGTACACCACCCCCACCCCCCCCCGCCCCCGCCCCAACCATTTTAAACATAGTCACAACAAAGAAACAAATTTAATGCAACTGAACCAAATAACCAGTTAACATTTACATTCGACAAACCCCAACTTCCATGATATATCTTACATAAAGAAAAAAAAAAACAGCACAGCTTACCAGGCCATTAAGATTATCTTCTAAAGCAGGAAGATACTCCGCTAAGCACCTACATATGATAGACCAATGAGGGTTCATCAGTTTCAAGGTTATTTCTATCATTTCAAGAAATGTTCTAATAAACGAGAACATATAAGGACATAACAATAGTGTTGTCTCACAACATGATGTGCAGCAGGAAAAGGCAGAAAGAGACACAATCTTCATCTAGTGGTGTGGCAAGTTAACTCACATCCCATTTGACCATGGAGGGAGTTTCACATCTTCAACTGAGAGAAGTGACTTCAAATCTGGTGTTGAGATTAGTTTGAGTCGTGGAGCAGAAGGCATAGAAGAGTAACTTGAACTCCTACTGATTGGAAAAATGACCTGCACAAGAAACAGGCAACATATTTTCAAATTCGCAACAGAAACTCATATATTCCATTGGGTTGCCAAACTATAGAAAGACAAACTGAAAACTGACAGCCAAAAAACTAAATACATTGGTGTGTAACCCTACTGCCGGCAGTCACTATTACCCACTCCCCTCAACCCTACACAATGTATTTAACTGGCAGCACACCCGTTATTATTTCCTCTTATTCTCCCACTGCTGACACCCTTATATGTTTGCTAAAATGTGTCTGTCGCCAATTACTTGGAGAGTTCTGCTAGAGGTTTCTCAGTTTGTTTGTATGCAAAATTCAAATAAGTACTTCTAACTGAACATATGACTGAAACCTCATCTATGTAAAGAGAACATCTAAATGCAACAATAAGGTTGTCTGTGAAATCCTTTCTTTCAATTCCGCACTTTTTTACCAGTGATACAGTGTTCTGGTCAGTCTAACATGCAAAAGGAGACAAACTCAGTGTAGTGTGCACAAAAGTCAACAGAAACATTCTGAAACTGCGGGTATTGGGTAAGAATAGTAGAGTGATCGTCTTGATCCAACTCAGTGCACAAATACCTTGGTTGGAGTCTTGGAGAACATGCCACGTAGACACTATCAGATAAAAAGTCTAGAAGATTTCTATGGCATTGCAAATTTTAGTCATGATGTGAAGTTTCAGCAGGACTAACTAGATGAGAGTTTGCTGATATAAACTTATCAACAAGGCAACAATTCATGATGAATAGTGCTATTATTATCAAATGTTTGTGTCTGTGTCTGTGGAACCACTGATTTTAGAGATTAACCTGGAGATGGATCTTTTGAGGTAATCTCCAAGGACATCCTGGCACCAGTTTGGCAAAGTCAAAGTCAGAGTCCAGAAGTGGTACAGCAAATTTCACCTCATCTGGCTAAAAAATACAACAATACGAGGTGAGAGTAGATATCAATTTTCACAAGAGAAAAAATGTAGAAATTGGTAAACTTACCCTATCAGCAGAAGGCACCATGCAGACTTCAATTCCCTGTCCATGAGATGATTTCGAGAAGTCATTTCTCAACCAGTGTATTCAATAAGAAAATTGAGCTAATTGGGAAAAGCAGTTGGTAAAAGGTCATTCAGGCCACTCAACCTTCAGCACATACTTCGGACCCTGTCTGTTTCTCACTATACTGCAGCCATACCATATAAAGGCTGCTTAAGAATAAAATCTAGACCATACATCTGCACGTGTGGCATATACTAATCTAATATCTCAATGTCACCAAATGGGCAACTGTGGAAGTGTGTTATGCCGTTACCTCCTTAGAGAGAACAGTGCTCAGTTCAAACGCCAACCTTGCGTCATCCACCATGTGAACCCGCTTCTTTTGGTATTCAATGTACAATTCTCTGCACCAATCAAAATTAGAATTTAAACAGTTCTCAAAAGAAATCTTAGCACCAAAAGTAACAGGAATTTCTCAGTGTGCTTTCATAACCAACAAGAATATGTCATGATATCAATTTCTGCCAAACCACATGCCTGCCTCACAAACTAATGAAGTCAAAACATAAAGCGGACAGATCATGATTCATTCAATCCTGGCTCCGACAGAAAGCAAAGACACCAGCATTCATCCCTACTCAGTACTCCCTATGCATAAACATGGCCAAACCATCTTCCCATGTTTCCAATTCTCAGTCAGTAAATAGCATTACTACCACCCCAACCAGAAACAGGTAATGATGATCACGACAGAAGAGAAGCAAGAAGAACCTCACCGGAGCTCCTGTACGAGGGCAAGGAGTCCATCAGGGGCGCGGCAATCCCAACGCGCCAAGCAGCTCTTATCACCATTTCCAGCCACAGCGTACTCGACCAGCGGCTGGAACCTCTCGTCCTCCGGCCCGAACAACACGTCCGGCGCCACCTTGGGAGACAGCGCATTGTACACGAAATCCCCTGCAGCAGGTAGCAGAATCTGAGCTACAATTCCCAATCCAAACCCTAGTACCATTTAGAGCGCTCGGAGCGAGGGTGCGTCATTACAGTGGACGTAGTCGAGGCAGAAGGGGATGGCGAGCGTGAACCGATCAGCGGGGCTGCCGTTGCGGCAGCCGGACCAGATCTGCCCCACCTGCAAGCGAGGCGAAGTGAGACGGCGAGCGGCGAGCGGCGAGCGGCGAAGGCGGGGAAGAGCGGGGGATGAAGGGGAGCGCATACCCTGATGGGAAGCTTGGAGTGCGAGAGGAGGTAGTTGAGCTGCGCGGCGATGAGGGGTGCGAGCGGAGGCGCTGACGCGGAGGAGGCCGGCCCGGCGGCGTCGGCGGACGGAGACATCGCCGGCGGCGGGTGTGGCTGGCGACGAATTCCGGATGCTGGTCACGCCAAACTTTTTTTTTTTATTATTTTCCTTCGCTTGATCTGTCTTGGCCTCTTTGGGTTTAAGAAATACTGTAAGGCCCGGATGATATTCCATTTGCCAGTTTAAGCCCACAGTGGTCATATGAAATCTCTCCAATTCCATTTGCTTTCAAGTTCTAAGTCCCAACCCAAAGTTCACTCTAGTGTCATTCAAGTCATCCAATCCAAAGAGATTTTAAGTTGCTGAAAAAATGAAACATGCAGTGTCGTTCCACTGTTTCGTAAGCTGACGTCCTCCAAAAAGCTATAATATGAGTTAAGAAATAAAACCAAATGTTCCATGAATTAATGAAACCAAATGTTCCATGAACGAATGAAACCGGTTTGGCGTTTCAAAAAAAAAAAAAAAAAAACCGGTTTGGCCCCCTAATGCCAGTGTCAAGATTCGTTTTCTTCACAACCTCTTATTTCTTATCTTCATAAACCTTTTTGTGGTTTTGCCATGTCATTGATTATGCCTATGCACCATCTCATTTGTTAAAAGAATGAAACCAATATTGAACTTAGCTTAGGCTTGTTGCAAGACCGAAGACTCCTTGAGCATAAAGTTGGATGTGTATCTCACAATTTATGGAAAACACATTTAACCATGATGATTCTAGAAGTCGTGGTACGGTAGGATGTAGGTGCAAAATATAGTAATCGATGGTGATTATATTACCCTTGTTACAATAGTACCATGAGCCTAAATGTCGTTATTATCGAATCGCGATTTTTTTAAACAAACTCAAATCACAAACGAGATTACAAGGCCTTATCACAAGTTTTCCCTTCCAATCTTCCGTTTAACCTAACATAACCATGTGGTTCACTTCCAAGCATAAAAGGGCTTTGAAAAAATCAGCCAAGACTTTAAACCCTTCGTTTCGTCAGCAAGATGTGTAGCCAAACCTAAACAGTAGTGGTAGCGAGTAAGAAAGGAGTCTACAATACCGTGATTCGTGCTCACATTCTTTTAGTCAAATCTCTGGATTTGTTCGTACGAACGAAAGAGTGAAGCTGAGGTTTCAAGAACATGCTTAGGCCTGCAAAAGGAAACCAAATCTGAAAGCCAATGACTGTGCACAACTGCAGAATATTGGCAAAACATTTTGCGTCGCTGGCAAAGGGTGTCCCATTCTTTGCTTTCTATAAAAAGCAGGGCCTTCTGGCCTTTAATCTAAAAAAAGGGTGTCCCGTTGGATGTGCTGGCGCGCGCGTGCTCCCGGCGAGCGACGCGAGGAGCACCCGGTGGATATGCCGGCGCGAGCGTGCTCCCCTGCGCGGCGAACGCACCGTGTCGCGGCCCCGGTGCCAGTGGCGCCCGCCTCGCGGCCAGCCTGAACAATACCAGCTTCGAGAACCCGACGGCCGCCGCCGCTCCGCATGTGGCATGTACGAGGCGGAATTTCCCCGACCACCTGCCGTCCGCACGGTGGCCATCGTCGGCCGTGTACACGGCGCGGGAGCTTGGATGCATATGGGGAAGATGGACGTCCTTGTTGCCGGGAGCACGATCCGTCCATATATACACACGGAGCAGCATTTTCTTGCATGCCAATAACGATGGTTCAATTCAAACATTTACTACGGTAATAATGCAGCCAGGGCGCCATGCGCCCCAGCTGCGCCATGGATGAGGAATCGTCAAGCGGCGAAGGTAGTGAATGGTGCCATGTGCGGCCGTTTTCAATGCATTACGACCTGACTCCTTGGCTTACGTAAACGTACGCAGATCAAAGGCAAACGGGTGAGATTAATATGCGATGATGTGAACATAGAGGATAGAGGACAGAGGATTAATGCAACATGACCGAGCGGGATATCATCTAGTTGGTATAGATGGTTAGGTTTTGTATGTAGTTGTAATTGGAGTAGAACCTTATTTATCTCTAGCTCTTCCTTATGTGCGTAACCCACACAAATGCAAGCGTTTCGCGAAATCGGAAGCCGGAAGGTTTCTGGGGCCACGGCATCCGTTCCACCTTGGCCTATTATGGTGACCCACCCACCACATCCTCTCATCTGAAGCGTTTCCACCCTCACCCTCTGCTCTACCCAGGCCCCTCACACTCTCTACCATCTATAAATCACCAGGCCCCCTCACACTCTCTACCATCTATAATATCCCCAGCCCCCTCACACATTGCAGGTTGCTCTTAGTACTATGATGAGGTCGGGGTCGAAGACTGCTACTCCGTCATCATCTACTCGGAGGAAGAGAAAGGCATTCAACCCGAAAGATGAAGCAACCCTGGCCATACCGAACGCACCCATCCCCGTCACCGTAGACCTTATGGATCTCACGCCATCGACGTGCTATGATTGTAAGAGGATATACTAAGAACAGATATTCAAGGTAAGCAAATTCTCTCTCTCTCTCTGTCAATCATGCAGTACATCTCACTCAGTCTCTCTAAACCGTGTAGTGTAAGACCGATCGTCGCTTCACGTGCGGAAGGTGCCTCGAGAATGGAATGTGCAAAATCTGCAAAGGACCCACCGAACGCTGCGATGGGCTAGAGAACGTCATCAAGATGATAAACCAACATTGCAAGAACAATGGGTGCAATGAGGGACACCGCTTAGGAGGAGGTGACGAGCACGAGAACATCTGCAACTATGCGCCCTACGGGTGCCCAGTTCCCGGTTGCCAAGAGTCGCCCGCCTTGATCAACCTCTATGACCATATCATCCAAAACCACGTCGCCGCCCCGGACGACCCGAGAATCAACCCGGCTGATGCGGGGACCGTCTACAGCTGCTAAAGTTAGGACAGGTTGATGCTGCATCGTGACGTGAAGAAACGGGTGCTCATCATTGGTAAGCGGATCTTATTGCTGTTCAACAGCAGCTATCTCCGGCTGCATTCCATTGGCATGCAACCTGAGGAAGACCACTATTTCACCATTAGGCTACTACCACCCAGGAACCCATTATGCTGTCCCAAAACGAGCCAGTCAAGCTGTTGGCGGAGGCCAAGCTGAAATGGACGCGCTACTGGAAGAAGCGCAATCACGGGGGCCAGCTCCCCGTACCAGACCACTACTGGAACTCCTCCCAGATGATCAAGATCACCGTCAGCTTGAATTCGCGTCTGGTCGAGGAGTCACCTTCTTAGAGCTGATGAAGATGGCTGGCTTTTGGTAGTGTTGATGCGCAGCCACAAGTGTAGCGGAGGATTTGCTTTTTCAATAAATATTAGCATATATTGTGCGTGTGTGTTCGTGATTGACGTCAAGAACATGCAGTCATACACTTTCCCGGCGAGGAGAAGGTACCTCCAGGGTGTGCCAATCTCTTCTCTTTCCTTCGGGGCTTCCTGCTGTGCGAAACAGGGAGCACCCAAACCCTGTAACTAATTGTCTTTTTTAATTGGCTATTTGATTTTGGATCTGATCTAATTACATGTTCGTACATTATGCCTGGTAACTTCGATCCCTTTCAATGATCCCTTTCAATATATTCTAATATTTATTGAAAAAGTAAATCCTCCGCTGCACTTGTGGCTGCGCATCAACACTACCAAAAGCTAACCATCTTCGTCCGCTCTAAGAAGGTGACTCCTCGACTAGACGTGAATTCAAGCTGACGGTGATCTTGATCATCTGGGAGGAGTTCGAGTAGTGGTCTGGTACGGGGAGTTGGCCCCCGTGATTGCGCTTCTTCCAGTAGCGCGTCCATTTCAGCATGGCCTCCGCCAACA
>JAENPR010001642.1:57500-77500 GCA_018135685.1 Themeda triandra
TCATCTACTCGGAGGAAGAGAAAGGCATTCAACCCGGAAGATGAAGCAACCCTGGCCATACCGGACGCACCCATCCCCGTCACCGTAGACCTTATGGATCTCACGCCATTGACGTGCTATGATTGCAAGAAGATATACTAAGAACAGATATTCAAGGTAAGCAAATTCTCTCTCTCTCTCTCTCTCTATCAATCATGCAGTACATCTCACTCAGTCTCTCTAAACCGTGTAGTGTAAGACCGATCGTCGCTTCACGTGCGGAAGGTGCCTCCAGAATGGAATGTGCAAAATCTGCAAAGGACCCACCGAACGCTACGATGGGCTAGAGAATGTCATCAAGATGATAAACCAACATTGCAAGAACAATGGGTGCAATGAGGGACACCGCTTTGGAGGAGGTGACGAGCTCGAGAACATCTGCAACTATGCGCCCTATGGGTGCCCAGTTCCCGGTTGCCAAGAGTCGCCCGCCTTGATCAACCTCTACGACCATATCATCCAAAACCACGTCGCCGCCCCAGACGACCCGAGAATCAACCCGGCCGATGCGGGGACCGTCTACAGCTGCGAAAGGAAGGCCAGGTTGATGCTGCATCGTGACGTGAAGAAGCGGGTGCTCATCATTGGTAAGCGGATGTTATTGCTGTTCAACAGCAGCTATCTCCGGCTGCATTCCATTGGCATGCAACCTGAGGAAGACCACTATTTCACCATTAGGCTACTACCACCCGAGGAACCCATTACGCTGTCCCAAAATGAGCCAGTCAAGCTATTGGCGGAGGCCAAGCTGAAATGGACGCGCTACTGGAAGAAGGGCAATCACGGGGGCCAGCTCCCCGTACCAAACCACTACTGGAACTCCTTCCAGATGATCAAGATCACCGTCAGCTTGAATTCGCATCTGGTCGAGGAGTCACCTTCTTAGAGCTGATGAAGATGGCTGGCTTTTGGTAGTGTTGATGCGCAGCCACAAGTGCAGCGGAGGATTTGCTTTTTCAATAAATATTAGAATATATTGTGCGTGTGTGTTCGTGATTGACGTCAAGAACATGCGGTCATGCACTTTCCGGCGAGGAGAAGGTACCTCCAGGGTGTGCCAATCTCTTCTCTTCCCTTCGGGGCTTCTGGTTGTGCGAAACGGGGAGCACCCAAACCCTGTAACTAATTGTCTTTTTTAATTGGCTATTTGATTTTGGATTTGATCTAATTACATGTTCGTACATTATGCCGGTAACTTCGATCCCTTTCAATGATCCCTTTCAATATATTCTAATATTTATTGAAAAAGTAAATCCTCCGCTGCACTTGTGGCTGCGCATCAACACTACCAAAAGCTAACCATCTTCATCCGCTCTAAGAAGGTGACTCCTCGACCAGACGCGAATTCAAGCTGACGGTGATCTTGATCATCTGGGAGGAGTTCGAGTAGTGGTCTGGTACGGGGAGCATAGTTGTAGATGCTCTCGTGCTCGTCACCTCCTCCTAAGTGGTGTCCCTCATTGCACCCATTATTCTTGCAATGTTGGTTTATCATCTTGATGACGTTCTCCAGCCCATCGCAGTGTTCGGTGGGTCCTTTGCAGATTTTGCACATTCCGTTCTCGAGGCACCTTCCGCACGTGAAGCGACGATCGGTCTTACACTGGACGGTTTAGAGAGACAGAGTGAGATGTATGTTGACGGCATTTAGACCCTGTTTTCATCTCATGAAAGCCATCAACATTGGTCACATTTAAGAGCTACACCCAGCAAACGAGTAGTGATATAGGTGCAATTCACTTGGTTCCACATGTACATGTCACTATTTGGATGCAGGTACAAACAGGTACTAATCAAGCCTGAACAAGCGTGGATGGAGCAAATTTGAGCAAGCTCCAAACGAGCAAGCAAGACAAGTGACAAGTCGATCGCACCGGGAGGCGCCACGTGGGCCGGAGGCCCAAGGCCGAGTCGGCCGACCCGCCCTTGGTGGCGGGACACCTTGGCACTTCGCCACCGCCACCCGGACCTTCTAGAAGGCCGGTGGGACCCACTTTGTCGACCAACCATAGGTCGGCCGACCGGGGGTTGGGCCCCACTTGAGGTCGGTTTGCTTCCACCGCTTTCTGCATGATCGCCACGTGTCCTACACCGAGCATCGTCCACTCAAGTCGGTGGGAAGGTCGGTTTGATCCAAGGGTGTAGAAGAGATGTCACGCGAGATCGGCGACGTGGCGGCTGGAGTAACCCCTACTCCATCTCCCCTATAAATACCCCCTCTAGCTTAGTCCAAAATGCACCATGTATCATAGGAAGAGCTTCTATTAAGCTATAGTGTGAGAATAGAGGGAAGAGAGTGAGGAGTTCTAGCGGAGGAGTCCGGCACTGTCGGGAGTCTTCTTCCGGGAGCGCCTCGGCGGATGCTTGTCTTCTAGTAAGTTTACTATCTAGTTGTTTTCATCGAGTACTTTCGTATTTACTTTTTTGTCTTAGTTTATTTTAAGTGTACACCCTTTCATTTGGCACATTGCTCTCTCCCGAGCGGGCGTATGTCGCTCTTGAGTGAAGTACTTTAAACCCGGCCGTGTTTAGAGTAGTAGAGATAGTGTAGGCGCGGTGTCTAGACTAGATCGCCGGTGTGAACGTCGGGCCGCACCCGAGAACGCCCACAAGTGTAGTGTGACGGCCTTCCGTTGGGACCTTGGAGTTCTCCGAGCGTGTTGTTAGGTTAGATTGTAGGCCTACTTTGGGGGTCGCTTCGGGTGCGTTATTTTAGCATCTGTCTCGTCCTTCGGCCGCAGCGACGAAAGATAGAGTTAGTGCTCACGTACCCTTAGGATAAGCTAAGTTAGAACCGAATACTAGAATTACCTCTCGAACCCATCCTAAGCCCTTTGATCATTGCACGACGGCATCCCTTGGCCTAGTTAGTCCACTTCTCGTTCCCTGTGGAAAATATGATACCTGGAATACTCCCGGTGAAGTGCTACATTGACTACTCGTCCGCTTGCGGTAATCCCGTTTGCCACATCTGGTGTCAACAAGCATTTCTGGCGCCGTTGCCGGGAAACGGTAGCTGGTTAGCTAGAGCCATAGTCGTCAAATTACCCTTGTTAGATTAGAATCCTATTTACCTATCCTATGGATCAAACAACCCTTTTTGATTACGCAGCTCCAACGGGCGCTGAGTTGGAGCCACCCAGTTCTTCTCAGGCTATTTTAGCCGCCCGCTATGAACTTCGCCCGAGTCTTATAGCGATGGTTCAGGAGAATCCCTTTTCAGGAGAAGGAGATGAAAACCCATACACCCACTTACGTGATTTCGAGCAACTCGCTCGTGCATTCACATCCGGGGGATGAGACGAGTTACCCTTAAGTGGAAGCTTTTTCCGTTCTCTTTAACGGGAAAAGCTAGACGCCGGTACTCTCGTTACGTAGGTAGTGTAGACGGAGAGTGGGAGAAGTTACAAGCCAAATTTTGCACGACCTATTTCCCCATCTCCCGTGTAGCCCGTCTCCGCAGAGATATCCTAAACTTCCAACAAGAAGAGAAGGAGTCTCTAGGTGCGGCATGGACACGAATCATGGACTTAACGTCCTCCGGTCCAGACTTAGCCATACCCGAGCCAACGTTAATGCAACACTTTTATCTCGGCCTTAGGCAAAGTTCCGCACAATTCCTAGATCTAGCCTCGAAGGGAGCATTCCTTCATTTACCCATTAGTGAAGGTAAGGTAGTCCTAGCAACCATACTAGACAATACCCCTACACCGATGATCATAGTGAAGCCCCGAGGAAGACCAAACCCCTAGGGACGAAACCTCGGCGAAGCCAATATCACAACCCAAGCCGACGAGCCTGAACCACAAACACCTCCAAGGGAAGGAGTAATTCACCCCTTGGAATATCCCTTGAACATCGAGACAAACCTTTTTGCCGATTTTGGCAATGTCTCGAACCAACTCGTGCACAAGAAACCCGATAGAGGCCCAAATAAGCACATCTCATCATGCTTAGAGGCACGTTACCTTAAGGCAACTGCCCAAGAGCTAATGCTGTCATGAGCAGCGAATGGCTGAGGGAAACAGAGATGTCATCTGATGTCATCAGACTTCTCTCCTGTTTCACAACCATTCCCTTGTGTCATAGGTAGGATCTCTATCGAATCACTTTACGACCCAGCCGTAGGAGCAAATGTAATGTCTAAAACTTTAGCAACAACACTCCTCGGTGAGGAACCGTTAACTTCCACTGTCAAATTTCTCAAACTACCGTCTGGGAAATTAGTCAAGAGTTGCGGTCTTGCACGAAACGCACTAGTCACCATTAACAAAGTAAATGTCCTCCTAAATTTCTACATCTTTGATGTAGAGGACATTGACTTGTTAATTGGATATCCGCTCCTCGTTTTCGAGTGACTTTCGAAGCAGTACGTTAGGGGTCAACTAGGGAAAAACACGATTTGTCGGTTCAATTAATACCAAATCGAACAACACCCGAAATTGACCCAATAGAGGAGGTAATGGTGGCAGCCCATATAGAGGCATCAATGCCACGATATACAAGAAGAGGCCGAGGATTACATCGAAGAGCCGAAACAAACCCCGACCTAGACGAGCCCTTAGAGCTAGATGAATCCGAACCACAACCTAAACCCTCCATAGAACTTAAGCCACTTCCTTCTGGGCTTAGGTATGCCTTCCTTAACGGTGATAGAGACAAACCAGTCATTATTAGTGATCAGCTCTCTGAAGAAGAGACCGCTAGACTTATCGCCGTTCTAGAGAAGTATAAATTGTCTTAGGATACTCCCTCCAAGACCTTAAGGGGATTAGCCCCGCTCTTTGCACACATCACATCCCAATAGAACCCGACGCTACACCTTCGAGAGAGCCTCAAAGGAGGCTAAATAATGCGATGAGAGAAGTAGTAAAGAAGGAGGTCTTGAAGCTCTTGCACGCGGGCATAATCTACCCTGTTCCAAACAGTGAGTGGGTCAGCCCCGTACAAGTAGTACCTAAGAAAGGAGGAATGACGGTCGTTAGAAATGACAATAATGAACTAATCCCACAACGAACCGTCACGGGATGGAGGATGTGCATAGATTACCGAAAACTCAACAAGGCTACAAAGAAAGATCACTTTCCGTTACCATTCATCGATGAGATCTTTGGAACGGTTGGCGAAACACTCTTTCTTCTATTTCCTTGACGGGTATTCGGGTTATCATCAAATCCCAATCCACCCCAGCGATCAAAGTAAGACGACATTTACATGCCCTTACGGGACATATGCATATAGGCGTATGTCTTTTGGCCTATGCAATGCTCCCGCTTCCTTCAAAAGGTGCATGATGTCCATTTTCTCAGACATGATTGAAGAAATCATGGAAGTCTTCATGGACGACTTCTCCGTCTATGGCAAGACCTTTGACGGATGTCTTGAGAACTGGAGCGCGTCTTACAAAGATGCGAAGAAAAACACTTGATCCTAAAGCTGGGAAAAATGCCATTTTATGGTTAGGGAAGGGATAGTGTTAGGACATAGAGTGTCCGAGCGTGGAATAGAGGTAGATAGAGCTAAGATAGAGGTCATAGAACAGCTCCCACCTCCCACGAATGTTAGAGGAGTGCGTAGTTTCCTTGGTCATGCTTGGTTTTTATAGGAGGTTTATACAAGATTTTTCGCAAATCGCTAGGCCTTTAACAAACCTGCTAGCTAAAGACGCACCCTTTGATTTTAATGATGAGTGCTTAGATGCATTTTATTACCTTAAGAAAGCACTTATCTCTGCGCCAATCATACAACCCCCTGATTGGTCGCTTCCCTTTGAGATAATGTGTGATGCTAGTGATTATGCTATAGGAGCTGTCTTCGGACAAACTAGAGATAAGAAGCATCACGCTATCTATTATGCTAGCAAAACACTAACAGGAGCTCGGCTTAATTATGCAACCACCGAAAAAGAGCTGTTAGCCGTAGTGTTTGCTATAGACAAGTTTAGGTCTTATCCGGTAGGGGCAAAAGTGATCGTTTACACCGATCATGCTGCTCTAAAATACTTATTTACTAAGAAAGACGCTAAACCAAGATTGATAAGGTGGATCCTGCTACTCCAAGAATTTGACTTAGAAATAAAAGATAAAAAGGAGTAGAAAACTCGGTCACGAGACCACCTTTCTAGGATGCGGGTTGAAGACAAACAAAGTTTGCCTATCAACGATTGTCTTCGGGATGACACACTTCTCAAAGTGTCGGCTACTCGCCCGGTACGCAAACATCGTCAACTACATGGTCTCTCGGCTATGTACCTCGGGGAAGATAAAAGAAGCGATTAAGGAGAGCAAGGCACATCTTTGGGACGACCCTTACCTCTATAGGGTCTGCCAAGATGGGATCTTTGAGACGGTGTGTACCAAAAGAAGAGGGCATCAGTTATTAGAAAATGCCATGGGGCTGAATATGGAGGCCATTATGGTGCATTTAGAACCCATGCCAAGATCTGGCAAAGTGGATTCTATTGGCCTACCATGTACTGGGACACCAAGGACTTCATCAAAAGGTGTGAGAGGTGCCAACGACACGGGAATATCAATACCCGTGACGCCATGCCCCTCACAAACAACCTTCAAGTGGAGCTCTTTGATGTCTGGGGATAGATTACATGGGTCCATTCCCACCATCACAAGGATATGAATACATCCTGGTGGTAGTGGACTATGTATCTAAGTGGGTCGAAGCAATGCCGTGTAGGTCAGCAGACTCAAAACACACCAAGGCAATGTTTCATGACACCATCCTCCCAAGGTTCGGCACCCCAAGGCTAGTCATCAGTGATGGAGGCAGCCATTTCATTGACAGAAGATTACAAGAGTACCTGAAAGGAATGGGGATAAGGCACAATGTGGGTACACCTTATCACCCCGGACAAGCGGACAAGCGAAACTTCGAACAAGCAAATCAAGAACATTTACAGAAGACTGTCAATGAGATGGGATCGGCATGGAAAGGTAGACTTCCCGATGCACTCGGGCATACCGGACCGCATACAAGACCCCTATCGGTATGACCCCGTACCAGCTTGTATACGGAAAGACATGCCACTGCCGTCGGGTCGAGTTGGAGCATAGGGCACATTGGGCCATAAAGAGGTGGAATATGGACACGCCCTCAGTGGCAAACATCGGAAGATCCGGATCTCGAGTTGGAGGAATGGAGAGAGCAAGCTTATCACAATGCCGGGATTTACAAAGAGAAAACTAAAAGATGGCATGATAAGCGAATCAAGCAAAAAGAGTTCCATCCGGGGAACAAGGTACTCATGTTCAACTCCGGGGTCAAACTCTTTGGCCATGGAAAGTTAAGGAGCAAATGGGAAGGCATGCACGGTGGTCGACGCCGCGACACATGGAGCCGTGACGTATGTAGGGACGACGGCAAGACAACATCTTCAAGGTAAATGGCCATCGCCTTAAGCTTTTCTATGAACATGATTCCGTACAAGAAGAATTAGACATGATAGATTTTGTATTACATACTAATCACTAAAATCTACATGTTTATTTCATTAACATGCTAGCTTTAATACTTTACAAATTCTTAAACTGCATGCCACTTTGCTTGATTAGAAATATGGGTAGAATAGGAATTTCTAGGAACACTTGAGCATTTGGGAGCTAGTCCCTAGAAGCCAGGTGTAGGTCGACCGACCTGTGTTTTGGCACCCACTCGAACCCAGGGTGGTGCAGCCAAACCAGGACCTCAGCCTGGTCGACTAGACCCAACTAGGGTCCGGTCGACCGACCAAGTGATTCGCGATTTGAATTCGCAGAAATCCTTGGAATGGCTAGGGGAGCCTGTAGTTTAAATTTGAACTCAAACGGGGCAAAACCCCTGGTCGGCCGACCGGGCTTTTCGCCAATTCGAATTCGGCGAAGGAGTAGGATCGGTGGGGAGGCGTCTCCCAGGAAGCTCCCTTTCGAATTCTTTCGAAATCCGCCGAAACCCTCTCCTCTACCTTGCCTTTAAAAGCCCCCTAGGACTCTCCTCTCTTCCCACAACACTCTAGCCTAGTTCATCACCTCCATTTGAGCCGCCCTTGATCATCGTCCACCTTGCCATGGCGCCACCCACGAAAAACCACCAAATCGTCCTTCGCCCGGACTCACCCATGCCTCCGCGGTCGCTCGCTGCCGACATGGATCATGCCATGGCAGTGCACGTGATGGATCCAGAGCCGCTGGCCATGGTGCCACCGACGGGAGGCCTGCTGGGGAAAAACCCCTGGTCGGCCGACCAACATTTTGGGTCGGCCGACCAGAGGCATGGTCGCCAGACCATCCCCCAGCGTCCTGCCCAGTCGGGACCATCATCGCGCTCGCTGACTCCGAAGAGGACCCTCGGGAAATCTCCCGCGAGGTCCACCACGCCAAGGCGACCCGTCACGGGTCAATTGGCGTTGAAGAACACTCCACCTGCAGGGGCTAGGGAAGCCCCGATCGTCGTCTCCGCCAACACCGGGGCGGCTCAAGTTTCGAGCCGTCCGCACGCCGCACTTCCGCCGGATCAAGGGTCTGGACCGGGGATGGGGAAAACCCTCATCCCACCATTGGACTCCAACGATCGCATGGCCCCCGAGGGAGTCGAACGACTCCACCGGCGTCTCCGTGCGGAGGCACTTGTCTCCACCTCCCATCGAGGCCCACCCGGGCACTTTGAGGATGAGGAGGAGAAGAGCGACATGGAGAAACTTCTCCGTGTCACGGCGAATCGAGGGAGAAGAACGAAACCCTCATGGAGACGGTGGCGGAGCTTAGGATCGCCCATATGGACATGCTAGATGCATTCGTGACTTGCGCATTAGCAATAATGCGAAGGTCAAGAGGATTGCAAGGGCAATCGGTAGGGAGGATCTACTAGAGATCCCTCTCCCTAGAATAAAAATAGTTTTTAGAGACTAGGCAATTTTATTTTTCAAAATTTCCCTAGTTGATTTCCTTTTGAATTTTAAATTTCCCATCACAATGTAATAGTGCCTAGGAATTCGATTTTTAATACAAAGGAAGATTGGAAAGAAAAAAAAGGTTGTTTAACCCCTGTTGGTGCACTTTGCCACCAGCGGGGTACGTGTTTTTTTCACTTCGTTTTTTTGTGTCATTTTCATAGTGAACAAAGCCCAAGTGTGGGGGAGTCTACCGACTCCCGTAAACACGAAAAAAATGGTGAAACAGCACGGATTCGAGGTGCCGGTCCGCAAGTTGGCACGACGAAGGTCGACCCGATCCACCGGCCGGCCGACCGACACTTTGTGCCAATTCGGCAAACCGAGTACCTTTGCGCTAACTAGGAAACCGAGAGGAGTCGGAACCCGAGCCACGGAGCCCGGAGTCCGGGTCGGTCGACCCGGACCTATTGACCCCGGCCCACCGGCCCGGCCTCTACGCTTGTGGAACGCCGCATTGCATGCGGGTATGTCCCTCCTACTCCTTTCTCTTTCTTTTTCAGTTTTTCCTTAATTGTTTACTTATTAGCTTTTAAAATAATAAATAAATAAAATAATAGATAAAATGAAGACTTGCATCTAGAACTTAAAAACTGCTTGATCTATGACATTTAGAGATAGAAGCTTTGCTAAATTTTACTCTTGCACATGATCATGCTTGTGGGTCAAACATTCTTAATAGGACCATCATTTTGACTAGGTTGTTGATAAATGTGATATAATTCTCGGCTCATGCTTCATGCCTTTCTATCTAAAGTACTTAGATGGTTTAACTTTGAAAAATGTCATAAAACCATAGTGTCACTACTCCTCAATAGTGTTGAAATACCCACCACGGCCATATATATCAAAATTCCAAAAGCCTTCTATATAAGCTACTTGCTTGCATTGAGTTTGGTTAAGACTTGTAGAACCTTTGTTAGAGGTTTGTCGTGGCCCTAAGATCAAGATCCACATCACCAAATACGCTTCTAATCCGGAAGTAAGCGGTCATGCTACTCCTATCCCGGGAGTACGCATCTAACTACCATTATCATCTTGCTCCTACCCCGGGAGTACGCATCTCACCATTCATCGTTTATGCCACTCCTACATTGGGAGCGCGCATCATCATCCATACCACCATTATTGTGCTGCTTCTACACTGGAAGTATGCACCTTCACCATCTCCTAGATTGCTCCATACTCCAAAAGTTAGAAAAACTCTCTCATATTATCATTTGTTAGGTGAGACATACCCCAAAAGGCTAGGCATCTATTGAGATAGAGCAAAAAAAAAAGATTGATAATAAAGAGCTAGCCTTGTCTCAATAGAGTAGAAAGAGAGATAGCATCAAAAGAAGGAGCAATCTCATCCATCATTCATCCAATTCCTTTTTCATCATCCATTATATTCTCCACTTTACATCTTGATCTAGGGACATGATAAGTCTCGCGGTGGTCCAAGACCTTAATTTCTTAACTAAGACAATATATGCACCGCAAGTATGCTATTCCTTGACATACCTATTCAAGCTCCATATAAAGCCTTATTAGAGATAGGAAGTTTTTAAAGGCAAATATATGATGTGCCTTGGTGAGGATTCATACACCACTTGAGTGACTAGAGGTATTAGTTGAGGAGTAGGAATGACACATGTGCTTTATTTTCAAAAATCTATAAAAACTCTAAGTATTAAGGATATGAAATGAGTAGAGAACTGAGCCTAGAGAACTATTCCATTTGTTTCAACAACTGAAGGATTTATGTTAGACAGTACCACATAACCCACTTGAATGATTTCTGCCTGAGTAAACTTAGTACTTGTTGATATCTCAATAATGTGGTAGTATCTTTCTCTCTAAACTTTGCTTGAGGACAAGCAAAGACTTAAGTGTGGGGGATCTTGTTGACGGCATTTAGACCCTGTTTTCATCTCATGAAAGCCATCAACATTGGTCACATTTAAGAGCTACACCCAGCAAACGAGTAGTGATATAGGTGCAATTCACTTGGTTCCACATGTACATGTCACTATTTGGATGCGGGTACAAACAGTACTAATCAAGCCCGAACAAGCGTGGATGGAGCAAATTTGAGCAAGCTCCAAACGAGCAAGCAAGACAAGTGACAAGTCGGATCGCACCGGGGAGGCGCCACGTGGGCCGAGGCCCAAGGCCAGTCGGCCGACTCCGCCCTTGGTGGCGGGACACCTTGGCACTTCAGCCACACGCCACCGGACCTTCTAGAAGGCCAGTGGGACCCACCTGTCAGCCAACCATAGGTCGGCCGACCAGGGGTTGGGCCCCACTTGAGGTCGGTTTGCTTCCACCGCTTTCCTACATGACTGCCACGTGTCCTACACCGAGCATCGTCCACTCAAGTCGGTGGGAAGGTCGGTTTGATCCAAGGGTGTAGAAGAGATGTCACGCAGATCGCTGACATGGCGCTGGAGTAACCCCTACTCCATCTCCCCTATAAATACCCCCTCTAGCTTAGTCCAAAATGCACCATGTATCATAGGAAGAGCTTCTATTAAGCTATAGTGTGAGAATAGAGGGAAGAGAGTGAGGAGTTCTAGCGGAGGAGTCCCTACTGTCGGGAGTCTTCTTCCGGGAGCGCCTCGGCGGATGCTTGTCTTCTAGTAAGTTTACTATCTAGTTGTTTTCATCTCGAGTACTTTCGTATTTACTGTCTTAGTTTATTTTAAGTGTACACCCTTTTCGCCGGCACATTGCTCTCTCCCGAGCGGGCGTATGTCGCTCTTGAGTGAAGTACTTTAAACCCCGGCCGTGTTTAGAGTAGTAGAGATAGTGTAGGCGCGGTGTCTAGACTAGATCTGCCGGTGTGAACGTCGGGCTGCACCCGGGAACGCCCACAAGTGTAGTGTGACAAACCTTCCGTTGGGACCTTGGAGTTCTCCCGAGCGTGTTGTTAGGTTAGATTGTAGGCCTACTTTGGGGGTCGCAGGGTGCGTTATTTTAGCATCCTGTCTCGTCCTTCGGCCGCAGCAGAAAGATAGAGTTAGTGCTCACGTACCCTTAGGATAAGCTAAGTTAGAACCGAATACTAGAATTACCTCTCGAACCCATCCTAAGCCCTTTGATCATTGCCTGACGGCATCCCTTGGCCTAGTTAGTCCACTTCTCGTTCCTTGTGGAAAATACGATACCTGGAATACTCCCGGTGAAGTGCTACATTGACTACCCGTCCGCTTGCGGTAATCCCGTTTGCCACATCTGGTGTCAACAATGTACTGCATGATTGAGAGAGAGAGAGAGAGAGAGAGAGAGAGAGAGAGAGAGAGAGAGAGAGAGAATTTGCTTACCTTGAATATCTGTTCTTCGTATATCTTCTTACAATCATAGCACGTCAATGGCGTGATATATATAAGGTCTACGGTGACAGGGATGGGTGCGTCCGGTATGGCCACCCATAGAATCAAGAAAGAGCTCTCAGTCTGTCAATCCTTGCTATGTCTGGACCTGGTAACTTTCCCCGTGTTGAGTCAAATTAAGCCGCAGGCTCCACGCCTGGTGGTGCCCTTCCATCAATTCCTTTAAGTTTCAGCCTTGCGACCATACTCCCCCTGGAACCCAAAGACTTTGATTTCTCATAAGGTGCCGGCGGAGTCCTATAAGCAACATCCGCCGATCCCTGGTCGGCATCATTTATGGTTGAGACTAGGACGGTATCTGATCGTCTTCGAGCCCCCAACTTTCGTTCTTGATTAATGAAAACATCCTTGGCAAATGCATTTGCAGTTGTTCATCTTTCATAAATCCAAGAATTTCACCTCTGACTACGAAATACGAATGCCCCCGACTGTCCCTATTAATCATTACTCCGATCCCGAAGACCAACACAATAGGACCGGAATCCTTTGATGTTATCCCATGCTAATGTATCCAGAGTGATGGCTTGCTTTGAGCACTCTAATTTCTTCAAAGTAACAGCGCCGGAGGCACGACCCGGCCAATTAAGGCCAGGAGCGCATCGCCGGCAGAAGGGTCGAGTAGGTCGGTTCTCGCCGTGAGGCGGACCGGTGTTGACGGTCGTTAAGTATCAATTTTATACCGTCAACGCAGCAAGAGAAAGGACTAATATGAGTTCACCTATTAGATATAGGGGTTACACGACGAATTCCACGAGTTTTGGTGATTGTCTATTTCGCGGGGGTTATCGAAAGAGAACCAAAGGAGGCCCACATGTCATGATTACATAGAGATAAAGACCGAACGGGTAAAATTGTATAATCTAGAAGACTCCGGAAGGCGACCCCCGAAGGCTGGGCCCCCACAGCGGCAGCCGGCCGAGACGGCCACCCAAGGGGGAGTCGGCCGACTCCCCACCTCGGCCAATGGTGTTGAGTCTCGCGGATCCCTCCACCGCCTTTGAGGATGAATAATTATCGTCCATTTAGGTTGGTTTGATCCGAGGGCTGTGGTTCATCCTAGGGGGCTATATATTGAGCCCCCGGCCCCCGGGTAAAACCCTAATTCATTCTCTTCTTCATTCATCGAGAGGATTCAGAGAAGCCGAGCCACCATCTCAATTAGAGCTCCATAGTTTAGTAGCATAGCTACATAGGAATAGATCTAGAGGGAATCAAGCCTAGCTTGGAGTCCGGATACGTCGGAGTTCTTGGTAATTCCCCTCTACATTCTTGTAATATTCATTGTTCGTGATACTATGAGTAGTACTTTATTCTATTCTATTATATCAGACTTGACTTTGCTCTATTTGATTATGTTCTCAATTATATTGTTCTTAGTCTACTTTGATTATATGTTTAGCATAGTTGGACTAGAATTATGTTTATGCATAGGATCGTATAGCGCTTGCTCATTAGATCGATGGGTGAGTGGTAAATATTGTGTAGGCATGGTGCCTAGACCGTATTTATCTGCGATTGCACCCTATATTCCGGATCGTGAGGTAGATCGCGGGAGTGATAGTCTGTTGAGTCCTTTGTAGCCCTTCTCCCGAGTATAGGTCTAGCGAACAAACCTATTACATTGAAGTCATTGCTATGTCTCTTGTCTTCTCTGGTAATATCACTATGCATAGATGTAACCTTTTCCCGCCATGATTGCTAGATGTTCTTGCACTAATCATTGTATGCTTTGACTTTATAGTTAGAATAACATAGGATTACACCCTAGATCGTCCTAGTCCATGCTAGTGTTATAAGCTTAGAGTGCTAAGTTGAGATGGCTTATTACTATTATTTTATGTGGCTAAATGCTCTCATTTATCTTATGTCATTTATCATTCATTTCTATATTTTATGTGACACTTACCCCGTATGAGATGATCGATACGAGACAAGGTTGAGCTCTCCATTATTGCATGTGCATTGCTCATCACTCATTATCCAAAGTGCATTCCCTTCCCAGTGGTAAAATTATAAATAACGATACCTGGATTACTCCGGTTAAAATGCTACGATGATATATTCTGTGCGCTTGCGGAACCCTCCTTATTTCAGTTGCACTTAATAGACATCAACAAGCATTTTTGGCGCCGTTGCCGGGGAAGGTTGAAAGCCAATGGATAATGAGCAGCATTGCACTAGATAATGTGATTGAGTTGTCTTTGTCATACTAACCCTTCTCTACAGGATTACCCTTGTCTTTCGTCTATGTCATATCTTATGCAGGGTAATGTATGAAAAAGACAATTCTTCCTGATAATTATATTGACGATCCAGAAGCTTTATTCAGGAAGGCCAAAAACAAGTTGAAGAAGACCAATCAATCATCATCATCAACTCAACTTGAAAGTTTGTCAGAAGCAGAAAGTCAATCTTTCGTTCGAGACTTGACACCAGCGTTTGAAGCCATGGCGAACAAGTCACTCCGTGAGTTCTCGGCTCCACTACGGACAACATTCGTGCCGGACCGGCTGCGGACATCGAAGGAGCTTTTGAGCTCAAGCTGCGCGATCAACATGGTGCAAGCAAGCCGGTTACGTGGGAAGGCCCATGAAGATGCTAGTGCTCATCTCCAACACTTCCCGGAGATTTGTAGCACATTCACCATCAAGGATGTCCCCGAGAGATGCTATACTACTTCGCCTCTTCCCATTCTCACTCTTGGGGAGAGCGGCGATGGTTCTACGCCAATAAGGAGAAGAATACTACGTGGGCACTATGTTCCACCAATTTCTTGGCGAAGTTCTTTCCCATGGGCAAGACAAATGCTCTTCGTGGGAAGATATCAAGCTTTCGGCAACATCATAATGAGACTGTCCCGAAGCTTGGGAGCGCTTTCAAGATTACATCCTCGAGTGTCCTCATCATGGCATGGAGAATTGGCCGCTATGCGAGACATTCTACCATGGGCTCAACAACGACACACGTGAGACGATGGATCCGCGCTGGTGGTGCATTCTTATCACTCACTATTCCTCGGGCCACGGCTCTTGTGGAGAAGATGGCATCCAACCAAGGTTGGAGTGAAGAAAGAACTCGAGACCCGCAAGAGAGGTGGAGGAATGCACTGAAGGAGGTAGACATCTTTGTCTCGCCAAAATGGATCTGCTAATGAAGAGGCTCGATGAGAGAGCCCCGAGAGAAGAAAGAAATCATGCATATACATGATGCTCGCATGACATGTGAAGAGTGTGGAGAGACGGGGCACACAGGTGCTAAGCGCCCGTAGCCGAAGGAGGACGTGAACTACCTCAACAACAACAACAACAATAATTACTATCGTCCTCGCAGAATCAAGGTTGGAATCAGCCAGAGGCCTAATTACTCGGGCAATTATTCGGGCAACTATCAAGGTAACGGCTCCTCCTACAATAATTACAACCACCACCTTTGAGAGAGTTAGTGCTTGAATCAAGGCAAGATGATGGACAACTGTCCAAGAAGCGGCATCAAATGACAAGGTCCTAGAGACACTCGGCAACAGAATGGATGGCTTTTCCAATGCCATCAAGAGTCAGCTTCGGCTTCAATAAGATACTTGAGTCGCGGGTACAACGGCTTGTCAACCTTGCTCCTCTGGCGGCCAAGGTAAATTGGCGGGACAACCCGAAGAGCTCGAAAGCGCAAATCTTGTTGATATATTCAATGTAGAAGACAGCCGGAGTGATCCATCGAAGGGGTCATGGATTGATTCAACTCTGCCAATCAAGAAAGGAGATCCAGGGAGACCAGTTATTCCGATCTCCATTGGAAGTACCAACTTCAATGAAGTAGTCTGTGACTTCGGTGCAAGCATCAACATTATGCCAAGAGTGATATATGAGAAGCTATTCAGATGCCCCTTAGCATATACAACCATGTGCTTGCAGCTTGCAGATCAGTCACTCCGTGTTCCTTTGGGAGTACTAGAAGATATATGTGTACGAGTAGGCAACTCGTATGTCCCCGCAGACTTCGTGGTAGTGGATACACACGTGACGAAAGGTCCCCCATCATTCTCGGGGACGACCATTCTTGAACACCGCTGGAGCCATCATGTATGCCAACACGCCAAGATCATCTTCAATATCAAGGGCAAGAGAGAAACCTTCTTCTTCAAGAACAGTCTTTGCGGTTCAAAGACACCCTCATCAACAGAACAGTGAGAAGAAGAAGAATCCAGCTAAGAAGAGCAAGAACAAAGATAAGAAGACCAAGAAGATGGAGACAGTGAGGATGGTCACTGCAGTCCACAGGGAGCATGACCACTTACTCAGGTCCCCACGTCTGATCAAGAAGGATGACCCAGGTGTCCCAACCATTCAATGCTCCATCAACGAAGCTCTTTCAATAAAGCATCGTGACACCGGATCGGGCGTCAACATTATGGCCAAGGTAACCTATGAGTATCTATATGGCACTATGCCTTTGGAGCCCACCTATGCACGGCTACAAATGGCGAGATCGACATTCCGCTTCGTCGAAGGAGAAGTGAAGGATGTCCTCATCCGGATAGATGACCATTATGTCCCTACCGACTTCCTAGTCATCGATATGGGAGATGACTACGATCCTCCAATCATCCTAGGAAGACCATTCCCGAACACCACCAAAGCTATCATCTATATTGGGACAGGAGAGATTCACTTCCACTTTCCCACCGAGAAGGTACGCCGCTACTTCAACAATAATTATATAATCACCGAAGAGCCCAAGAAGAATAGAGCAAGGAGAAGGCAGCGTACCCGTCGCGTAACAAGAAGAACATCACTACGAGATGGATGGGCGACTATGAGGGAGAAGTGTCAAGATATGAAGACCGGTACCACGAAGAAAAAAATGTTGCGGAAGAAGAGGAGGTACTACCAACGAAGAGAAACAAGTGGTCCAAGAAGCTTCCTCCTCAAGGTCATCCTCTCCAACAAAGAAGGTGTGGAAGGTAAAAGCGAGAATCGAATCAATTCCTACACAAGAGGCGACATCATCGAGGCGCCGGCCAATGCACCCCTTGAAAAATGAGCGAACATGACAAGTCCCGTTCGGAGGACTTAAAACCACCGAACGCCGCGCCAAGAGGTAACTTGGTATTTATCAGCAATTCACTTTTCAAGCATCGTAATTTTACCTTAGCATATTTGTTTTCCTATTTGCATCTTAGTTGCATCTTTACTTTTTTTTTTATCTCGCATTAGAAAAGAAAATAAAGATGTTGTGCATTTGCATCCGAGAAAAACTTTAAGCCCCATGTGGATAATCATTCACGTGGTGGCACAAAAATAATTTCTCAAAGCATATTTATCTTTCCCTCGTCTCGCATTCCTTAAATAATAAAAAGATAAAAATATTTCTTGTGATCCGTTAGAATGAGTTTTAAGTTAGGGAAGTTCTAGACAACCAAAGCCTAGAGGTTTTATCACTAACGCTTAATCGTTCCACAAGCTTTGTTGTCTATTTGAGCTTCACAGAACATCAAGGATCAAGAAGAGCCAACAGAGCGAGAAGGACATCCAGTCCCCTGTCGGAGTCTTTGCCCGCGACACTTGAACGCATTGTCTCCAACGGCAACTATCTACGACACTCCTGGAGAACTAGAACGTCTTCATTGCCTTTCAGCAACATCAGCAGACTATGTCAACATCCAGCTTGGGGGAGAGCATCCCCCGTGTACCAAGCTAAGTGTTTCCAACTTAACTATTTATGCCTTGTTAGAATGTGCTTTGTTAAAACTACTAAAAAAAGATGCATAACCATAGAAACCCAGAAAGATTTCCTTATTTATCTTTTGGAGAGCTCTTGTAATCTGTCTTTAAAGTGATCCCTAGAATAAACTCTATATGGAGATGATGAATAGTTGCTCTGCCGTAATTCCTTTCAAGTACCTAAGTTTTCAACCATGCACTCTCCTGAGTTTTGGACACAACTGTTTAGATTTAATATTTGCTCTGAACCTGAAACTTGTGGGTAGCAAACACTTGATCTAAGTCTAGGTGGTTGACGGGTATGATATGGGAAGGATTTGAGCTGCTGTCCATCTTGTTCCTAGAGATACTAGAGTTCTGGAGAATTTATCTTTGAAAATATTAAATTCCTGCATGATGAGTTCCTTTATGATGAGAGTTTAAATTCCTACCACAGCCATATATTCATGCTTACTAGATTAGAAAAACCCATCTGTTTATATAGATCATATTGTAGGTTTGAGTGTAGACTTTATAGGCATTGAGTGTGGTTATGCTGTGGACCCATAAGGAATCAGTCATGTAGTTAAAGTCAATACTATGTGCTCTCCATCCATTGATCTATGCTACTTCTGTCCTCAGAAGCATGCACCTATTTTATAAATACTATATTCATTTTTTGTGCTACTTCTGTCCCTAGAAGTACCACCCACATATAGATCCATATCCACCACATATCGTGCTATCTCTACCCTGGAGATACGCACCTATACGCTCCTACCCGGGAGTACGCATCCATCCATCCATCCATCCACATATACATACACCACTTATTTCACTTCATCCGAAAAGGTTCTATTCCTATCCCGGGAGTGAACATCTAGAAATAATCATCGCCGTTCTATTTGCCTACATACAAGCTCCAAGTCATTATCATTTCAAATTATACACTCCCGTTGCTAAAGTTTCGTTTCCAGAGGATTGGTTGCTCTATAAAAAAAAAAGAAGAAAAAGAAAAAAAGAGAAAAAGAAAAAAAAAAGAGAAAAGAAGAAAGAAAGAAAAAGAAAGAGTAGCCAAGTCCTTCCATTCAAGAAGTTTCAAGGTTTCCAAATAAAGGGAGTCATGTTATCCTCGAAGGAGCAAGTGTAGAAGTAGATGTTCACCAAGTGATCACCCCTCATAATCATTTCCTTATCGTCATCCTATCATCATCTTATCATCCATTTCCTCATTCACATGCACATATGACTTTATTATTATTTTAGTTCCTATTGGATCCATGTCTTAACTATGCAATATATGCAAGTGAGTTTGAGTGTCTCCCCACCTATGAGCTCCACATAAGCCTATTAGAAAGTAGGGTGAGAGAGAGAAGGCACTTTCCACTATGCCTTAGTTCCATAAATACCACATATTCGAGAGAAGAGAGAAGGCATACACTACTCATGCCTTAGAAAGGATCCGAAATACCACAAATGAGAGACCCGAAAGGTTCATACAAGGAACACGAGTTTTATTTCAAAACTTTGCAAAAACTCTGGGATAATAGTTGATCAAAGAGCGAGAAACATGGCGCTTGACTTGACCGTTCTATCTTTCAACTACTCAAGACCCAAGTGACGGTTACAAGCCCCATGGTGAAAGGTAATATGAGTAAGTTTTGAGTCAGAATAGTTCACTCTAATCCGGAGGAAAGTTCTTGTTTGAACGCATGTGTACTTGTGAGGAATGAAAGCATTGTAGCAACTCCTGATCCATCACTGAGTCTATCTTTGCTCAAGGACGAGCAAAAGGTAAGCTTGGGGGAGTTTGTTGACGGTCGTTAAGTATCAATTTTATACCGTCAACGCAGCGAGAGAAAGGACTAATATGAGTTCACCTATTAGATATAGGGGTTACACCGACGAGAATTCCACGAGTTCGGTGATTGTCTATTTCGCAGGGGG
>JAENPR010001642.1:85000-129044 GCA_018135685.1 Themeda triandra
GAAAGGCATTCAACCCGGAAGATGAAGCAACCCTGGCCATACCGGATGCACCCATCCCCGTCGTCGTAGACCTTATGGATCTCACGCCATTGACGTGCTTTGATTGTAAGAAGATATACGAAGAACAGATATTCAAGGTAAGCAAATTATATCTCTTATAATCATAGCACGTCAATGGCGTGAGATCCATAAGGTCTACGGTGACGGGGATGGGTGCGTCCGGTATGGCCAGGGTTTCTTCATCTTCCGGGTTGAATGCCTTTCTCTTCCTCCGAGTAGATGATGACGGAGTAGCAGTCTTCGACCCCGACCTCATCGTAGTACTAAGATCAACCTGCAATGTGTGAGGGGGCTGGGGATATTATAGATGGTAGAGAGTGTGAGGGGGCCTGGTGATTTACAGATGGTAGAGAGTGTGAGGGGCCTGGGTAGAGCAGAGGGTGAGAGTGGAAACGCTTCAGATCAGAGGATGTGGTGGGTGGGTCACCATAATAGGCCAAGGTGGAACGGATGTCGTGGCCCCAGAAACCTTCCGGCTTCTGATTTTGCGAAACGCTTGCATTTGTGTGGGTTACGCACATAAGGAAGAGCTAGAGATAAATAAGGTTCTACTCCAATTAGAACTACATACAAAACCTAACCATCTATACCAACTAGATGATATCCCGCTCGGTCATGTTGCATTAATCCTCTGTCCTCTATCCTCTATGTTCATATCATCGCATATTAATCTCACAGTTTGCCTTTGATCCGCGTACGTTTACGTAAGCCAAGGAGTTAGGTCATAACGCATTGAAAACGGCCGCACATGGCACCATTCACTACCTTCGCCGCTTGACGATTCCTCGTCCATGGCGCAACTGGGGCGCATGGCGCCCTGGCCAGCATTATTACTGTAGTAAATGTTTGAATTGAACCATCGTTATTGGCATGCAAGAAAATGCTGCTCCGTGTTTATATATGGACGGATCGTGCTCCCGGCAACAAGGATGTCCATCTTCCCCATATGCATCCAAGCTCTCGCGCCGTGTACACGGCCGACGATGGCCACCGTGCAGCACTGCATCCACTGCATCCACCGAGCGGGGCATAGGCCGTTACCAGTACGGGTTCACCTTCTACGTCGTGGACTCGTGGGGGCGAGGGCTCGGCAACTTCGACGAGCGACACGGTCGTCGTGCCCAGAGGTGGCAAGGCCCGGTGAGCAGCCTGGCCGCCGCTGACGACCATGCATTTTGGAACCACCCGGATCATCTAGCAGAACAGGAACAGAAATAACATGTAGACACGTTATTATTTTGTCTGACAGGATCCAGTGAGTGAGGTTCAGTTTTCTCTCGGACCTGTGAGTTGAACTTCCAAACAAACAACTTCCAAGCAAAGGGCAACAACATTGTTCAAATGGAGTGTAGCTTAATGTTACACATAATTATACCTATACATCGGAAATAATTAGAACTGCAAATCCTGACACAAGCTGCAAGGTCCCAGAACTTCCAATTTAACTGAAGGGGGGACTTTGTCCTTGATGTAGGATCCAATAGCCAAGAGTACTTTCTCGGACTCCATAACCATATCCCTCTCCATTGGCAGGCATTTGCCAGTTTTGTTGACCGAGCACCGTGGAATGTAAGGCAATCAAGTGACGCAGCATTCTCAAGAATATAGCATGTTAGCTCAACCAAGCTCTTTGCAGAGCAGAAGCTATTGATCGTCACAGTCTTGAGGCTGTTGTGGCGTTGTCCTGCCATCTGCCTCAGAGGCGAGGGATCTCCAACAATTGAGTCATGCTGCATCTGTAACTGTGACACCTAAAGGAAAAAAACAAGATGCCAGAATTAATAGTTCTGCCATATAGATACACACAAAAAAGTTACTAGTCACAATTTGCAGGATGAACAATGACTTACTCCCAAGACAAAATTCTCCAGCGAAGGTGCGGAATCAAGAAAAGAAACCACAGAGAAACAGTCATAAGCACGGGAAAATGCATCTCCATATAGAGTAATACCCAAGAACCTGAGACGTAAGAATTTGCTTGGCGACATTGGTGTGCTAACCGCCTGCATAAATATGTTTCAGACTCCCAAAGATATGACCAGTTAACCGCTTCACTAGTCTACAATCACACAAGTATTCACTAATCTAAAATCACCAAGGAATCAAACCAAAGAGTTAACAAAATACCTCATAAAGTGAATCAATATAAAGGGTTTCCAGATTTGGCACAATGGAAGGAAGCTTGACACAAGCATAAGAGATGGCACACTTCATGCTCAGTGTTATGTACTTCACATGCGATGATTCCGCAAGTGAGACTTGTACCTGGCCTTCTTCTGATGAAAAGTGAAAAGTGGAGATATTTGGAGCTTTGATCTCTACAACTTGCAGTTTGTCACATTCAAGCACACCGAGACAGCTGAGCCGCTTCATAAGGAAAGGTATATTCAGGCAACTTATCTTGTTGCAAAAACCTAAATCCAAGTGCTCCAAAGCAGGGGAATTCAAAAGGAGGCACCCTAACTCATCCCCTGTGATTCGCACCTCATGTAGACTCAAATTTGTCAGGTTTTTCAAGCAATCAAGTCCAGCAGTGCTACTAAAGGTGCACTGAAAAAGGAGTAGACGTCGAATTGAGTTTCCACTTCCATTAGATAAAAGCGAGGATGGGAAACAATATTTTGGCCCCTCAAGAGGTAACACTAGGGTGAGTTCTTCGAGCTCTGGGGTAATAGCATCCTTGAGCCAACTATTGAGATAACAATGGGTGTTGGCATTGTAGCCAAAGAATTCAATCTTCAGACTCTTCAAGCCCACACCAGAGTGCTTTTTCAGGATGTGGTCAACTTTGCTGTTAAAATCCCTTGTTATTTCATCCTTGCCACGGACATCCTCATCCAAGCCCAGTGATATTTTGCTGAATGCGATGTTGGGACGACATCTCCAAGAATCTAAAAAGGCATGAGACACAAGGGCAGCACGGGCAGCGTTTCGGAGTGGCATTAGGGAATGAATATGACGCCATATATCCTGCATGCAAAACAAGTTTAGACTGCAGTGGTGATTTATTCAAACTAAAATCAAATAAAACTGATCTCTAACAAACTACTATGAAAACAATATTACCTCCATCCCTTAATATATGATGTCGGTTAGTTGAACATCAAGGGAGTATACCTACTACTAATGCTAATTTGGTCATGAGCACGAAGAAAGTAGGAAAAAATAATGTTGGAGAAACATTAAGCTTCGTGACAGGACTGATAGCGCAACATGGGCTGAGCATACAATCAGAGCACAGAGCAAGCTGCAGAGGAGCTCGTGCAGACATACCAATGCAGGCAGACACAGCACTGTGTAGGCTTAGAAAAGGGGAGGGGGGCACGTGTGTAGGTTATCGAGTGTCGACAGTGGCTTGATCCACCACTAAAGAATCCCTTCTAATCCATAGGTAGTTTAGTCGTAGCAAAAGAAGCACATCTGATAAGAAAAAATGTAACAAGACGCCTATAGGCTCCTACTCCTTATGACATACTAATGGCAATTTTCTGCTAGAGGCTAAGCTGGTAGAGGCTGGACAAAGGTGTGATGTAGTAGTGTTGCAGACCTAACAAAGATGACATTCATCGGTTCATGAGATTTTACAAGATAGCACAGATCCACAAGTTTATACGGTTAGAGCAGCCATGGTTCTTTACTCCTTTAAATATATCAGTTGATAGCCAAATCTTGATTCCCCACCCAGCCAACTTAAATGTAGTATACGCACTCATGTATATGTCCAGTAAAGTCACCCAACATGTTCCAATGTAAAGAAATGCTTTTGTTCGCAATGCACTAGTTATTTGCATATATGGCTTCCATTATCAGCATTACCGTACCTCTGGAAGGTCTGGTCCTGAATATCTCATTTTTTTCGCACCTTTTGGACTGCCATTATCCTTGTGACCAGATCTCTTCCCATTACCAAATGAAGAAGCCACCCAATCTGCAATTAAGCATATCTTGGTTATGACAATAGAAATAGAAAAGCACACTGATAGTATGCAAGCGCAATTTGTTTGTCACCCAAATGTTGTGCAACTAAACAGGCTTCATACCCATCACTAGTGTCAGCATATGTATGTGTTATTGGAGGATATTACTGTGTTTCCCAAGCTTTATCAGTTATGTACAGTCCAAATGAACACTGAAGCAGAGTATGGTCCAATGGAGCCTCGGTGTGGTATTTAGAGTCAAATGAAAACTTTAGCTAGCTAGCTTATAGAAGAACACAGAGTTAAAAGGGGCAGCCTTTCTATGTATCAGCAAAATAATGTTCACTTTCCTGGGGAAAAAGAAGGCACTAACTTTGTATCCACCAAAGTAAGGATTTTTTGGGGAGGTTAACCATGGCATTACAATTTGTTGGGAGACACAGCCACTACAATTCATCCATTTGAAACTTGAAAGCGTGCCATTACAACATTAATTTGAACAGTAATGGAAGGAAGCTTACTAGAGACAGAGAGGGCTTACTAGGGCCTGGAATCTGGCCAGGCCGCCGACTTCGCTCCCGTTGCCGCCGCCGACACCGAAAGGACATGAGATGATTCAGAGCCAGCAGCTCCATGAAAGGACGATGGCTGGGATTCAGACGGCGGGCGGGCCGGCCGGCCGGCCTCCTCGCTCTTGCGTGCTCAGAGTCCTGGCTTCGCCCAGCAAGGCGGCGCGGGTGCAGGAGGTTTCAGGATTTTGCTTGATTTGCGTCCCGTAAACCAGATAGGAGGAGGAAGAGGAACATCAGATCGTCCCTCCCGCTCGATTTCTATTCCAACTAGTGGCACGGCGCGCCCTCGCGCGCCTGGGAGGAAGAGTTGTGGAACCAACAATGGAGGATCATTAGTGATGACAATGAAATTCCATGGTATTTTGTAATATGGTAAGTATGAAGCCACTATATTTTATAAATGGCTTTCATTATCATAGAGGTAGCATAGCAGGAAATAATTTACAAACAGAATGTAGTGTAGGATGTTTTAATAGTACTTGATCACATTTTTGGTACATCGGAGATGGTCCTAGGGTACAAAAGAGCTAGAGTGGTACACGGTAATTCTGTATAAGATTAGTACCAAGTGGACTGCTGCTTCGTTGGGGTTCGGCATACAAATATTGTCGATAATGACTACAGCTTGCGTTGATGTGGAAAAGCTTGACAGAATCTTTGGGCAGAAATATTATAGAAGAAGTGGACTTTGAGCTTCGTCTGTCTTCAACATAATTGGAGGAAGAATCACTATGATTCCTAGTCATGTAAATGAAATAAAATTGAGTTAGCACAAAAGAAAAGCATGCGTAAAACAAAAATTTCACCCAACTGAAATGATGCGGCAACTAAAAGTAACAACATTCTTATCTTTAATTTATCGCAAAATCCTTCTTCGATCACGAAATGTAGATACATTTAAGTCTACCTTGGGTGAAGACCTTTTAATCTTTAACATCATCAATAGTTATAATTTCGCATACATTAGTAGCACAAGACTGATGGTAGATTGGTAGCAGATTAATCATGGAAGATACTTTTTTTTATTTAGATACTATATTTGCATACATATTACTAATTATTGTATATGAGGCCGAGTCAATGCCCCAATGAATTTGTGCCGGAGAAAGTAGTGTATATAATTAATGAACATATTAAGTTTAGACAAGGCCGGAAGGAAAATGCCAATTCACTTCCATATCCACAATGTTTGTCAATCGAGATACCTTCTCCCTACCGGGGTCTCTAAAATGCTCTTTGTGTTGTGTGGTCTCCATATACTTCCATCACTGAAAATATTTCTGTATGAACCTAACTCACCAAAATAACAAATGTCAAAATTATCTAATTAAGGTATTCCGTACAATGACGAATATGGTAGGAATTTGATATGGTCAAGGTACCTTCAAGTTTTCCTCTGGCTGAGGAAATATGGAGTAGGGATTTACTTCCTTGTCAGGAGTAGCAACTGCTACTGCAGTCTTTTCTTCCTGTATATCATTGGAAACCATAATGACTATATGATAACTAAATAGTCGTATATTAAACTTGAAGCAATTTCAGCCAACAAACCTCAAGTTTAACAGGCTTCTCCTTCTTCTTTTTCATTGGTTTAGCATTATTTGCTTCGTTTTTGGACCTAAAATTTCGAGAAGTCCTTTCTCAATTTCCTACTGTAGCATAACCAAATTGTAGTGACTTAGTGCAAGCCATATGGTGAAGTTCACATGAACAAATATAGGGGGAAAAATATAACAACTTCAACTATTCTACGTAACCTTGATTGACTTAGTATCACCCCAAGGATGCCTCTTTCTTACATGTCCACATAAGCGCCAACCGAAAGAAAGAATTAGAAACAAATGATGCTCAGTTATTATAGTCCCACATCAAAAGGAAAAATGAAAAGGGTGAAAATTAGCAACATTGAAATAAAGGAAGGTGGAGTGGAACCCAAACAATTTATACAATACCGCTGCTCTACTAAGGATTACATATTTTCTTTTAAAACATCCGTGATTGTTGACTAAATCTCTTCAAACGATTCACGATTCACCAAACATGTTCATATCACTATGCAAATCATGACACAAAGTTTTGTTTTTATATGGGGCTACCAAACGAACTGGATAAGGAAAGGTGTGACCTTTTCCTATGTCATAAAGTGTGCTAAACTGGTTATCTATGATGGTGAGACACATGGTTTACCACTGTACATAGGAGGTAGAAAATAGGGAGAAATGAATTTTACAGTACCATGACATAGTGGATAGAAATCTGACAAAAAGAATGGCGCTGTAATTTTAATTCTAGTGAACTTTGATCTCACTCTACTTATGTATTTGTTGCACTAAGCATTCAAGGGTCATATGAAAATGGCAATAAAAACTAAGTTACCTATTATCAGAAACCTAAACATTGTTGATATTTAATAGGGATCAGTCTACTCTTTTTCATAGCGATAATTTTGGAGCAAAGAAAATTTTATTTGAACATGAATTGCGTTGTTCTATTACTATAAGTGGTATGTTTAAGCCATGACACAACCTTCAATTGGACTCTATTGTGGAAGTGAGGGCATGCTGAAATAAGAAAGGTAGTAGACTGATGATCCTAAGTAGCATAAAAAAAATAAGAAATATATACAATTTGGAAATTCTTACCTTCCTTTTATCGTTACGGCGGTAAGGAGCATGTCCATTTATAACTAAGCACCTTGCTCCTTTAATAAAACCTTAGCAAGTCGGCACAGTTCCAAAGTCTCGAGCTGAAAACAAGCTGCCAAAGAAAAAAAAAACAAATGAACCTGTCCAAGTAAAAAACAGGACGTCTAATTTTTCATATGTTAAGCTGCAGAGTTTTATGGCTGTTATTTAAACAAAGCTATAAACTGTTGAATCTACTATCATTAGTTGACCTATGTATCTAGCTATTCAATTTCAAACTAATATTTTCATAAGCACAGCCTAAATGCAGTCCTAAAACATGATCTATATTCACTGATATGGTAAAAGATGGCAGAGATAGCCTAAATGGGCACTGTACATTATTAAAAGATAGTGACACATGCATGTGGTAGCAACAGCATGGAAACACCAATTTGAGTGTCATCCTCCAAAAGACATGTCCTTAGTGACCAGTCATTCAAATTTGATTGGAGCAAAAGTGCAAAACATACAGGTCAGAAAAAGGACTAATTATTTCGAACTCCCGCAAGGATCAATCATTGGGAGGGCAAAAGTGTTAATGACAGGTCATAATAATTTTTTTGTAGAGGACTGGTTGCTTTGAGGTTATTAACTATAAAGAAGCGATAATAAAAAGTTAAAAAAAAAGTAATGTTGTTTTCCACGAACTGCTGCAGTGGGTACACAAGTCTGATTCATTTTTTTCCTTCATACAGGGTAAATCAGATCTAAAACAAATTATGGATAGGTAACAATTGTTCATCTAACTGGAACCATATAAGGGACTTACTGGGCACTGCATCTTTTAACTGAAGTTGCATACCACATAAGGGACTTATCGACCGCATCTAAAGATCTGTCATAGAGATTTACACTTTTAGGGGGCAATAAGTAACTGAAGTTATGATGTTATCTCAAAATTCATTTATGGAGTGATGATGTCGCAAAAAAGAGTAAAAGTCGTTCTAACAAAAATAGCCAAAAACTTGATGGAAGCAACTATACCGAGTGAAATCCTTTTTATTGTTCTATATGATACTTCCCACTCATTAAATAATTTAAGAACAAGAGCAACATACTATTGGCAAACTGAAGCAAGTTACATGACCTGGAAATCGCAGTCATCCTGGGTGGTGCTCTTTACCTGGTTGTTTGTTTCGAGACTTTGCATGGCTGAAGGGCCTTTGTTGCTATGACTCAGCCTCCACTCTTCTCGTAACCAACATAGCACCAGAGAAAAAGGACAACAATTCCTAGTTATGGATGGCACACCTAAAGAAAAAAGACAGTTTGATTTGAGTACAATAATTTAGGAGAACGAACAGTATGAGCCAAACATTTTTTTTTTTAGAAAGATAGTATGAGCCAAACATGTATTTGAGGAATCATATTACTTTGACACAATCTTAGTAACCAAAGTTCAAGGTTTCAAAAAGGCATATGGGTAAACAATGAGCTCAGGACAAAACAAAATAGAATAAATACAATATCTTTGACAGCTATGAAAACGAGAATAGTTCAGGGCGAGTGAGCAAACAGAGGGTCTGCACTTCGACCAACATAAGAGCACTGAACAGCAATCCCACAACCGTGAATAAAATATCTTAAGTTAAAAGAAAGTAATTTAATACTTCATCAATGGATAGTGGAAGAAAGCTTTTGTTATTCACGGTTCCAAGAAGCAAATTTTTGGCCAATCAACACAAGTACGGATCCTCTATGGATTACCACAAGCACTGTTGTGCTGAAACAAAAATGGAATTGCTTGCAGCAACTAAAATTCAGAGAAAGAACCAAACTCACTTGGTAACTCCTGCCGTACTTGCAATGGAGAAATCCAAGCACTGTGATGCTGAAGCTACGGACAGGCATCTAGGCAAGTAGAGATTGACGGATGCAAGATAATAGAATAACCTACAGAAGCTAGTTCCTGAAAATGACGCAAGATCTAAATGTCACTGCTCAAATTAAAGAATTGGATGTTATAGCTGAATGAACAGAGAGAGATCGATAGCATTCATATAAGCCTAAGTTGTCAAAAAGAGAAGCCTAAGTTGACAAAAATATATATATAAACTTCCTGAATCAGAAATAAGAGCTTGTAACATTAATTGTAATTATATTGGCATTCACAAATGAGTTTCATGTGCATGTAATATTTTGAGGCTATGTCCTTAGAAAATCATGGCTACTTAAGCTTACCAGACATTGTAATCTCATCATTCGAAGTTACAAAGTGAATCCTTCTATGGACATGGTTGTCATGGATCTGGTTAAAATAGTTGTTTACATTTTCCCAGAGGGAATGGAAATGAACCATATATCGAGTCAACCTCTAGGAACTAATATATTTTTATATATGTACAAATAATTTAGATGGAATTGTAGTCAAGAAACTAATGTATTTTTATATATGTGTATATAAATAATTTAAATGGAATTGCGGTGAAGGAACTACTGTATTTTTATATCACTGATATAGAATAAGTCCCTCTCACTGTTGCTACCTCCTAATTTGAAAATGGGCAGTGCAGTGGCACAGCGGAATGAGATTTGCATCTCTAAATCATAGTAACGTGTATCTAACTCAGCAACGCTAGATGAATTCATCATTGCAAATGAAACCTTTTATTCAGATGTTTAACCAAGGCAAGATCAGCACTAAATGACCCTCCAAAGGCACGGAAACTAAATGCAAGTGTGCTCACCATATGCACCAATCAGGCTGCAGGTGCTGCTGAACGGAAGTCGAATTGGAAGATGAATGGCAGACATTCTAGGCTTGGACGTCCGATGTTCTTGGTCAGCGATCTGGTGCTCCTAATACAAATGGATTAATGCTAGAGTTTCAGACCTCAGTTTCGTACAACAGTGAAGAGAAGGGATGGGGTACCTGGTGGGCGCTCCTCGGTAACAAACCGGCGAGCTTTGTCCCCGCAGTCGTCGTTGGGTGATGCGTGACAGCAAATCGCCGAGCCTGGACGCCGCAGTTGCCGGTGAGGCCAACGTTGCTAGGGTTTCGTGGAGCAGACCCGCCCTGCTAAGAGGATGCGGCGCAGGTGGAAGACGCAGCAGCCGCCACCGGCTGTGCCAGCCGCGCCGCTCCGTGGGCGGGGACGGCCGCCGGCAGGGCACACGCGCCGGCGCGCCGCCCGCAGCCGCCGCCCCGGCACCCCGCTCGCAGCCGCCGCCGCCACGCGCCGCGCCGCCTCCGCGCGAGGGAAGGGGTGAGAGGGAGAGGAGGAGGAGAGGCGGAGGGGGAGGGCCGCCGCCGCCGCCACCGCCGCTGCGCGCCTTGCGTCGTCGCCCCAGCCCCTGTCCGTGTCGGGGAGGCGGAGAAGACAACGAGAGAAAGAGATAAGGCCAGTTTTTTTTTTAGCTGGGAAGAGAATCGGAAGCCGGTGTATATATTGAATGGGCTGGCTTTGAAGCGGAAGCTGGTGGAAACGAGCCATGGGAGCCGCTTCTGGACAAAGCTGCTCCGAGTAAAAGCCGATTCAGTAAATCTTATCCGTAGAATCTGAGATCTAACCGTGGTAAAAAATTCAGGTGATGTGGATAGGCGTTCTTTGGCGGAGCTCGGTGCGGATTGAAGAGGTTAACTCCTGCTCGCAACAAAAAATAATTCCTAATTAATAAATAAAAGAAAAGAAAACCTTTTTCTTTTGGCGCGCGCGGAGGGAGTGATGGATCGCAACGCATCCTATGCAAACTAGACATCCCGTGCAAACTTGTAAACTAACGATCGGACCGCGGGATGTTGATCCAAGGGGGCGCATGAGAGAGGTGGAAGGAGGGATTTGTAAAAGTGTGATTAAGAGCGGGTGGTTAAGTGTAAAATTATCCAATCTCTCCATGCCCCTTGGATCAACATCGTGCGGTCCAGATCGTTAGTTTACAAGTTTGCACGGATAGAGAACACGAGAGGGATTCGACCTATTTTTATTTTTTATTTTTAGAAAAAAATTACTTCGGATCTCTTTTTATCACGCCATCGAATTAGACCAAACTAAGCAATAACATAATCTTCGTTAGTTTATACGTGGTAACTTAGATAATCATAATTTACTTGAAGGGTCAACATTCACGTTGACGTCACACATTCACGCCTTTCCTATGTTATTTAATAAATGATTAATTTTATATAAAACATTTACTGGATAATGATTCAACTTAAGGGCCTCTTGGAAATTGTATATGGATTCCATAAGAAAAATGCACGAAATCAAAAAAAAAAAAAAAATCATCTGTTGATCCCACATTCTAAATGGGTGGCACGGATGTTTGGTGGTGACAGTGTCCGAAGCATAGGGGGAAAAAACCCTAAGCTAGAAGCAAACACATCAACAAAGTGGAGGGAAAAAACCCGTCGGCCGCACCGTGGTGAAGCCGGCCACTTCAGGCGCCTCCTGTAAATGTTTGGCGCCGACATGTGGGCCCATGCCCTCTCCCCGCACAGGCTCCTCGCTCGGCCGCGAGGACCTCGTCAATCGTCCACACGGCTTCGCTCGCATGACCTCCCCACGCGAGCGTTCGGCGCCCGACATTCCAATCCATGCCCACGCCCCAGCTCCTCGCCCGCCGGCCGCCGGCAGCGCTCCTCGCCGTCACAGTCGCAAGTGCCGCAATCGGCCGTTCTCCGCCCTCACTCTCATCATCGCGAGGCACGGCCGCCCTCGCTCGTCGCAACCGAGGACGGATCTGGGGTGCACCAGGCCAGGGGCAACGCCTGAGGCGTGTGCTTCAGACTCCTCCGTCGAGCAGGCCCAAACGGCCACATCAGCCTTACCCTTAGTCTGTCACTTCTCGATCTACGTCGTCGCGGCGCCGCCACTGGAGTTGGCCGAGGGAAACCCATGTGACTGCTTGGATCGAGGCACTTGCGGGCAGATCCGGGCGACGACGGCGTCTAGCTTCAGGCTGGCTATGGATCCGGCCCTGGCTACATTCCTCAACCAGCCCTTGTTGAATGCTCGAGGCAGTGGATCAGGCTGCGCTAGCAGCATCTGTTTGGTCGATTTCAGAAGATGCATACCCGCGGCATCTTGCTTCCTGTTCGACTTTCGATCTCACGATGCACCTGTCTGCTATGTAAGCTCTCGTTCTTCCCCTGCATTTCATAACTGAGAAGATGATTACTTAATACAAGTGTAACACTGCGTGTATGAAAATGTATTTGCTTCTAGGAAAATACAGTATATGCCACTGCAGTTTGAATTGATACTAAAAATTCATGGTGTTTTACTATGTTATAATTCCTTGAACTGATATAAAAAAATGAAGCAAAGGAGGACATATACGTATGCTACTTTGTATTTTAGTGTTGCAGTAGCAGTTTGCAGATTTTACTCTATCGTCTACTTGAGTGTTTGGATTGCATTTCAGACAATGACTAAATGGACAAGCTGTCTATACTATTGACTGCAGCAAAGGAAGCAATGGCCTTCCCTAACCATATTTGCAGTTCTTTCTTTTGGTGGATGTGACATCCAAGCTTATATTGCAGCTGGTGTATTTGATTCAGAATGTTCAGGGCACCTCAATGTGTTTTGCTCTATATATGCCTTGATTTTTTTTTTTTTTGTATCTTGTGCAGGTAGAGTGAATAGGTGTTAGGTTACCTGATCTTTGTTATCACTTATCACTGTGAGTTCAAAAAACCGTATTGAAACAATTGAACATAGTGCACAAACCACTTTCTTAAATTCACTGGAAAATTAAGATGGCTGGATATATTCTGAAATTACTATTTTCTTTCCAGATTCTCACTACTTGCAAGTATTCTCAAGGTCTCTACTATATAGATGGTCCTTAGGTCATTTGAAAGCCTTTTATTTAGTAGTACTTCGATATCCTTGAATTGATGTATAGTGTTTCTTTGACATGTCCAAGCTCAAAGCAAAAGCAATATCAACATGCATATCATGATGCTACTTGAGGAAAATCTTCAGCTTGCTCCTTTGGAAAACATTTATGACGGGATCTGAAGTTAATTTTGATTTGGCATATACAAACGTGTGACAGGATTATAAAATAATTTGAAGGAGCAGTTGTTGTAGGGTTATGATTAGAGAAATTTCACTCGTTTCTTTTCAAAATTATATATCACAAGCTTAAGAATTGTATGCATTTATTCTTCCTTCCTTGGGATAAACTAGCAAAAATGTTGCCACTCCATGTACGCATCATTTGTTTGATGAATTAAATGATGGATCAGTTCCTGGTTTACTATGTGGGTTGAGGGGAATGAACAGCCAAGGAATTTAGTCAATACTTATTTTGTTGTGTTTGGGATTTCAGTGGTTAAAGTCAAATATAGAATTATTTTGTTGTGTTTGGGATTTCAGTGGTTAAAGTCAAATATAGAACTTGAATATTTTATTGGAACAAACATTTAGGCATGCATGCTGGCTACCAAATCAAGGAGGTAGCCAAAACTCAAATCACATGATAGAACACAAATATGCTTTGTACAGATGCAGTTTGAAACTCAAAACTTATTCACTCATGCTAATGTCTGAAGTTCGAAATGGGAAACAGTGCATGGTTAGTACATCTACCGTCGCATTTTTGTTAGTGCAGGTCGACTGGTTGAGCTGAGTGTTGTAAATCTTCATAGTGCCTTGTTGAAGCCTCCAAAGAATGGTTAAATATTAGGTAAGTTATGATTCCCTATTGTTGAATCATTTCCTAGGTTTGTCCCAATCGACAAATGTTCAGTGTTTAATATTATAGGAGTGGACTCTTTAGCTGATTGCAGGTTCATTCAGTTGCTGGCAGCCTAGCACACATGAGGCATACAGTCATACAGATGATGGTGTTCAATTGCAGGGAAAGTAGAGCGTGAACCATGAAGCCATGACTCCTACTTGCTGGGCTTGTCCATTCCAGTTCCTCTGGTTCCGAAGCTCTATGTGTAATTCAGCTCTATAGATTACAGCAGTATGTTTGTTTTCTTCATGCTAAAATTCATGTTTTAGAGATGTTAAAAGACAGGTTAGGTTTTGCATTATGATCTATGTAACCAAACTGCGTGTATTCTGAAAACATTTTTCTCTTAGATTGTTTCGAGTTCACATTATATTCTAATTATTATTATTCATCCTTTGTGAAGACTTATGTAAAAGTGGTGTTGCAATTGCAAACATCATGCTCGACAGATAGTTTTTTTTGTATTAGTATAACACATTCATATTTACATTATCATCGTACTATTTTCTTGGCCTATTATAATGCATGAACATTTATCATTTTTTTGGTAACAATATAACACATTCACATTTATATTATCATGGTATAAGTGATGTTTTTATCCCGTTGCAACGCACGGGTATTTACCTAGTGACCAATAAATATGGGAAATCAGCACAAGCAAGAATGTAAAGTTAAATCTCAAACTGTGTTGGTGGAGCCTCTGTTTCTGAATTTGCCAATTTGACTAATCTGTTTGAGCCACTGTGGGAGACCAAGCTTGATTGAAATCTGCCTATTAAAGTAAAAATCTTTTAGATAGATAGCAGCGACTCAACTTGGGCCAAGGCCAGCGGGCACGAACAATTGGGCCGACTGTTGAGCTCTGGATATAGAGATAGGAGAGCAGAACAAGCCCAACAGTTGCCGCGCCGGAGCCCTCCTCGTCCAGCACCCCAAAACCAAAATCATCAGTCGCGGTAACTCGCTCCCGCGGGATCAGCTAGCAGCAGGCGGAGGCGGAGAGGAGGAAGGGAGGGAACAACTCCGGGAAGCCGGCGGAAGGTTTAGTTCGAGCTGTTGCCTTGTTGGACATGGCCCCGATGCGGCAGCGCGAGGCCGAGGGCGCCGCCGCTCCTCGGCAGGCTGCGAACGCAGGTGCGTATAAAACAGTCGTCCGGCCAATCGCGGTTTTGGGGGTCCGCTCGCTCGCTGTTAGGGTTTGATTAGGGTTCATAGCATTGGGGGGCGATTGGGCATCCCTGCACTGCGAGATGCCAATGCCGTCTGGGGTTCCACTTCTCACTCGAAATGTTTGCATGCAATGCTCGTTCAGGTCGGAGGAATCAGACGGCTGCCGCTGCTCCTTCAGGTTCGAGGAATCAGACTGCCGCCGCCGCGATCCGCCGTCGGCACGCTAGGAACCGGCGACAGCGAGCGCTGGACGCCTCTGTCGTTTATGGGTTGGAATGGAAACAAGAACAGTCACATCTTGTATTTTGATTGGAGTTGCTTCATCTCTGTTTTCTCTGAAACATTCGTCTTCACCGTCACAGCAGGGAGGCCAATGGGAATCTCCGCCTCCTCATCATGAACCTCAGCGCCCAGCCCAACGCGGCAGACGAGGTGTCCTCTCCGCGTGATTAATTTTGCCTCGGATTGAAACATGCTGCTGTTATCTAATGATCTAATACCAGTTTCGTCTTTGCAGAATACCGTAGCTCCTGCAGAGATGGACACGGCTGAGACACACACCATAAAAGATCTCCTCAAGATGGCTGCGGATGCAACTGAAGCCGTAGCTATGTTGCAGAGGGACAACAATCAGATAAGGGAGAGACAGGAAGAAATCAAAGCAGATATGCAAAGGTACTTTCCCAACTATCTAGCTGTTTTGTGGTATTTTTGTCGGGTACGTTCATTTGTGCGAAAACATGCATGTTTTGTTTCATCTTCCAGAAAGGTCATTGCATGGTGTTGCAGCATGTGCATGAACACATTTGTAGAGATCGAGCATGCTTAATTTGGTACTTCGGCTAGTCTTCTAAAGTCTAAACTTTATCAAGTCAAGTCTATTTAGCATTTGGCAGTCATGTGTGTTTATATTTTTGATACATAGCATCCAAATTTTGATATCTCTAACTGTAGTACTCAATCTTCACGTTGAGTTCCTTGTCTTTGTGATGAACAGCATAGTTGCTGATATGAACCGGCTTGAGAGTGAGAAGGCTGAGAAAGAAGCTCTAGTCCAAAGGGTGATGGAGGAGCTTGAGAGTGAGAAAGCTCAGAGCGCAGCTGAAGTCCAAAAGGTGATGGATGAGAATATAAGGCTACGCGCAATGCTCGACAAGAAGGAGGCGCAGCTCCAGGCAATGAGTGAGCAATGCAAGTTCATGGCGTTGAATCACCACAACTCAGCTTCCCTTGCCCTAATAATGAAGTGATGCGCCTTACAAACTACGGTTACATGGAAGGTTAATCTGTAGGTGGATATTTTGATAAATTTGTTGAAGACATTCTGGCACTAATTTGGCAAAAGTCCACATTCAGAGATGGGACAATAAATTTCAGCTCGCCAGAAACTTTATATTACAAAATGAGAATAAGGATTGATTTTTACCTAAAAATATATTTTTTAGAAATCGGCAAACTTACCCTAAAGCCATTTAGTACTATGTAAGCTTATATCCCGAAGCGGGTGGTGAAAAGCAAATCAAGTAAGTTCACCAAAATCATTTGAGAATGCAGAGCACAGCTGGATGCATCAATCTTCACATTTGAGCTTTAGTTAAAGGAGAAACATTTACACAAACTACAACATGCGGGCAATAACAATCAATTTACAAGCTCCTATGCACACGTCGATTTGCATGTTCCGTTTCCGATGTCTAATAGTTTTTCAATAGCAAACCACAAATTTACAAGCTCCTATGTACACCTCGATTTGCATGTTTCGTTTTGGATGTCTAATAGTTTGTTCAATAGCAAAAGTAGGAAAATGTATACCGGAGCAAGTGAACTTCGCAAAGCTGCGAAATAGTCCTCTTCAACATTTTTTATATTAGCAAATTGTCACTGCTTAAGCTGATACACCATGATATGGACCTTATCCAAAGCCCAAAGGCCAAGGCCACAAAGGTGAAATTAACACAGGATTTTGCTCAGTTTAAGCTTTGCCATCATAAATATTTTTTTTGACGAGTGAGCAGGAGAGCTACACATCATCATCATCATCATTATACTGATGAGAAGATAAACGAGTCTAAGAAGACTCCTGTATGGCCCCTAGAGCAGGAATCGTAACCAGCCCTAACCACAAAATGTAGTGATCGTAATTCGTAAATTCATAATCACATTATATTATTATACTGCCAAAATATGCCACATAATTCAGAAGCAGTAGTACTAAAACTTTGACCAGCCCAGCTCTGCATTTCATAGTTGTTTCTTATAATAAGCCCAATAAGTTTCACTCTAATAACCCAATTTAAAATGCAATTTTTAAGATTGAGAAAAAAAAATCGTGATGGACTTGGAGCCCATTACAGTTGCGAGAAGCCCATGACCTGCCATAGTGCCGTTGGTAGTGAGTGGTTTAAAACAGGAGCCGCGCGACGCGATTCTACTTCCACGGAGGCCAGCCACCACCGGCGCGCACGCACCATCCTCCTCCTCGAGCACAGCAGGCGGATCGAGAGGAGGCAGGGTCGCAGGGAGGAACAACTCCTCGGGAGACCAGCCGGCGGCAGTTTGTTCGGCATGGCCACGAGGCGCCAGCGCGAGGCCGCCGCTCCTCGTCCGGCTTCGAACGCAGGTGCGCACGCGGAATCGCTCGATCAGGTTGGTCTGATCGGCGACCGAGGTGGATCGCGGCTTATTTGTTCCGCCATTCCGGGTGATTTTTGGGCCCGCTTGCTGTTAGGGTTTAATTAGGGTGCATTTGGTGTCGATTTCGTATGACAGACCCTCGTTCAGGTCCGGGGAACCAGACGGCGGCCGCCGCCGCCGGCGGCGCTCGTTCAGGTCGGAGGAATCAGACGGCCGCCCCTGCCGCAGCAGCCTCCGCCGCCCCTCGTTCAGGTCGGAGGAATCAGACGGCCGCCGCCGCAGCTGCTCGTTCAGGTCCGAGGAATCAGACGGCCGCCGCTGCTCATTCAGGTGTGAGGAATCAGACGGCCGCCGCCCCTCGTTCAGGTCCGAGCAATCAGACGGCCGCAGCTGCCGCAGCTCCTTCACGTCCGAGGAATCAGACGACCATCGCCACCGCGACTGGCCGACCGCACGCTCGGCGAGCGCTGGGCGATATCGGCAACCAAGTGAACGCCCCTGATGGGTTGGAAACAACAACAGTCACATTCACATCCTTCATTTTGATTGGAACCGAATCTTCCTAAATCTGTTTTCTCTGAACATGTCGCCTTCACTGTCACAGGGAGCCCAATCGCCGCCGCTTCATCAGGAGCCTCAGCGCCCGGCCCAACGCCGCCGCGGCAGACGAGGTTCCTCTCTCTACTAGCGTGATTAACTATTCTCCCTGTGAGATGCATGAGACTGAAACAAGTTGTTATCTAATCCCAGCTCGTCTTTTGCAGAATGCCATAGCTCCTGCTCATCCTGCAACAGCAGTGGAGGGGGTCGGCAGGGCTGTCTCAGGCAAGAACAAGAAGCTATCAAAGGAGGATAATACTGAGGTCTTTACAAGGGCAGAGATGGACGCCATAGTAGATTCCTTCAACAAGGTAGTGGCTGAATCTCAAGCCTTATCTACCAAGGCAGTAAAATCTATGAACAGGTCCCTTTCAGTGGCAGAGAGCTGTTTGAGGTTTGCCAATCAGTTAGAGAAGAGATGTGAGGACATCGCTGGAGATAATCGAAGGTACTTTCGCAACTATCTCGCCGTTTCATTTGTCTACTTTTGTTGGGTACTGAGATGTTCATTTACACGGAAACCATATCCATATGTACCCTCTGTTGAACTTGAAGAACCTGTTGGCAATGGATGGGTAAACACTTTGGCTAGTTTTCCAAACCGTTAGTGTTTACTTTTACAAAAGTGTGTTTAGGAGTTGGCACACAAGTATGTCTATATTCTGCTACATAGTATCCAAACTTTTTAACTGTAATCAAATCTGACATTGTGTTCCTTGTCTTTGTGATGAACAGGCTAGTTGTCGAGACTAACCAGCTTGAGAGTGAGAAAGCTCAGAAAGAAGCTCAAGTCCAACAGGTGATGGAGGAGAATGTGAGGCTACACACAATGCTTGACAAGAAGGAGGCGCAGCTCCTGGCCATGAGTGAGCAGTGCAAGTTCATGGCACTGAATCACCACAACTAGCAGGCAATGAGTGAGCAGTGCAGAGCAGTTGTTATTCTTGAAATCGGAGCAGTTGCTAAGCAGAGCACGTGCAAAGGCAGTTCTAAGTTGCTTCTCATTTTATATTTCCAGGTTTATGCTCTACTACATATTGGCAGTTGTGACTAGCAGGAATAAGTTCCTTAGGGCTGCATGGACATAAAGTAAAAGATCATTGTTGTCTTACATAGAGGATAAAACTGCAGTACATATTCAAACTGGTAGGCCTATGTGGTTATTACTAGATTATGTTACTGAAATTTCGCTCTTCTTGTTCGTGAGGGTCTTCTGATCTTTTGACTGATTGAAAATACTTTCCTATGCTACAGGTTTGTTTTTAATATTTGATGAAAGGTGGTTCTTTACTATGTGACGGAAGTCATGCCTGTCATGGCTAAGCAAACTTATAGCAATTCCATTGGAGGAAATGCTCCTAGGTAGCTAGCCGCCAATGTCTGTAATAGTTTGATCTTTCTTTTGCCATTTTTTTGTTACTGCCTGCCATTGAGAAAGCACAATGGAAGTTATTTGCCAATATGCCAGTACCATTTTAGAAGTAAGAAAAAAATATTTTTATTGTCGAGGCTTGTTCTCTGTAACACATCATTTGCATTTCAGCTGTAGTTGGTTTTTACCATGTGTGAAAACTGGCTCCACGAAAAGAGAACATGGCGAAAAGAAATTCAACTTAAATTTGATGAATTAATTCATGAATATACCAAGCTCCGAAAGCACACTTCTATTAACAAAAGCGCAATTTTCTCTTTATAGCTTTTATCACCAAATCGTATTGTTTCACGTAGCATTAGCAAAGGCAACAACTAGCAGGCAAAGAACCTCAGGCAGTTTTCCTCACCCTAATGATGGATGTATACCTTACAAACTAGTGTTACGTTGAAGGTTAATATGGAATTCCAAATTCAGAGGTGGGGTAGCAAATTTCAATCTTCGCTCTGCTAAAGAATGTTGTATCAGCCGAAATTAACATTCTTTAGACTGTCACTCCGCTAAAGAACAAAGCCGAAATTAACACCAAAGTTCTCCGCTTGGCCAGCACATAGTGTAGTCATCAGTACAAAATGAGCAGTGCAAGCTCATGGCACTGAATCACCACAACTAGTAAGCAATAAATGAGCGGTGCAAGTTCATGGCACTGAATCACCACAACTAACAGGCAAAGGGCCTGAGGTAGCTTCCCTCACCTTAATGTAGTGTACTTTATTGAAGCTTAATCTGTATTAATGTAGTGATGTAGTGCTTCCCTCACCTTAATGTAGTGGTGTACTTTATTGAAGCTTAATCTGTAGGCTCATCTTGATGTAGTGATGTACTCCATTGAAGCTTAATCTGTAGGTGGATATTTTGATGAATTTGCCAGGGACATTCTAGCGTCAGTTTGGCAAAAGTCCAAATTTAGAGGTGGGGTAGCAAATTTCAGCTCGTCTAGCTAAACAGAAATTTCACATTAGAATAAGGATTGTTTTTAACCTAAGAATAATGTTTGTAGAAATCAACAAACTTGCCCTAAAGGCGGATAGTACTAGGTAATCTTATATCCCCAATCGGATGGCGAAAAGCAAATCAAGCGCATTATTTAGATCTTTAGTTCAACACCAAAATCATTAAAGAATGCAGAACATAACTGGATGCATCAATATTCACTTCTGAGCTTTAGTTAAAGGAGAAACATCTATACAAATTACAACATGCAGGCAATAATCCTGCTTGCCTTAAACAATGCAGAAGTTCTATCATGTCCCAGTACAAAAAAATTCACAAATCTACAGGCTCCAATATACAACCCTAAAAATGGCACACGAAATCTCCTTATCAAAACTGCCAGATTGCTGGCACTATTAAGATTTACATGTCGATATGCATGTCACGTTTTCGAGGAAAATGTATCATCGTACTGGGACAGGTGCACTTTGCAGAGCTGCGAAGTAGTCCTCTTCAACATTCTTTAGCATCACTGCTTAAGCTGATACACCATGATATAGGCCCTTTATCCAATGGCCAAGGCAACAAAGCTGAAATTAACATGAAAGTTGTGCTCAGTCCAAGCCTTGTCATCATAATATATCTACTTGTACAGTTTTTTTTTTTTGGCGAACCGGGTGCTTCATTCATTCAGGAGGTAGCAAATTACAGTCATCAGCCAGCAGGTTCAATACACGAGACGGGGCTACAGACCACCACCCGACCCGTGTATCACCCGAGACAATTTTAGCTATAGCATGAGCTACCCTATTACAAGATCTAGGAGCAAAAGTAAAGCGAAAATCTTGAAACGAAGTACTCAGAGATCGAATCTCTGCCAACACCGATGAAATACATGACCTGTAGTTCTCTCCTTCCTGCCAAAGTTTCAGCAAGACCTGACAGTCCGTCTCCAGCCATATCTTCTGGACGCCTGCTTGCAATGCTAACACTAGCCCATCCCGGCAGGCCATGGCCTCCATATGAAGGGCGTCCAAGCAGTGATCATACCAGAATGCTCCTCCTCTAAAGAACATGCCCGTGTGGGTACGAAGGACAATGCCTGTTGCACCTTTCCACTGCTGGTCATAGAAAGCCGCATCCGAGTTACACTTGATCCAGCCTTCAGGAGGGCGCTCCTAATGAGGTTCAGTGCTGCATTGCCTAGGTGCTGGTTGCTTGCTTGACAGTTGACATAGATCAAAGGCAAGGTCAATGGCCCACTGCACCGCCACACGAACAGGAGGAGATTGCTCGCCATGTCTCCTCCTATTCCTTTGCATCCAGAGAGAGTACATGCCTATCGCAATGAAGCTTTGGGCTTGCCCATCGACAATCCTCCCTTCCACTAGATCGTGAGCCCATGAGTCAGGATGAAGAGGTGGTAACTTGATACCTGTCATAGACTTTGCCTGGCACCAGAAAGATATCGCCACCGTGCACTCAATCAAGACATGCCTGATTGATTCAACCCCGGCACCACAGACCTCGCAGTTTGGGGTTGGTTCCACGTGCCGATGGTGAAGGATTTGTTTCACCGGTAGGAATTCATGGATAACCCGCCACCAAAAGACCTTGATCTTTGGTGGTACTTCTAGTTTCCAAATCTTCTTCCATATTGTGTCACCCGAGACTCCAGCCTCAGTTCCACCATCATCCCTAATTCGGTTATTGTCCAAGATCCTGTATGCTGATCTGACTGAATATACCCATGTCTCTCTGGTTCCCATGCCCAGATGTCAGTACAATGCGGTCGAATTGGAGTTCTTAGAATCGCGTCAGCGTCCACCGGTATGAACACCTCTCTGACAAACTCCACATTCCAGCGCCCATTGGCTGTCATTAGTTCAGATACTCGGGTAACCTGTTGGCCTACAGATGGAGTGAGCGGTTTAGCATCGAAGTGATTAGGCAGCCACCTATCCTGCCAGATCTTTGTATTTTCACCATTGCCAATCCTGCTGATGAGGCCCTTCTGCAGCACGTCACGCCCTGCTAGGATAGCTCTCCAGGTATGGCTGGCGTGCTTCTTCCGCGTACTCGTCATGAAGTCGCCATCATGGTAGTAGCGCCCTTTGAGCACCCTCGCACACAGACTCTCAGGTTTGGTGATCAATCTCCAGCCCTGCTTCCCCAACATAGCCAAGTTGAAATTCCTCAGATCACGAAAACCCATTCCCCCAAGTGCTTTGGGTACGTGAGCCGATCCCATCGAAGCCAGTGAATCTTCTTGCTGTCCGCAGCACTGCCCCACCAGTAGTTAGCACAAGGTGAACGCATTTTCTTACAAGTGGTCTTGGACAACAGGAAACAACTCATGGAATATGTTGGAGTCGCTTGGGCCACCGATTTGAGGAGTACTTCTCTTCCTGCGCAGCTGGCTTCCCTACCGCTCCAAGTCCCAATCAGGTTACTGATTCTTGTTGGCATGAACTCAAACGCTTCAGCAGTTGATCTCCCAATCGCCGTAGGAAGGCCCAGATACTTGTCAGCTAAAGCTTCAGTGTCAATGTCCAGGCTTTGTCTGAACACATTCTTCACTTCATCAGAACAGTTGCTACTAAAGAAGACAGCAGATTTGTCCCGATTGACCATCTGCCCAGACCCCCGGCTATAGACCTCCAAGATCTCTTTCAAACGATCAGCCCCTCTCTGCGATGCTTCTGAGAATACAATGCAATCATCCGCAAAAAGTAAGTGTGAAATCCAGGGGGCGTGGACACCCACGCGCACACCTCTGAAGAGATACACCGGCCCCATCGAATTAAGGAGACAAGAGAGTCCTTCAGCACAAAGGAGGAACAGGTAGGGGGAAATTGGATCGCCCTGGCGTATCCCCCTACTTGGCCTGAAACTTTCAGTTAGCACTCCATTGATCTTGATGGACAGTGAGACTGACTTGACACATTTCATTATCAGTGACACAAAACCATCATGGAAACCCAATTTTAGTAGCATTTCCTCAAGATATGTCCACTCCACTCTGTCATAGGCTTTTGCCATATCAAGCTTCACTGCAGCAGCACCCGTTTTACCTTTTTTCCTCTTGAGGTAGTGGGTACATTCATAAGCAATCAGAACGTTGTCCGTGATCAATCTTCCCGGGACAAACGCACTCTGTTCCTCTGAAACAATCTCATCTAGAATACCCCGCAGCCTGTTAGCTAGAACCTTGGAGCATAATTTGTAAATTACATTGCAGAGAGATATTGGTCTGTAATTCTTCATTTCCTGCGGGTGCTTGACCTTAGGAATAAGCACAAGAGTAGTCATATTTACCTCAGTTGGCATTTCACCACCATTAAGAAAATTCAGCACAGCTCCGGTGACACTCGGACCTAGCAGATTCCAATGGTGCTGATAAAAACCCGCTGTGAAACCATCCGGCCCAGGGGCTTTGTTCGGCCCCATCATGAACAGGGCCTGCTCCACCTCTGCTGCAGAAAACGGCCTGCTGAGTTCCTCATTCATCTGGGCCGTAACCTTCACTGGTACATGGGCCAGAATCGTCTCGGGTTGCAGTACCGCTTGTCCTGTGAACAGGTCAGCATAGAAATTTCGTGCCACTACTTCGATCTCTTCTTGCTGAACCACCACAGTCCCATCTTCCAGGGTCAGGGAGTTGATATGATTTGTCTTAGCCCTCTCCCTGGCTTTGGCATGGAAAAACACGCAACCATTCCACCCGTGACCGCTGCCTCTTCATAATCTCCTCTCTAGTCAAGAGTTCAGAGATCTGCTTCATCACCCGGCGCTCGGCCCCGGAAGGTCCAGTACCAATAGTCTGGCTCCTCAGCCGCTCCAGCTCCTTGCGCAGCGTGGCCAGCGACTGTCGCACGAGCCAAAGGTTGAGTAGCCCCAGTCGGACAGGGATTGCCCCATGGAGTCGAGATGACCAGCTAGCTGTCCCAGATTTAATTGTCTATCCGGTGCCTGCCAGGCCGTCTCAACTGTATGTTCATATGATGGATCACGCCGCCACATATTTTCGTACTGAAAGAGGCGTCTACCTCTCCTCCTTCTCGTCCGCGAGTGTGAACACTCCAGGACCAGACAACAGTGGTCAGATTCAGTGGTTTGCACATGCCACACCTTGATGTCGTTGAAGATACTGTGGAAGCTAGCAGTAGCTAAACCCCTGTCAAGTCTGACTTTCACATTGTCCCCATCCTGTTGTCGATTATCCCAAGTGTACGGTAGGCCTATAAAGCCGAGGTCCGAGAAGCCACATAGCTGCACCACATCTCTGAACCCCTCCATCTGCCTTTCCGGCCTCACCAGCCCACCAAACTGTTCGCTTGCATCGAGGACCTCGTTAAAATCTCCCGCACACAACCATGGGAGGTTCGCCGTGTGCTAAGAAATTCCAAACAGTCCCAACTCCTTTTCCTCAATTCTTTCCTTGGCTCACCGTAAAAACCAGTAAACCTCCACTTTGCAACCTGAGTCCTCGGGTCTAGGATAGCCACATCGATGTGCAATTTGTCACAACTCTGTAAACTGACACTAATATCCCGGGTCCACAGTAATGCCAAGCCACCACCTCGTCCAAAACTCCCAACCCCTAGGCCATTAGCAAAGCCCAGAGATTGTCTCAAACCAGCAACATTATTAGAAAAAGACGTGTTTCAGAAAGAAAAACCAACCAGGGACCAGTGTTTTTAAGGCGTCGCCTAAGCGTCGCCAGCGATAAGGCGTACCCCAAGCGCCACAGGGACGCCACAGGGTTTTAGTTACGCCTTATCGCCTAGGCGTCGCCTAGAAGGCGCCTAGGCGATAAGGCGTACCCCCAGCGCCACGGGGACGCCTCGTCGCCTCAAAAACATTGCCAGGGACGGTGTAGCTGTACCAAGCTACAGATTTCTTGAACTGCCTCGGATCGCCCCAGACCCCGGCAGTTCAAACTTATGATTTTCATTGTGCCCGGCGGGGACTGCCCGCAGTCGCAGCCGATCCTGCATTGTGTGCGTCCCTCTTTTTGCTTCTTCAAAATTTCCAACATGCTGCTGCCACTACTGTCTGCAGCACCATTGAGCTCATTCACTCTAGAGTTCACCAAGCCCGCCGGGACGATGGCGTTGGATCCCCAAGGGGAATATTAAGGTCTGGTGTTTGTGCCACTTTGGACGGTAATTTTGACTTCCTCTTGTACAGAATACTTTTATCCATCACCCGTTTCAGCACCAGAAACAACATGCATAGGGAAACCTGTGCCCAAATTTCTACTGGTTCAACAGACTAACCACCAGGTGCCCTGGTTCAACAGACTAACCACCAGGTGCCCTGTTACTACTTGTTACAACTAAGGAAATCAGTATCTCTGGATGACCTTTAGTGGTTTGAAGTTAATGGGATGGGTTTTGGTTAAATCACCTCCCCCCCCCGCCCCCGAGACACTAGGATCATGCCCATGGGTTGCAACATGAACATCATGCTCACCCTTCTTGTTAAGTATTTCTAGTTTTTACACAATAAATAATCAAGTAGTGCACACCCTATGGACTCTGTTAGGAGCTTCTATTTTGTGCACAAACATACAAGCTATGGCATTCACGAATATCATTGAAAATTCATTTGCAACTGTAGACCTTTGAGTTGGCACATATCAAGACTTGAGTCACTGGCACAAGAGGCAAAGCAAAACACAATGACCTCATCTTGTTGATTCTTGCACAAACTGAGTTACCTGAGTCAATGGCACAAGATGGCAAATCACATGATTCTAAAAACCTTGATGCGTTCAAGATGGCAACAACATATTTTGACTCAGGTTGTGTAATTGTGTAGCCCAGCAAATTCTGTTGTGCCCAGCCCAACAACACAGATAACGGCGACTTACTTTGGAGGGAAAAACTAAATTTTGGTCGAAAAGTGTCATATATGCACGATCAATACCAAACAATGAATTTGCAGCATATTCAGAAATCAGGAAAAATCACGACTCGAACTGAATACATATGATCAAGTTGTTTTAAGACAATATATTTCACATGGGTATTGAATTGCACATTAACACGGGCATGGCACAATGCAGGATCAACAAAAGTATTTAATATTTCTGTCCTTTTCTTATATAAGTTAATATATACCAACATGTAGGTTTTCTTCATCATTCTCATATTGTTTATTTACTAACATAAAGATGCATCCAATCCAAAGAGATGGCAAACCAAAGGCATTCCATTTAACTTTATTAATTATACAGCAAGCGAGAAAAATTACCAGATAAGCCTCCACAAGCGAAGGATCCACTGGAATGTTACATAGGTGCAGCTCCAGTAAACAAAGAGGGCCATTTAGTACCTGGGAAAAGACTGAAAATCCACAAATCTTAAAGAAACTGCACAAAGGGCAGAGTAGAATAAATTGTGAGTAACCTTACCATATTGTTGAGGACTGTGTCTATAAGTAGAAAAACAGCACTTAGAGAGTGCATGCCATCAGTGACCTGCATGGAATACTGATGGACAAGATAAAGATATAAGACATTACATAGAAGCAGGTAACTCGGTGAAAATAAATCAATTAAATCTTCTCAGTTCATTTGTGCCCTATATCTGATGATAAAACTCAAATCAGAAGGACATAGATATGCCTAATTTATAGGTGTTGCAATTTGCTCATAGGAACCGACAGAGGTCGGTTGCCCCTATGGCTTTTTGATTGAATTGGAAAGTTGCAAAGACAAGGATACAAAGGGAGGGGTTCAGCTTATATAGAGCTGCCCACACCTAACCACTACTAGGCATATTCTCTTGCATAAAGCAGAGATGCCATCCTAATCTTGGAAGCCAAGACACCTCATACTCATCTTGAGGGCCAAGCAATCCTTAGCTACTGCAGAAAGTAAATTGCAGAAATGAAAGATACAAGTGTAGGCTAGGGACTAATGCTATCAATCTCCCCCTTTGGCCCAGCACTACACAATCTTCTTCAGCCCGATCTTCCCCCTCATCTCCTGAAACTTTGATCTTCCCAGGGACTTGGTGAGAATGTCTCGGGCGGTGTACGTGGTAGGAATGTAGATGGCCTTGATGCTACCATCCTCAAGACAGTCCACGATGAAATGGAACTTAGTCTTGATGTGCTTGCTCTGTCATGAAAGCGGGGTTCTTGGCGGGGCCAAGCGGACTTTCTTGTCCGCCTCGAGCTCCACTCACCTCCACCTCCCGCCCAAAAGCTCCCCGAGCGGTCGGGACGGCCCGAGGAGGGCTTGTGTTGATGCGAGATGTGGCGGCGATGTACTCGCCTCGCAGCCGACGGGCCACCGTCTTCCTCGCTTGATCGGCACCGGTGACAAGGCAATTTCCCGGGAAAAACATAGTCCCGCCGGTACTCTTGCTCGTGTCGACGTCGCCGGCGAGATCCGTCCCGATGCCGATGAAGCGCGCCGTCTGGCCGGGAGCCCTTTGTAGTGGAGACCGAAGTCCGAGTCCCGCCACGTATCGAAGCACGCGCTTGACGGCTGCAGATGCTCGCTTGTAGGGCGCTCCATGAAGCGGGCGAGGTAGCCGACGGCGAACGCCAAGTCGGGCCTTGTATGCACCGGGTAGCGCAGCTGCCAATGAGGCGCCGGTACCGAGTCGCATCCACCTCTTCGCCTTGCTCTCGCGGGCGAGCTTGGAGCTTCTCTTCCATGGGAGTCGCCGCCGGGCTGTCCCACCATCTCCCGAGCTCGAGGATGCGGCGGGCGTAGTGAGCTTGCCGCGGCGTGATGCCCTTGGCATCTGGTGAACCTCGAGGCCGAGGTAGAAGGAGAGCAGGCCGAGGTCACTCATCTCGAACCTCTTCTTCATCTCCCGCTTGAATTCTTCCACCTCCCTCCAATTGGCGCCGGTGATCACCAGATCATCGACGTAGACGCCACGAGCGCGAGCGACCTTCGCCCCGCCGGTACACCGCCGCTCGTGCTCGCCCTTGAATCCCATCTCCTTGAGTGTGCGATCCGGCGCCCGCGTTCAGGCGCGGCGCTGCCCGAGCCCGTAGCCTTGCGCGGCGGTACACCTTCCCTTCTTCTCCGGCGACGGCGCCCGGCGGCCCCGAACATACACTTCCTCCTTGAGGTCGCCGTTGAGGAAAGCGGACTTGACATCCATGTGGTGCACCTTCCATCCCTCCTCGCCGCCGGTGCGAGGAGCATCCGCACGGACTCCATCCTCGCCACCGGCGCGAATGCATCATCGAAATCGATGCCTTCCCGCCGCACGAAGCCGCGCGCCACCAGCCGCGCCTTGTGCTTGGTCACCACCCCCTTCTCATCCTTCTTGAGCTTGTAGACCCACTTGAGTGAGATAGGTCGATGGCCGACAAGGAGGTTGACGAGCTCCCAGGTCCCGTTCCGCTCCACCGCATCCGGCTCCCCGCTTCATGGCCGCCCCACGCCGGATCGCCCTTGGCCTCCGGCGTGGTTGATTCGCTCGCGCCGCGTGCGGTAGCGGAGGGCTCGTCGTCGTAGTAAGGCGTCCGCCCGGTCCTCATCACCCTCCTGGGCGTGGCCGGCTCGACGGATGGTCCAGTTGATGAAGATGCCGCTGGCGTGGCCTCGCGCGGGCCGATGAGCGGCGACCAGGCGCAGTGAGTCCCGTCGTGCCCGCACTGGCTCCCGCTCGCCCCCGGAGCCGTGACGGTGACCGTGGCGGCGCGCGCGCAGTGGCCGGGCCCGGGAGCAGGTTGGGGCCGATGACGATGAGGTGCTCGACGACGAACTTCGTCGTCTCGCCGGAGCCCGGCCGCTCCCTCCTTGATCCAATCCCGGCCGGGCGCTCTCGTCGAAGACAACGTCTCGCGAGACGCGGGTTGTTGGGGTCCAAGCTCGGTACGCGCGGGCACCGTCGGATATCCGATGAAGATGCCGGCGCGCTCCGGTCGTCAACCTTCTTCTTTACCTGCGACATGTCCTTCACGAACGCCACGCACCCGACCGCGCGCAGTAGCCGATCGCGAGCTCGGCCATGCCAGCCTCATATGGCGTCTTGCCCCGGGCAGCCGCCTTGGTCGGTGCCCCGTTCAACAAATGCACAACCTGTCACGACGCCTCACCCTTAAAGAGCGCCGGCAAGTTCCTCTCGCTGCCAGCCGCGCGCGCCGTGGCGACAACGGCCTGGGTTCCGCCTCTCCACGACCCCGTTCTGCTGCGGGCGTGTGTGCATGGCGCAGAAGCGGCGCCCGGATTCCTTCGCCGGCGCAAGACGCCGCAAATCCGCGACGGTGAACCTGCGCCCGTTGTCGGCGCAGGTCTTCATCTTCTGCCGCTCTTCATCTCCGCGGCGCCTTGAAGGCGCTTGATGGCGGCCCGCCGCCGCATCCTTGGAGGCGGAGCCAGCGACCACATGTACCTTGTGGCGCGTCCACCGCAGCAGGAAGCGCTCGCCGCGGGTGTCGCCGGCGGACCCGGGCCGCAGAGATCGCCGTGTACGAGCTCGAGCTGATCCCGCGCGGCATTTACGCCTCGACGGAACGGAGCGGCGATGCTGCGATGACGCAGGCTGTCGCGAAGAACCGCCCGACGTGCTCGATCACCGGCCGATGGCGTCGCCCCCACTGGAGAGAGAGCTGCGCACGCGTCGAAGTGAACATGGCCGAAGCGCTCATGCCCGAGCCGGCCGTGTCATCCTTGCGCGCGGCGAGGCGAAGCGGCGTCGCGATCCCGATGTGAAGGACGTAGAGCCGATTCTTCCCGCGGTGCACCTTGGCCGCAGCAGCTTCTTCGAGCGATCCCGGATCCTCAAGATGCCGTGCTCGATCTCCACCTTGAGCCGGCCTCATCAAGCCGGCCGAGACTCATGATCGAGTTCCGCGCCGGGATGTAGTAGACGCCCGTGGAGCACCCCGTGCTCGCCATTCTTCGCCTCGAAGATGATGGAGCCGACGCCGATGATCTGCACCTTAGACTCATCACCAAATCTCACCGTACTCTCGCCGTGGTGTCAAGGTCGGCGAAGAGCTCCCGCGTCCGGTCGTGGTGCGTGGCGCCGCCGGTCCACCAGCCCATCCAACTTGTCGCCGCCCGGAGTCGGTGCCGAGGAGCACGCGCCCGCGGCTCCATGATGTCGAGGTTGGAGTTCTTGGCGTAAAAGGAGCAAGCTGAGCCTCGCGCCGCTTGGCTCCTCGTCCATCTCCAAGAATCCGTGCGCCGAACGGGGCATGATCATCATCCGCCCCGCCATGTTCGGCCGCGCCACCCCGCTCGCGACGAGGTTGGGGCAATCCAGCGCCCAGTGCCCAGCCTGGTTGCGGTTGAGCGGTGTCGCGAGCGATCGCCGCCGGCGGCTCAGCCTTGCCTCCGCCGCCGCGGTCCGCACCTCCGCGATCGCCTCCTTGCCCGCCCTCCTTGGGCTTGTTCTTTGCCGCCTGGGGACGACGCTTCTGCTCGCCTCCTGGGCGAACCGGCGGCCTCCGCCTTCTTCTTCTTGTCAAAGGCCCGCCATTGCTCGGCGGTGTAGAGCAGCGGGGCGCGGCGCCATCTCCTCCAACGGCGCCTCCCGTCTTTGACCGCCTTGAGCCGGCCGGTCACATCCTCGATGGTGAGCGCGCCGAAATCGACGGCAGTCTCGATCGAATTGACGATCACGGCCGAATTTCTTCGGGACGCACCGGAGGAGCTTCTCCGCGCGCGTTCTTCGTTGAGGTCATGGTCACCGTTGAGCACCATCTCGCTCCATGAGGCCGTGAGGCGCGGCGCAAAGTCCTCGACTTGCTCCCCTTGTCGAAAGGCGAGAGCTTCCCACTCCCCGCGGTAGCCGTCGCGCAGTCGCGCGCCGCATTTCCGCTCTCCGCCGCGCCGCGTCGCGATTGCCGAGCAAGCTTGGCGGTGCGCTTGTTGGCGATGGCGGCGGCCGGCTCCAGGTGGTGTAGCGCCGGGGAGTGCTCCAAGGCGCGCCGATCCTCCTCGTACACCGCGTCTCCATACCGCACCGCCTCCCCGGAGACCGCGCGCACGGAGCTTGACCTTCATCGCGCAGGCTCCACTCGTGGTAGTTGGCTCGCGTGAGCGTTGGCCCCAGTTGCTCTCCCCGCGGTATACCACGCACCATGGGAGAGCGCCCCGACGGCCGCGGCGGCGGCGGTTCGGGGACCGCGACTCGCGACGGCGATCTCGGGCGGAACCGGAAGCTCTAGCTCTCTTCCTCCTCCCTCCTCCTCCTCGCTGAAGTCCTCCTTGTCCTCCTCCTTGATCTCGGCGCGCAGGGCCGCGGCCGCGTTCACCGCGGCATGGCGCCGGCGGCCGTGGCGGCGGCGGCCTCGGCGCTGCTTTGCTGCAGCCTCCGGGCTGCCGCCGGCCCGCGCCTTGATGCTGCAGAATCTGCGTCCTTGCCGCCGGTCTGTCTTGGCGTGGGCGCCCGGCCGGCTGCGCGAAAGGCTCGGAGGAGGTAGACATGGTGGCGGCGGCGGTGGTGGTGGTGGGGGAAGAGAGGGGCTTTGCAAAACCCTAGGCTCTTGATACCAATTGTTGCAATTTGCTCATAGGAACTGACAGAGGTCAGTTTGCCCCCTATGGCTTTTTGATTGAATTGGAAAGTTGCAAAGACAAGGATACAAAGGGAGGGTTCAGCTTATATAGAGCTGCCCACACCTAACCACTACTAGGCATATTCTCTTGCATAAAGCAGAGATGCCATCCTAATCTTGGAAGCCAAGACACCTCATACTCATCTTGAGGGCCAAGCAATCCTTAGCTACTGCAGAAAGTAAATTGCAGAAATGAAAGATACAAGTGTAGGCTAGGGACTAATGCTATCAATAGGTATATCATTGATTGAACATGAATCTATAAGATGATGAACAAACTTGTTTAGAGGTATCATCCCTGCCATAACCTTCAAAATATATGGAGCAACATAAGTCCACAAGTGTTTGGATAACAGTTGCTCCATAAGTCCATTGTTTCTGCCTAAACTACAGATACACATCATCATGGGAAGCAAAGGGTTGCGATTGATGAAATCAGAAGGAATATACGGAAATTAGATGAGCAAAAGTGTAGTTACAGAGACTTCCAAAATCCTCACACACACATTGATACATTGAGAAGTAGTGGACAATTATCACCAAAACACATAAGCACTACTCAATAAAATGTTGAACTTTGTTAACAGACTCTGTCAAAGCACTGTGAACATGTCTCAACTCCCAAGTTAACATGATACCTGAGTGGTCATATAATTGGGATATTCAAGTTCACAATTGACACAAAATATATATGCTGAAGTGTTGAACTATCTTAAAAGACCCAGAAACAATTAGAACAGAAAGTAAACCTTTTCATGCAGCTGCCATGTTCTCCATAGTTGCGACCACCAGACTCGATTTTAACCACCTGCGAACCAGCAGTGCCATGGACAAAGAGGACAACGACGCCTAAACACTGAAAAAATAGAGTTTATCGAACACTTGAACAAATGAACAAAAAAAAAAAGAGAGGCAAAAAAATTAGATATCGTGCAAGCATTTCATCGAACACATGGCAGACGTCGCCCATGTCGAGCTCGCAGCCGAAATCAAGTTTGCGCCGGCGGCGACCTGACCGCATGTAGTCATGTTCCACAAACGGCCGATGGCCTGGCCGTGGAGCCGGCGGCGAACCCCTGCTGCCACACGGGGACAGGCGGACACCGTCCGCAGGGGAGACGGCGTGGGGAGCATTGGTTGCGGAATGCGGATAGACAAGAGAGAGCGCGCGCGTCGTGGGCCCACCTGTCGGTATTTAGTTGTAGAAATAACACGAGCGCCGCCGCCGCCGGCACAGCCGAGTCCTCCTCCAGCACCCCCAAGTCAGTCTCGCGCGAGCAGCCAGCAGGCGAAGAGGAGGCAGCAGGGAGGAACAACCCCAGGAGGCCGGCCGGCGGTTCGTTCGAGTTCGACATGGCCACGAAGCGCCAACGCGAGGCCGACGCTCCTGGACCGGCTGCGAACGCAGGTGCGCATGCGCAGTCGCTCAATCGGGTTGGTCTGATCGGCGTCCGAGGAGGATCGCGGCTTATTTGCTCCTCCATTCCGCGCGATTTTCGGGTCCGCTCGCTGTTATTAGGGTTTAATCGGGGTTCCCGCATTCGGGGGGTCGATAATCGATTTCATCAATTAGCTGCAGCTGCATGTCTGCATCCCTGCGGTGCGAAATGCGAATGCCATCGTGCATCAACATCTCACTCGACATCTTTCCTGCGAAATGCTCCTGCAGCAGTGGATGGTGCCAATTTCAGCAGCCTCATTGAAGCAGTGGTGGGTGGCCGTTTCGACAGTGACTTGAAAGCCAATCTCAGCAGCCTCATTAAAAATTTCCAAAGGTACTTTTGCAATTAGTATCTCGCTGCTGCTTTGTGTACGTACTGTATGTATTTTTGTTGGGTACTGAGATAAAACACGCTTTGTTTCATCTTCCAGAAAGGTTCATGGTCCTGGTGCATGTGCATGAACACGTATTTGTAGAGAGCATGCTTTGGTAATTTGGCTAGTCTTCCAAACTGTTTAGTTTTTTACTTTACCAAGTCAAGTCCATTCTTCAGCCGTTGTCAGGATGTTTACATTTTGCTACTGTCATGGGCATAAAGAGGGCGCCGTAGGGCGCAAGTGTCCTAGTTGGACCTTAAGCCCATTAGTGTTAATTAGTGTCTCTCTTAGTTATTGGGAGGCCTTAGCGATCGAACGTTTATCGTGTAACGCTCGTCGCTCAGTGGCCCGGCCCACTTCCCCCGCATCCGCACACGCACCACCCCGCCTCCACCCGCATCACACACGCACGCGGGAAGTCCGCACGCACACCGCACCACCCGCTGGCACGCGGACGCCGCTGGAACGCGCGTTACACACACTCGCGAATGCACGCGCGCCCCGTGCTCCCACCTCCATGGCCGATGCGGCCTCATGAAACATCACAAGCCCCATCATCTGAAAATAAAAAAAAAAAATGAAAATGAAACAAAAAGGAAAAATACAATTAGAAACAGAGAGATGAATACCGTTGAAACATGGAGACAAATGCGGTTGAAACAGATAAAAATGCAACTAGAAACACACGGGGAAACCGAAACAAATTTTGCCGCGCTTTTGAAACAAAAATGAAAGCATCGTTGAAATATGGAGATAAATGCAGTTGAAACAAATCAACAATGCAACTAGAAACACGAGAGGGGACAACTGAAAACAAAAATTGCCGCACTTTTGAAACAAAAATGAAAGCAATATAGAAACATATGATAAAACCCATCCGAAACAAAGAACGAGAGAGAAAAAGAAACAACGAATAACAAAAACAAAACAATTTGAAACACAAAAACTGAAACAAAAACAAATACGAATCTGAAACAAAAAAGGCAAATGCCTGAAACAAGATGAAAACAAATCGAAAACAAAAATGAAACTCGTTGTTTCGAATGAAACCAAACAAATGAAATCGAAACACCCAAAGTCAAAAACAGTTGAAACACCCGAGAGATGCCGGATGAAACACCAGGGGAAAAAGAAAAAACAAGAGAGTGCGAGACCTGCGGCCACCGGAGAGCGAGGGAGGATCCGGCGGAAGGCGCGCTTGGACGCGCCGGATCGCGCCATTAGCCGCCGGATCCGCCGGATCCACGGCCCGGTCCGGATCCGGCCGCCGCCCATTCGGAAACCCTAGGTCGCAGTGGCCGCCGCCCACTCGCCGAACCCCAAGGTCGCCGGGGGTCCATGGCCGCCACCCACGCATCGAAACCCTAGGTCGTCAGGGGATCCCGTGGCCGCCGCCGGATCCGGTGGATCGAGGTCGCCACCGCTAGATCCGGCGGATCCCGGCCGCCGGGCGGCGGATCCCGCGGGTCCGAGGCCGCCGCCACCATGGGGACGAGGGGAGGAGCGCGAGAGCACGGGAGGAGCTCACCGCCGCCATGGGAGGGGGGGGGATGGAGGAAGGAGCGCGGACACATAGAAGGAGCTCAGCGCTGTCATGGGGAGGATGGAGGAGGAAGGAGGAGGCGCCGCCATTGCTGTCGTCGTCGGAGAGAGAGAGATGGGCGAGAGGGAGAGTGAGTGTGGGCGGTGCTCGGCGCAGGTGGTGCGGCCCGAGGGCGTGTGCCATGGGGTGGCCGGGTCCGCGTGACACGGGTCGCACGGTGCGGTGCGGCCGCCCACTAAAGGCCCGCCACGCCGTTCTTTGTTAGAACGTATAATAGGAAGCATTACTGTTAGTTATTTGTCTATAGGAATATACCATATTGTCTAGGCACAAGAGATGTTAATCCTATGTACCATTTATATTCAGCCCATGGGGCACAATGGAAATCAAGCAATGAATTATAAAGAAACAATCTTTAGTCTCCATCTACCTCTCAAGCTCTTGGCATAGCATAAGGCCAATCTCTCCAAGCTCTAAGAAAGCATAAGGCCCTAGTTATCCTAAGCTCTTGGCAAAGCATGAATTAGGGTTGTGGCATGGAGCGGGGTTTGGAATGATATCTTTTTTTTTTTTGGATGGAGAGGATCGATGATGAACTAGGATGGATGGATCGACAGGCTAACTGATACCAGCTGTTATGAGGATGGATATTTAGGGGATAATTGGAGATAACTAGGCCTTATGCTATGCCAAGAGCTTGAGAGGTAGAGGGAGACTAGATTGTTTCTTTATAATTCATTGCTTGATTTCCATTGTGCCCCATGGGCTGAATATAAAGGGTACATAGGATTAACATCTCGCTTGTCTTTACTAACAATATGTATTATTCTATAGACAAATAACTAAGAGACACTAATTAACACTAATGGGCTTAAGGCCTAACTAGACACACTTGCGCCTACTAGGCGCCCTCTTTATGCACATGACATCTACATAGCATCCAAATTTAACTCTTTAACCGTACTCAATCCTCTCACATTGAGTTCCTTGTTTTTTGTGATGAACAGGCTATGTGACGCGACTAACAAGCTTTGTGATTGAGTGTGCTAAGCAAGAAGCTCAAGTCCAAAAAGTGATGGAGGAGCTTGAGAGTGAGAAAGCTCGGAAAAAAGCTCAAGTCCAAAAAGTGATGGAGGAGCTTGAGAGTGAGAAAGCTCAGAAAGAAGCTCAAGTCCAAAAAGTAATGAAGCTCGAGAGTGAGAAAGCTCAGAAAGAAGCTCGAGTCCAAAAGCTGATGGAGGAGAATGTGATGCTGCACGCAATGCTTGACAAGAAGAAGGCGCAGCTCCAGGCAATGAATGAGCAGTGCAAGTTCATGGCGCTCGAACTCAATCACCACAACTAGCAGGTGAAGAGCCTGAGGCAGCTTCCCTTGCCCTAATTATGTACTCCGTACTGATGTAGTAACTTACAAACTACCGTTACATTGAAGGCTAATCTGTAGGTGGATCTTTTAATAAATAATATGCCTTGGACATTCTAGCACCAGTTTGGCCAAAAGTCCAAATTCAGAGGCAGGGCATCAAATTTCAGCTCGTCTAGCTAAGCACAAATTTCACATCACAAGATGAGAATAAGGATCGATTTTTACCTAAAAATTATTTGTTGTTGGAATCGACAAACATACAGATACAGTAAAGGCGGACAGTACAGGCGAAGGTGGTAAGCAAACCAAGTGCATCATTTCGATCTTTCAAACCATGACAAATGCTGCAGTGCATTAGCTTCCTTCTGAGTTCAACACCAAAATCATTCGAGACTGTGGAACACAGCTGGATGCGTCAATCTTCACTTCTGAGATTAAGTTAAAGGAGAAACATTTACACAGACTACAACATGAAGGCAATAATTCTGCTTGCCTTAGGTGAAGTTCTATCCTGTCCCCGTACAAAAACAATCACAAATTTACAGGCTCCTATGTACAAGCGAAAAATGGCAGATGAAATCTCCTCACCCAAAACTGCCAGATTGATGGCACTATTAAGATTTACACCTCGATTTGCATGTTCCGTTTCCGATGTCCATCAGTTTCTTCAATAGCAAAAACGTAGGAAAATGTGTCATCATACTGGGGCAGGTGAACTTTGCAGAGCTGCGAAGTAGTCCTCTTCAACATTCTTTAGCAGATTGTCGCTGCTTAAGCTGATACACCATGATATAGACCCTTTATCCAAAGGCCAAGGCAACAAAGCTGAAATTAACACAAAAGTTTTGTTCAGTTCAAGCCTTGTCATCATAAATATAAATATATTTTACGAATGAGCAGGAGAGTTGTGCATAATCATTATATTTTATACTAAGATAAAAGAATCTAAGAAGACTGAACATGCTCCCTACGGTAGGAAATAGTACAAACTTCGACCAGCAACCTAACCACACAATCTAGTCATCCCGAATATAATACTGCCAGATTATGCTAGACCAACAGTTTTGGAAGTTTTACCATCACAAACAAGCCATCAGTCCAAATGAGCTTTTGGGTCAGAAAAGTAATGAAATATTGTTACAAATTTCAAGGAATATGAATGCTAACTTAGGGCTATCACCAATTAAGTGATAATTTGATAACACTACTAACTGATAAAGCAATAGCTTGGCAATTTTTTTGGCCTCAAAACGTGTTGAATCCTCATATAAAAGCCTAATTGTTTCTTCCATGAAATTGGAGCATTAGGAGTTATCGAAAAAAAGGGGAATAATGATGCAGCAGAGCATGATGTATTTTTAAGAGAAGAATTACACCCATATGTAAAATAGCAAATTGAGCTAAATGACTGTACCTGCAGAATTGTTGGCTCCTCCTCTCTGCTGTGTGCAACAAAATCGTCCCAGAAAGGATGGTTATTAGGCCACATAATTCAGAAGCAATACTACTGAAACTTTGACCAGCCCAGTCCTGCATTTCATAGTTCCGTATAATAAGCTCAATAAGTCCAAACACAACCTAGTTCAGCTTAATTAACAAAACAAGTAGGACTATTTTGTACCTTAAACATAATTCCACTCGCCACTATGGTAAGTGTAGTAAACATTACATAATAAATAGGAGAAACAATAGCCAGATTAAAGGTATCCAATGCCTGCAAAAATAGAAGTAAGTTAGCATCATAACCCTAAAACTCAGATATACGGTGCAACAGTAAGAAATGTACTAAACCGATTTAAGATGCAAGTTTTCTTGATAACTTGTAGTGGATACTTAAAATATGCTTGTAGCTTGTTCTAGAATAACAAATATTTTCTCAGAAACACAAGCTCTAGGTGCAATCAAGCAAAATACATTCGCATGTGAAGCAACAGTGTAAAAAAAGGAGACGGGCATACCTTGTTCAGATAATTTATTTGAGAAACCCACAGACAATTGCAACCATAAGAAAAAGCCATGTGTATGGATAAGTAGCCTGGTTCACTCCATCCAATGTAAGCTTTATGGCAACACCGATGGCTTTGATGCTAACGACCTAGAAAGCAAGGACAGCTCAGTAACTGCATATTCCTACAGTTAATTTGTGTATCTGCCACTCAAAGCACACTTACCGTTAGTGATCCCATTGAAGAGCAGATACCCAGATATATCAGGATGTTAGTCTGACCATATCGAGTTCAAAGAAGAGTACTTAGTGTTCCCATTGAGTACCAATGTTGTCAGTGCATACGCTACAAATCCTGCCAATCAACAGCCCAGGATGGAGACATTCTGTGAGAAGTTTGCAGCCCCAATAAACTGTTATTCGCATGGCTGGGTGCAATGACTCACCTGGTTGGGTAGCTAGGTTCCAGATTTCTTTGACAGAGTTAGGCATATGCTCTTCAGGAGCATGCATAACAACAACAACTGAGCCTACTATGCACGATACACATCCAAGTACCCCGAAGCTTCTCAAGCCGCTCCTTGAGCACAAAGAAAGTGCGCCAACACTGAGCTGCCCGAATTCAGAAAAAATAAATAAAATGTCAAGCAAAGAAGATTGCACGACCACATATGTAAGTGGTACCAGCTTGTGGTATGGTATGAAAACTCACCTCACGATTATGCTTAACGCTCCGAGTGGAGTGACGAGTACAGCCGGCGCAATGTGTAAGCAACGAAGTTTGCGACCTCCCCAAGCAGCACTTAGAAGATCAACGCTGGGCAAATTCAGTTGGGGATGGAAAATTTTAAATTAAAATTGAGAGTAAAATTTATGTGGAGCGCGTGGCATACTTGTGGTCATTCCGGCCCACCACAGAGGCTCGGGAGAGGTAAGTGTGTCCTCCACCACCTGTAATGCAAAACAGAAATGGACCCATAAGCTTAAATCATAGGGCTATTGGGCATGAAACATGAACAGAGCTACGTTTTCATGGATTTTTATGAAATGTCTGATGGGCCTTATAGCAGGTTTGACGAAATAAAGAAGACATCATTGGTGAAGTTGAACACAACAATACTAGATGAAAACAACAGAGCAACCAAGTTGGCCCCCATCTTGGAAACCAAAGCATCCCCCGAGCTTCCGAACACATGTATTACATCTAGAAGACAGCGACAAGACGATGAGGACGGGAACCGTTTCGCTCATGACGCGCACGGTTTGTGACTTTGACTAGCGACGGGCGGCGCAGGATTGTCAAGATCTAGAATCACAGACAACATCAGCCAGGTCCATTATCGCGGCAGGCATGGCGTCAAATCACGCACATGCACGGTTCCGCAGGCGTGATGCGTCGCGCTCCGGATCCAAATCCAACCGCCAGAGTCTGGAACCAGCGCGCTGACAAAGCGGGCGCCGCAGCTGGACGTGCTCGGGAGCCCGGATCAGGGAGGGTTCAGATTCAGAACGAGCGACCTCGCCGGAGCCGGGGGCGGGGCGGGATGGGATCCTAGGACGCGCGGAAGACGAAGAATGAATGGGCACTGGCCACGGCAACGCGGGAGAGGTGGAGGTGCGGTGCGGTACCTGCGCGGGCGCCGCCCTTGGCGGCGCGGAGGAGGCCGATCTTCTTGAGGATGAAGCTGGCGCCGATGAAGGCGCTGGAGGCGACGGCGAGCGCGAGCCCCTTGGTGTTGTCGGACACCGCCTCCTCCATCATCGCCGTGGCTGCCGCTGCTGCTGCTGCTGGGCGGTGGCTGGATGCCGCCAAATGCCGTCGTCCCCTCTGCGCTCTGCTGCGCGTCGAATCGAATCGGAGGGAATTTGAATGGGGCAGGAGGGGAGGAACGGGACAAGGGCGCTCCTCGGTGGGGGGGCCGACCGGCCGGCGCAGCGCAGGCTGTCCCCGCCTTCGCGCTCTCCGCCTCGTCTGACGGTCGCTGGCTCTTCCTCCGCGCGTTGGTACGAGTGCGGCGTTACTATTCTCAAGGCGGCTCCCTCCGGCTCCGACGGCTGCCGGCCGGCCGTCCGTTGATGGGGGGCTGCCTGGGTTGCGCGCGGGGCTCCTTCCGGGATGGAGGGGGAGGGGCGGCGCATGAGCACGGGCGGGCCCCACCACACACGTCCGCACCTTGACTCGAAGGACTACGGGCCACGGGTGGGTGGACGAAGGCGATGGTGGGTTGGGATGTCAGTGGTGGAATGCACGGAGCAGATCTGAGTAGCTTTGGCTTGGAGGGGCGCGGTCTCGCCAAATGGCAATGTTCACATTGTAGTACATTTGTACCACTCAAATTTCGTTCTAATTTAAAATACCAAGTACAGTAGTTACTATTCGTCTCTTCCAAGATATCCGAGAACAATGATAAAAATCTCCAGAACAAAATAGGACTACAGCAAGATCCGAACAGTTTTAGGCATTATAGAGAGCATTTTTGAGAGTGTAGAGACTAGAAGACACAATGACAGCAAGTACTGGTGATGGACTTTAGTCAAAAAAAGATATTACTGTAAATGAATATGGAATTGGTATTGTTCCTTCCATCCCAAAAAATACCCTAAATTATAGTCAAACTTTGTTAAGGTTGACCAATTTTTTTTAAATAAAACAATATCACTATATCTATTTTCAAACACTTTCACTATAAAATATTTTTAAATTAACAATACTTATTCAACATTATGAATTTAAATTTTTTATGTAGACTCAGTTAACGCTGGATTTGTTTAACTCCTGAAAATGGTAATTGCATTTTTTTTATCAAGTAAGCTAAGAACATCAGGTCAGGCTCTCAGTAATTAAATATAAAGGACATACCATTTAATGATAAAACAAAACTGGAAACATTGTTCGGGTGGCCGACCGGCGACCGCCGACCCGCCAAGCCAAACTGCCAGAGCCACTTGGCAGAGGAGTCCGCAGCCTTCTTTTTTGCTGGTCGTGCAGGTTATCTTCCTGTCAGGGATACAGTAGTCATGCTCTCATGTTTCTTCTGTACCTCCCTTCAGTGTTGAATGCATGCAGCTTCCTCTCTTCAAGAGAAGTAGTTAAAATGATGATACAGAGCACGAGCCACAAGTGAATGCAATGGGTGCCCAGGTTTCTGTAGCAACTGACCCATCTCATGAGAGTACTACTGTTCGGAAGGAATGGAATTGTTGCCCCTTTGACTCCTTAAGATGCTTCCCTCCAAATTTAGCTACTTCCGTCACGCTCACCCAACTTAATTACATTAAAAAAAGTAGCATGAGCATCTTCTCAGAGAAACCTACCATACCGTTTTAGTTATTCAATTTAGACCCAAACCAGAGTAAAATTTTTGGCACAACAATTTTGACATTAATTACTTCCCTCCATCAAAAAGCAAGTTTGGCACTGGTTTTTTAGAGGAGATTTTTTTTTTTTTTCCCGAAAGAATATCAAAGTAAAAAAATCAGATTCGTGAAATATGTTTCACAAATTTTGGATATTATTTTTATAGGACTTGGTTAAATTTACCCAAAACTGGACTTCCTTCAAATTTGGGAGTATTGGCACGTTGACTATTATCATTACAGTGAGTTTTGAATCAAAAGGATGATTATTGTCAATATCGGCGCGACACGTGTCCACTGTCCAATTCACCAAACGATTCCACACGCATCGTCGCCACCGTCTGAGACCTGAACCTTTCAAATTAAGTTTCAATTTCAAGGAAGCTTCATTTTTCCTCCAGTTTGTTTGTCGGCGTCCTCGCATGATCCGTCGATGTCCAAACGGCGAAGCAAACAAGAGCACTGTAGAGCAGTCTTTCAAAAGAACAAAAAAATTGACTAGTATATAGGAGAGCATGGTCACGTTGCATCATATGGTTGCTTTGTGCGGCAGTTCTCTAGCGGCCTGGATCACCTACATACGCACGATGACTGACCCGAACGTTGACTATCTACATACTATGGCTCCTTGTTTAGTTATTACCCCAAACTCCCAACTTCACCCAAACTCAATTTCTAATTATCAACGAAGGTCTCAAGACATCAAACTGGCTGTGAGTAACTAAATAGATCTTAAATATAGATGAAATTATAAACTAATTTAAGCTTATCGAGTTTTATTGTCTTGCTGTGAGGCACCTTTTGAGTATAATTTATCAAATATTTTGAATGATATTTCACAACATAAACTGAAATTCTTCAAGGCTTATTAAAGTGTGTGAATCTTTTTAATTTAGACTAATTTTGGGATCTAAACAAACATGTTTAGACCTCCAAATTTAGTTACAAGTTTAGACTAGCCATTTTCAAAGGAACTGTCCTAAGTTGACCAAAACCTTATTTTAGACAACACAAATGAACTAAAGTTGTCTAAAATTTTAGTCCTTCACTTTAATCCAACCAAAGTCTAGACCATGGGATCAAAATAGAGACTTCGGTGATCTGAAAACATTTACTCAGTGATACGGCCTGCAGAACTTTCACCGTCCCGGTTGTTTGTTTGTGTTGTAATTGGAACTCCTGCCTTCTTAACGAATCAATCCATTAACATGTTAGAAAAGTTTTACACTAGTAAAACATTTATGTTCATAATTATCAATTTTGAAACATTGTTAAACTCTTGAGATGCTCTTATATAGGCTAACAATGTTAAGGTTCATGTCTTTATTTATATCCACAATGATAAACACTTCCAATAATATGTAATTCACATGTTGTAAGAATATATTGATTTTCTAATTTAAATCGATGTAATTTAAAATGCTTGATTTTAGAACAAAAGCAATATGTCATGTAATTTAAAATAGAGTAGTAGTACTAGCTATCTCGTTGCATAAAGTTGATTGATAATGCCAATCTCGAGTGATCGCATATTTATATACAGTATATATATAATATAGTTTCTACTCGAGCAAACTTAACTCGTGGTGTTGTGCACAACTGGCACGCGCGGATATCTGTATCTGATCCCATCGGCCATCAGGTCGCTTATGATGCATTGCATTGCATGATCATGGAAGTTTCTTTTCTTATAATAGTAAAAAAAGTGCCAGGGGAGTTCAATTTGTTCAGTTCAGCTAACCAGAGATCCGAACACGCATGCGGCACGTG